>VXAA01001652.1:12606-228580 GCA_013399115.1 Anseranas semipalmata
TTCACTGAGCAATATTTCATATACATTCAATTTTGTTCAAGGAAATAACCAGTATGACTGTTCAAACATGTTGCATAATAAACAACGGGCCTATAAAAACAGCATATAGAAAATTCAATGACATTGGAATACCAGAAAATGCAGTGCCTATTTCAAGAAATGTCTTTAGAAACCATTGACAGCCAAATCTGTACAACATGCAAGCAAAATGCTGCTGCAAACAGAAGAAAAATAGAACATTTTTTGCAACCAAAGGCTGGCTAAGCAAAACCAAACAACAACAACAAAAAAAAATATCACACCAGCTTGCATACAACTCCCACAGTTGTAACATAAGTACAACCAAGTATTTAATGTTATTCAGCAAAGGTATTGTACCACAAAACAATATTAGCTGAGTGGAATTGCTTTTTAAGTGGAAATCTGCTGAGATGCAGGCTAGATTTTTTTTTTTTTTTCTTCTCAGAAAAAGGACCAAGTTTTGATGGTAGAAATGTAGATCAAGACAAGAAGGTCTTGTCGTTTAGTCTGATACGTGGAATGCTGGAAAATCAGTTTTGCTTTTCAGTATAAACACCTGGACATTTTGACTGAAAAAGATCTGAAGGTGTCGTGATGCTAAAGGAGAGGATGTTTTTCAGGCTGGATTTAAGCTCAGTTTAACAGATAGTAATCTACATTAATTGGACCTTTGAGCATGTCATGGAACTAAAAGACATGTTATTTCTTATGTGATATTTGCTCACAATACGTAACTCTCCTCTTTAGCAATTCATTCCCCCTTAGCTCATGCTTGCTATTTTTCTCCTTCTCTGCCAGTATGAGAAATATGCAGCATGTTCTGCGTAGAAGGCATGACATTTTACTTGAATCCTTAATACAAATGCTTAATCTCCTCCTGGGAAATAAGTGATTCAATTACATTTTATCAAGCTGGGTGAAAGATCTTTATTTTAATGCACCAGAAACTCTCTTGTAGTGCCTTGGATTTTCATAATACTGTCGTATATTAATCTGCTTGTGAATACCTTCAAAAAGTAGTCGATTATGTTTATGGATAGGGAAGGTTTAGTGTAGTGCAGTGATAGGAAAAGACAGGATTAGTCTGGCCAGAGAGTCTACCCTTCTCCCTGTGCGTCTCGTTATAATTAGGCAAGAAACAGAGTAAATATTGGATAGATTCATTCATAGAAAGTGTTAGCTGACTCCTGGGCTTCTTGGGAAACAACTGCAAGGCTGATATGCTAGTGAGACTTATGAGCTCTGAGCAGAAGGATGACTGGAAGTAGGCATGAGTAATGCAGATAGAGAGCAGGGTGCACAAAGCTGCCTCATTACAGCAGTTCTCTCGTGAGCTATTAGGTGCCTTTTCCTTCTAGCAAAGAATGATGCTGTGTTGTGGAGGTCCCAAATAGGCTCTGAGCTTAGTGCAACATCTTGGAGACTGGTTTTCCTTTTTGGCACTGTTGATGGAAGCAATCGTCCAGACATAACTGGTGTCAACAGCCTGTCCTATTGAGTTTTCAGCATTGTCTTACTTATCCTTCTTCCTGTCTTAATATCATTTGGATAAACGCACCTCTGAGTAGGATACAGAGTTAATTACCAAGCACGGATTCAATACGGGACAGCTGGAATCTTCTTAAAGGGAATCAGAGTCACTCTGCCTCAGTAGCTTTGTCTTAAACTGGAGTTCCATTTAAATATAAACATTAGTTAACATGAGAAGAACAGGCATGCCTAGGAAGCAACTTCCACTTCAGTGAAGCAATAAGATCTTTTTTTAACTGACTTCAGTTGGTATATGGTACTCCAGTCATTGTTGCCTTTCAGAAAACTGAAGAAGTCAAGCAGGGGAATTTTGCAAGACTGAAGAAGCCTTGTGAAATCTGTTTGCTGAGTCTGAGCAGAAGAGCAAGAAATATTCCAATCTCTTTTCAATGCCATGGATTTTCAAGACATTAAAGCCTGGCAAAGGGAAGTATTACTTTACACAATGTCTAATTTATCCTTGGACTTGGCAGAGTAAAATTCATAAAAATGAGGAGATGTTTGTTTGGATAATGGGCAAACCTTACTGTACTTTGGACCTGAATAATCTTATAGAGTCTGTGAAGCCTCAAAAACATAATGCAGTAAGTCTGAATGAACTTTAGCTGTGGAAACTGGAATACAGTGTTCAGTGGGATGTTATAATCCTCAAGGATTTCAGTCAGGACACATCAATTAACAGGTCAGTGTGGTCCAGTGGATGTGACTTTGAAGGAAAATCGTGACACTCCACTGTGATCTGACCACCTTCTGCTTGTTTTCTAAACTCCCTGGCTATCTCTTGTCCTGTATTCCTACAGTAATTCACACAACGGAGTCCTGACTGTAGAAAGATATTTACATGTGATGAGAGATGGCAAGCCAGCAGGGAATCTCTTGTGCTGCTAGTGCTTTTTAGATAGACAAACTATCAGACTGTGGCTGTAGCTCTTCTACCAGTGCCAAGTTCACTTTAAATAACAGAAAAATATGGGCTGTTTAAATATGCACTTTTTTTCCCCCTAGAGCTTTTGAAACTCGTCAGTCCAAATGTCCATCAAGATGACAAGTGCCTGTGACCCTACTTGCAACAAGGGAACGGGGCAGTTTTCATGTAGAAATTCTCTGAGTGAGCCAGACAAATTATGTGTTTGTTTTTGCTGGCAAATGTGACAGCAGCAGAGGTGTGGCTAGGACCAGGCTGGCCTGATGCTGAGGTCTGAGTGCTTTTCAGAGTCACTGGACAAAAGGAGATTCTTCAGTGTGTTTGACAGACAAAAAGGATAAAGATGAGACTGAGACTTTGTTATTCTAACCTCTCAAAGGCAGGAGCACTGTGCTACAAAGGTGACTGTCCCCACCTGTCTATCCAGACAGTGCCACCAGCACGCTGACTTCTTTACACTCGCTTCCGATTCAAATTACATTGCTGCTACAGAATTGCTCCAAAATTAAATGAGTAAGCCGTTTGTTGTAACCCATGGGTAGCTCCACAACAACCCGTTGCCTGACACTATGAAACCTCAACAAATCTAAAATTGCTGGAGAGCCGCTGTGTAAATCTCCCAGCTCCAAAGGAGAGGTGGCACAAGCGACCTCGTTGGTCCAAGTTATAAAATAGGTATATAAATGGGGTTGGGCAACAAGTGTCTGCAGTGGAGATACTAAATCTTGCTATCCTTGCTCAATTTAACGGGTGTTTCAAATGTTTCAGAGTTCAGGTTTTGTTCAAATAAGTGTCCCACGTATTTGAACCCCGTGAGACTGAAAACCTTGGCTACGAGTCTCATGTGACTTTCTTATGAGATTTCCAGCTTTTTCTGCTTCTGGTCTTGGCTTGAAATACCATGAGAATATTTTTTCATGGTATTTCAACACTCCTGGTTTCAAATCCTAGGCTTTATTGAAAAACCTGAAGAAAAGCTTGAAGGGTGGGGTGGGTTTCTTATTTAAAATAAAAATGGGATAATGCCACAGATTTGCTGTCTGTGAATACCTGCTTTTTGAAATAAATAAGGGTTTGACTCTAGGGATTGGATTTGAAGTCTTCTCTAATTTTAACCTGTTTGGGACATTCTGTAGCTTTCTTACCCAGCATTCATATGAGAGAACAAATAAATGTATTTGCTTAAGCTAATCAGCTGAGCTAGATATTTCGTTCTTCCAAGCAGAAGAGCTAGAAGGTGCCATTTACTGGCACACCAAAAACAACAAAAAATTAATGGTCTGAAAAGCACTGTGCTTCCAAATTCAAGTCTCTTCTCAATGTCTGCAGGAGCACTGCAGGCTGGGTTGAGGAATATTAGCTTCGTATTCCCTAACACTGTATGCTTGTTTATTTGAAGGCTTGGAGAAGAAAGTCCCCTGCTTGATGTGACTTAATAGCACCTGAAAACCCCTATGAGATGTGTATCTAAGGCAGCAAGTGCTGCAAAGAAAATTTACAGGCAGATATGGGACCTTTGTACTAGTTTTTCTAGGTGCGTAAATACTGTTACACAATTTTAATGCATTGAGAACAGGGCCAAATGCAGGGGAGGAAACTAGCTGGCTTGTCCTGCCTCTGTGAACTATTCACATAAAACAGGCCAAAGTCCATCTACTTTCTTCTTTCACTTTGAGCTTAACACTTGTTTACAATGGCAGCGCCTTGTTAGCTCCTGGCCATGTGAAACAGCCTTTGTATCGATGTGAAGTGCATTTACACTCTGGGGTTGCTTCCTGCTTCCAGGATTGTGCAAAGCAACAGTATTGCAAGAACTCTAAGAGTTGGATTTTACTGTTTGCAAATTTTCTGGTAATGTTCTAGCTGCAAACATGCTTGCAGGAGGAAAGAAGCCTCATTCATGCATAAGTAAAATACAGAACACTGAAATTCTCTTGATGCTGGAGACTTAATACTGAATGAGAGATGAATAAACAATGATTCCTCATCCTGTAAATCATTCCTCAATGATTCCTATCCTGTAAAAGCTAAACTTAAGCCCTTTCCCTTTTCAAGCCAGTAGATATTCAGCACAGCACAGGATTTGAGACATGAGTAAAGGCTTATGCGTTGTTTCAAGGAAGCTGCATTCTTGCTTGGCAGGCTCAGGAGGAGTTCTGTCAAGAGCTGCTTATTTCTAATATTGTACAGAGAATTCCTCCCACTATTTCTTCCAGATGCTGAACAGCTTTATTTATTTATTTATTTGGATTAGCTGTATTAAAATATAACATGCTTCCAAATGCTTCTCTCTCAACTTCCCAAAGGAAGGCCCTTTCTCATGAGGATGTATGTCCTTAAGTCATTTAATGAGCTTAACTCCCACTGCTCTGAACAAGGATAAAGTTCCTGACTTCATGGTACCCAGGGTCTCTTGGGAGGCTGAGGGTAGTTTGTACTGAAGGAGTCAGAAGAGGAATGTGGCATGACACTGGGCAGGGAGACAGCAAAACATCTGCAGCTTTTCCAGTGCTGTGGCACTGCAGTACCTTAGGATCTGACTAGTGCAAGCACCTGGGCAAGGAGTTTCTGAGTTTTTAAGCAGTTCCCTGCCGGACTTGGATCAAGGAAAACAAATGGATGAGTGGAAGTGACCTCTTCAAACCTTATTTGTTGATGCCTTACCTAGTTTTGAATTTTATCAGACCCACATCAAAGCGCAGAGACCTTTCAAAGAAACCTAGGATGCATGCAAATTTTCCTTTGGTTTTGTTGGGGTTTTCAGGGGGTTGTACAAAAAAGAAGAGTTCTGGTTTGTCTCTGAAGCTAGATGGAGTGCAGCCACTTGGATTGAGTTTCTCTTGGCAATGGAATTTACTGAAATCCATAGCACCAAGGGAAACTTCGAGCGTCTCCAAGCAGGGCAAGAGCCAAGAGAGTGTTTTGCTGTGCCCTGTGATTTGAAGTTACTGGCTTTCCAGAGAGGTTGAGGACAAGCAGCCTTGTGGGCATTACAGAATACCAAATCCCCACCTGCACAGCTCAGGAATGAGGACCACTGGGGCTGCCCAGCTGAAGGTGTAATCCAAAGAGCTGCCTGGTCTCTTCAGCAAGGGACGTAGGACCTCGCCAAACCGGGACCTGGAGATGAATAAAAGAGGCAAGACATGGTAGGAACACATTCTTGTCCACAGTCCCTTAATAAAAAGAGAGCAGAGATCTGTAAACACTGTCCTAAGACCTGAGCCTCCTGACCTCAGTTCTCCTGGCTGTTAAATCAATGTTTATTTGTTTATTTCTTTATTAAGTCACAGAAGTGGCTTTAAACTTGGAGCTGTCTGAAAGCATTCATGCTGAAATCAGTATAGGGTCTTTGTAGTTTGCTCTTTCTCCACCAGCGCACCTAAATCAGAGCAGTTGGACTTTAAAACAAGGGAATACAGTGGAAAATAAGGCCTTTAAATATCAGGCAAATAACTTGCAGTGATTTGCAAGAGGCCAGTCTCATGGAAGAGCCTAGGGTGCTCACCATCCACTGAAGCCATTCACTGACTTTAAGGGGCTTTGTTCAGGCTACCAGCACTCAGACATCACTCCTCAAGAGACTTGGCATTGTTTTATGGTATGCTGTTCATTTCACCCAAACCCCTTCAGCTGTTGTAACATCTACTAATTCCCAATAAAAAGAGCAATGTCCAACAAAAAGAGCAACCTCCCATTAGCAGAGCCACAGGTTTGCCAGCCTGTTCTAGTAGGCATGTTCAGTCCTTTAGACATCCTCCCCGTTCTCGCTGAGGGAGATGGTATGTATTTTAATGGTTGGCACTTTACAGTTTTCATGGACAACGTTCCCTGAAGTGCCTGCACAGCAGCATTCCTGGAGGAAACCTTTGCTTTTCACTTTGGCAGCAGTACAGCTAGACTTGTCTTTGGAAGCTGCGGTTTTTGTAGGCATGCTTTGCACAGCAGAGAATATCTTCCATTCGCAAACCCCATCGGACTTGGAAATCTTATAGAAGGTCTCGCCCGAGCCGACGGGGATACGAACCACACCTTTGCCACTTTCCATGCTCTGGCTAGCAGGATGGTTGAGGTTGAAACTTGGGGATTGCTTCTTTGCTGCATGCTTCCTTGGGAGGCACTGCGCTCTCAGGACGTTTTGGAACGCTTTCTTAAACTCTTGACTTGAGCACGGATAGATTATGGGGTTGATGCAGCTGTTTAAATATCCAAGCCAAAATGTTATTTTAAAAAGCGTGTCCGGGGGTTTGATTGCAGGAAAGAAAGAACCTAAAATGGAAAATATACAGAGTGTTAAGGCAGAGGCAGTGAGAAATTGCAGGTAACCAAAGAAACTTAAACACTGGAAAAAAAATAAATAAGATTCTGTCTGTCTTGGAAAATTTATGACTCAAAGCCCAATTCCTGCAGGAACAAGTCTTTCAGAATGTATGCTGTTGTACAATTACATGGATGTTATATCAGAGATCGATTCAGTATTCAAGACATCTACTTCATTATACAAGCATTGTATTTTCCCATTTACAGCCAGAGAGGCAAGAGGACTGATATCAAGTGATAAAGGAAAATCGCTTCCTCTAGGACTTTTAATTCAAGATTAATTAGCCAAATAACAATAATGATATGTAGGTCATCAAAAGGGGTTTCAAAGGGCAAGAAAACTGCACCATTTCAGCAGTCTGAGGAAGTGGATTACTGGGTTGACTACATTCCAACTAAAAGTCTTGAGAATGATAAAGTATTGTGTGCTCATTTTCCCTTGAAGCCTTTTGGAAAAAAAAAAAAAAACTTTCCACATTTTTCTTTGTCATGGAATACATTTAAATTCAGAGAAGTTAAAGGAAAGGTTCCTTCTTATGTCGGTGAACACTGAAGAGGGTCTGAAACTGGAATATACAGGAAACTGATATCTACTTGCAAGCTTATCTCCCAGAGACCATTCAAAGAGCAAGAACTTAGATGGCTCCTTATTAAGGAAAGTACTGTGGGCCTTTTTATTCTATAGAAGGCAGGAGAGCATCCAAAAAAAATTAGAAATTGTTTGACAAAGGTTATTCAGCAAATTAGTGAGATTCATTAATTGTGCACTTATTAATCCTAAGTGGCACAACAGTCAACTTCAAGTGACCATGCCAACTGAAAATGAAATAACATTACTAACAGCCATTTTTAAAGTAGATTACAATATATGATTGATAACATAGGATTTAATTATATAAGATATCTGCTGATTTAAAATCTTGGGAACATTTTCCCTAATGCCAAACCTTTGATTTTTTTTTTGTTTAAATACAATTTGAACGCCTTACCACTTCTATAAACAAGTTCTTAACTTTAAATTATTTGTATAGGATGTCAGTAAATGCTTAAGAGATTTCCTCATGGAGAGATGTTACTATAAAGCTACAGAGACATATTTAAGATATCAAAGAGTCAACACTGCTGCTGCTTACGAAGAATTGTTTAGAAATTTGTTGGTTTTCCTGAATGACGCTGGAAACCAGCCATTGTAACAAGATCCTTTAATTCTCTTGTTGGTACTTCTCTTTGCTTGGAAATAAAAACAATATTGTCTGAATGTGAATGAGACAGAAAACCAAACTCCATGTGATGCCGGGGTGGGAATAAGCGATAACAACACTTCTAAGACCAGTCTTTCAAAATGGATCTCGAATGAGAAAAAGAGAAAAATATTTCCCATATGTTGTCAAGGGAAAGGCTGTCAGTTAACATTAAAAAAAAAAAAAAAGTGGTTCTATCATTTCACTTTTAGTAATTAGTTTGGATAGCATACCATGGGCACAGGATGCAAAATAATTTCCCAGAAAAAAATAATTGGCTTGTTTTGGACTTCATAGTCAGGTGTGTAATAAATAGATCTTTTAGCACTGACCTGTGCTTCTCTTCCTGCTTCCCCCCAGAAAAATCACAAGCATGTGCATGCTGGAAAAAATGCTGTGGAAGATTTTTTTCTATACATTTGTCATTCTCTACAGTTTACCTATTTTCTGCAAGCAGCTCCTAAGTTTTACAGGAATCGATCTGCTTGTTAGACCTCCACTGACTCTGGAAAAGCTAATAATGCAATCAGAGAGCCTCCTAATTTAATTCTGAGAGCTGCTGAACTTCGGTTCGAGTCTCTTTCTTCCCATCTTTGCCAAACAAAGCTACAGCAAGTGCAGCAAATGCTTTCAAGTGGCAAAAGCCAGAGAGGAATTCTCAGAGTGTTCTTGCCTGTGTGAGAATGTATCAAAATATTGCCTGAACCAGAGACACAAATAGTGCAGTGTGATTAATGACGTGCTCATTCTGCTTCTGCTGAACATGGTCTCTGCTGCGAAACGCAGAGCAATGCTGTCTGGCCGTGGCACCAGCTCCTACCCTCTGAGTGGCACCGATGGCCCAGAGGACACGCTGCTGTCACGAGAGGCGTTGCAGTTATCGTTCCAGTTATCTTTGACTTGGGAGCAGTCCCCCAAGACTGGTGCATGTCGGCGCAGCCACTAGTTTGCAGGGAAGCGAGTCAGAATACCCAAAGGCAACTCAGAACGTGCCAGAGGAGCTTGCTTTTTGTATTCCAGCAGCTGAACCTCTGGTTCCAACTGCAGGTGCAACCTGGGCATCAGACACGAGGCTCACTCCAGCCCCGACTGCTGCTGAGCTGCTCACCGCTGGCTAGGTACAGCAGTTTCACTAGCAGTTTCAATGCTGGCTCGTTTTTAAGACCAAAAACGTTGTGCTAAACACAGCAATTGCTATTTTGCAGTTAAGCGTGAGTGAGCAGGCACATCCACAATCTAGAATTTTTCTCAGCAAATTAATGCTGCTTTCCTTTAGTGAAAAACAAGTAAATAAGCTTCTCAGAGAACTTTCTGGCTGAAGTCACTGGCAGATGAAAAATACGAAAGGATTCTAAGTGCCCAAATCCCGCTCAATCTTTTCTTTATTTCTTCATTTAGCTACAGCATATCCGCTGCTTTCCCATGTTGTGTTAAGGGAAAAGGTGAACCAAATCTAGGTTTAGGGAGTCAGCAATGTGAGGCTGAGTGTAAAAATGGGTAAACAATAACAATTCCTGTTTGCTGCAACTTCTGGCTCACTTTAAATGGAATGCGAGTGTCTTGCCAAAGCCTGCTAAAAATAGTAAAGAGCCAGTGTCAGACTCTGTCTCTTGCTCTTTTTTTTTTTTTGTTTTGGGGGGGGGGGATGTGTAGAGGGAGATCTGCATGCTAATTTATTAACGTAACCTTTTTTGGTTCATCAGCATAGAGATTTGTTGCCTTAGAACAACATGCTGTCAGAGAAAAGAAAATGAAGTATCTTTAACAGCGTATGAACTTTGCTATGGTAGATCCCATCACACGTTGTCATTAACTCATTCTTTCCAGTGGCGGACACAACTTGGGCTTTAGGATGGTAGCTTTTCTCTGCTGTGCATTTGGTTATGCTAGTCCGTGATGTTGTGTAAGATTAGACCAGCTAAATCTCTGCCTACAGGCTTCGTTATAACCGCGTGTTGTCCTGCAAATTAAACGGTACTAATGCCAATAGGAAGATACGTTGTCAGTAGAATCCTGACAGGACTGGGGCTGGAACTGATTGTCGGCGGACCCAATATGTAACACAGCTAGATGTAAAATTAAAGTAGAGATGATATGGACCTTCTTCTTACTTTTGCAACAACTTCTTCAACTTCCGGAGCCATATAAATCAAGTTCAGTATGTCTAAACCTTGAGCTGCTGAACTGTTGTGTAGGGTGGAGAAATTATTTGACCTCTTGCATCTTCTGTACAATGGGCCAAATCCTTCTGTTCTTTGCAGGACTGTAGTGAGGAGCTATTGACATGTTAGTGTTTGCTTGGTGCCTCTATGGAAGTGTGGTGTCCTCTTCAGATGACCACAGAAAGCAGTGCCCTTCTATTGCAGACACCTGGTTATCTCTGCAGTTCAGGAACATTCCCTAACCTTTTTTGTTGCCTACCAGAGTATCTGGCAAAAGGGGGAAAATATCAGATTCCTCGGGTCCTTGGTGGACCAATTCTCCTCCCACAGAATATTAAGAATGTGTTCTTTTCTTCCAGGATTTTAATATTCAGTAATGTTGCTGTCGTGATTAATATCAGTGGTGGATGTCTCTGGTATCAAGTAGGAGTAATTTTCAAACTGCTGCTAAGCCTGGTGATAAAGTATTTTGTTCAGTGTGCAGAAACATCTAAACAGGCAGTGGCTGGCAGTTCAAGTCAGACAAGTTCAAAGTAGAAATAAAACATAGTTGGTTTTTTTATTATTATTATTATTTTTAACAATGACTGTGATTAACCATGAGAAAAAATAACCGAGTGGTGACTTCTCTTTTCTTTAAGGTACTCAGTATAAGGCTGTCCATTTCCTACATAGCAGTGAGGCACTACAGAGAAAGTAGTTGAAAACCTTTGGTCTGTGACGTACAGGAGGATGAAGTAGAAGACCTCATTTGCCTTTTGGCCTTTAAAGCTAAGTATGGAGATATTGTATTGTAAAATAAATAAAAATCATCAAAGTCTGCTTATAGAAGAAGTCACAGAAGCCATTCCCTTGAAACTTCTGGGGAGCAGGCCGCTCCTCACAGCTAGTCCCTTGTTCCCTTGCACTGTCCCTCCTCTCGTGGGGGGATGTTGCCAGCGTGCTCCCAGGGGCACCATGCACATGCCAGAACTGGGCAAGGCGAGCGGGGTCCTCACAGTGTGAAGAAAGGCCAAGAGCTACTCAGTGATGCTCGGTTCTCTAGATCCTTGTGCATGGAATAAAATGTGCCCTGAGGAGTGTCTGAGCAACAGCTTTGTTGTCACGACTCGTCCTCCCTTGAGGTGAGCAGTTCAGAGACCATGTCCATTCAAACCTTGGCCACTCAGTGGCTGCCAATTAGAGTCACCTTGGATTTGGACACTTGCCTACTAATAGCCAGGACTGAGAAAAAAGAAATATAATAGCATCCAATTCTCCAGAGCAAGCTTTTCTAATTCTCTCACTCTAAGCTAGGTGTAACCTTAGACTAATAAAGTGCTGCCATCCAGGTATCCTCTAATAGAGGTTTGATGGCAAGCGGTGGTTGAGAAGTGAAAAGATTTTTTTCTTAAAATTAATTCTCCATCCTATTCACAGGCCTTGATGTCTTGCCTGGTACACTGCCAGGAATAAAATAGCAAATAGTGGCAAAACTGAATACAGTTTAGAGCTTTCGTCTTCCATTGTCTCCCTACAGTTTGTGCTGAAAGAAAAGTAAAGAAAACTTCCCACTGATCTCTTGATGCCTTTGACTTGTAGACTGACTAAATGATGCTTGAATTCCTGCTTTGTTTTCAAAAGGTTGAGGATTTTCAAGTGTCAGTAGCACAATTTAATTGTTTGTTATATGAAAATTAAATAAAATAGAATGTACTGTTAGCCTCCTGAGATCCTTTGCCATTAAGTATTTCATCACTCTCCCCTGAAAATGTCAGGATTGCATTCCCTTCCCTCATCATTTATTTTCCTGTTTGTCAACTTCAAGTTTCTTCAGATCTGAGAGAGAAGTTTTCCATGTACCTCCTGGTGAGTAAGTGCCAATTCAGTCACAATGATGTAATTTGACTTTGTCGTTAGTCAGAAGTTACAGAGCTGCTTGATTATAGGTTGTTTAAAAACCAGTACTGATGTCACGCGTCATTTCGCTGATGGACAGCACAGAGGGATTTAGAAGTTCCCAGACTACAGAAACTTGTGTTGTTTACTCTGTATTGTCTCCATTAACACCACAGGAAGAAGATCCTATAGATTTTTATGACCCGTGGACCTCATCGTGTTGTTAAAATCCAGCCCCGCTGCTAAATCTTGCAGCTCTGTTTAGGTTCACTACTTTTTCCCCCTTTTATGTTGCATGGCACGAATTTGGTGATCGAGTCAGAGCACAGGAAAAGGCAGGCGGGCTGGTATGGCTGCATTAGTGCAGGAGTGAGATTAGGGCTGTACCCCTGTGTGCTGAGGAACTAGCAACAACCTGCAGAACAGTCATGGCCATGTATGCAGAGCCTGCAAGGAGTAGCTGCGTGCAGTACCTGTGCACGTTGTGAGCAGAGAACCAAACAGTATTTGCTAGCATTGTGTTGTCAGCGCTTTAAGAGTCCAAGGGAAACAGGAAAAGTGCATATTTTAAACCTTTCACAAAAGTCTAAAATCTTAGTACATCTCACCTCTGACACCTAGGGAATGTGCTTCTAAAATCACAGCAAACTGAAAATAGGGATAGCAGTGTGGTTTACAGAGAGGCGAAGCCTAAAACTCAGGTCCTGGGATCTGTCCTATTCCAGAGCTATTGCTCTAAAGACCCAGAGGATGAAGCACGGAAGAGCCCTGATATTCTCCCACGGACTGACTCTACCAGGGACTCTCCGGATCTCTCGTGAGTCTGCACTACTAATGTAGATAAATGTGTTTCATCTTGTGTTCCCAAGCTCAATGTTAGCATTGAACTTTATTCCATGAGACTGGCACTCTATACTGCGTCTCAGGTCAAACACAAACCACCCCATGGAAAGTATATTTATGTGTGTGTGTGTGTGTGTATATATGTATATGTATATATATATATATACGTATTGCTGCAGATATGTAACAGCTGCACTCTGTATGTATATGCTGTCCCAGCACGTCTCACCCTGCAGCTCCCTTATGGAAAGTATCTTCTGTGGGAACAAAAATGGGATCAAAGAACCCTCCAATAGCAGGAAAGAATTCTGGATTTTGTACAATCAAATTAGTGTAACAAATGCAGAACAGTGGTTAAGTATTGAGTAAGAAGAGACATGAGAAAGGGTAAGAGCCTGCATCTGTCAAGTCTTGCAGGTTTACAGCTGTGCCTGTCCCAGGATCTGGAATATTGTGGCTGATTCAGGGGAAAAATGAGAATGACTTTGTGCTTAGACATCCCTGAACTACAATAAACAGCCACTGAAAGAGGAGCGAGAGGTTGTTTCTCTTCACAGGACCTGAATTCAGATTTCTGGGGCATTCAGTAGGGTGTGGATATTTCTCCAAAGGAGACAGATGGAGCAGACAGAGAACAGGAATGGGTCAGTCTGGGAATGGTGCTCTGATTATTTGGATTTTTTCAGACCTAATTTATGCTCTGTTTCATGTCGTACCCACTTAGGATGGATGATATTTCTGGCAAAGAGCAAACATCTCGTCAAGCAACTATTTCCAGATTCACTGTGCACAGATACGGATTTAGAAAGCAGATAAAAAAAAACATGGGAAGGTAAACTGAGGTTTTCTTACCTGTGTAAACCCAAATAATAACATTGTTTTACAAACCGATCTAATTGTCAGTGAAATTCCAGTTCCTATCCTGTTACCGCAGTGGAATGATTCTGGATCTCATTGCTAACATTTTTACGATATTTGATATTCCTCCCAAAGTCCTAGCTCCCAGAGTCATGCATTTACAATAAAACCTTAGCTTTCATTTAAAAGTTAAAAAAAAAAAATCTGGTCGTTCAGGGGATAGTTTGAAAAGATTAGTCTATCTCAGCCTGTCTCACGATTTTGTCACTGTGTGATTGTTGGTCGTGATTTTGGAATCCCTGGGGTTAGCAACACTAGAATTACACTCTTTAGCAAAAGCTGAATACCTAGCCCTTATGCGTCCAAATTGAAGACAAATCCTGAAATCTGCAGGGTGGGGTGGGAGAATTATTCATCACCTTTCAATCACTGACAGATTCTAAATAGCACCATGATGTTTGAGAGGAGAGTGAGTGAAAATTACATTCTTGGTTCATTTACTCCAGGGGCTTGAAGGTGGTGACTACAGAAAGCAAGAACATTTTGAAGACAAGGACAAGCCTTCTCCCTGACAGGTAGTTCATGCAGCAGAGCCACAGATGTGAATCATGAAATGTAGCACAGCTTACTCCACATTCTCTCTCTTGTTTTCAGTTTCAATCGCTATTAATATTAGCAATTCTTTCTGATCCTTTGCTGGATTGAGTCAGTGGGACACAACATCTCAGGACTTGGTAACAGCAGAGAAATGTTGGCTATTGGGGATGTCAATGGTATTTTTGCCATTGGCTTCAGTGTAGCTGTTATCAGCCTAGGCCAACAAGGCCTTTGCAGTCTGTGTTTACAAAAAACACCCATTGTGATTAGACAAAAAAACTTGCCAAGGAAATATCTTGACTCTTTATCTTCGTGGCTTATTTTCTCCCCATTCAATGGCTCAACACACACCTGTGTTCTGTGACTCAAAGAGTGCGAAACACCCTTTTTTCCTCTGACCTGTGACTATCACTCAATAGAATGAGCTGGGGCTTTATTCTGGATTTTTTCCCCCTTTATTTCTGTTTTCCTTTTTGTCGCCTAGGGAACGCACTGCAATGCTAACAGAGGGAATCTAGCTTTGAATATTCCCACCATGGCCGGAATTCAACATTTTCTAATATAAAAACTATTGTTGGCCCAGCTTTTATTCATTTTATTTTATTATGTTATTGTCAGCTGAACAACAAAAAGAAAGGGGCTTCAGATCCTTGCTTCTCGGAATACTGGATGACCGAGCCGTGATGATATCAAGGGAGCGCTCAGGCTGCTTGTCTGACTCTCTGCCTTCCAAGTAAAAAGGTGGGAGGGACAGGAGGATCCCGAGCTTCTGTTTACTACTATGAGACCATCTGGCCAACTCTGCAGAAGAGAAGAGGTGATTCATGAAAAGTTTTATTTACCTTCTGTACAGAGAAATGCCAGGATAATGTATTGCAGTCCCATAGTTTCTGTTGTGCTTCCCTGGAATGCTGGTGCAATTCTACACAGTTCTCCCCAGGAAAACTTGCTTGCTCTTCCTTATTTTCCCCATCAGCAAGTTTGTTTATTCTCCTGACATGTAAACACCTTCTCTTTGACACTGCCTTCACAGGATAAGACAAAACTAGCCATTGCTTCAGTATCATCAATCAAAATGATCTCAGTTCTACGGAAAATTGGTGACCTGCTGTTCAGCACCTGCAGTTAACCTGTTACTGAGGGATCCCAGCTCGCTTCTGAATCTCACAGCATGCTAATTCCCATTCTACTGTTGGTTAAACGATGGGGAATGGATGAATCACAAGCACTTCCTTTTTGTGCCCCTAAAAAACATGTTTAAACTGCTCTCAGTATCTCACTCAAGTCGGATCTTGTCTATTATTCTGTAATGGTGTTCCCAGTTTTTGCTCATTAAAACACCGCTGTCTGAAGGAGTCAGCAGGTAGGGAACAGTGAGTTGCAGGGTATGAATGTCAAGACAGTAGCAGGTAGTTGAATTCCTGCTATGATAAAATACAGGTGAAGCAGAGACCCCCACTTTACTTCTCTGACCCAACTCTGTCATATTCTGGCTGATGATGACAAGGGAACATTGCCCAGAGCCCAATTATTTTGCCAGCAAGCGGGCAGGATGGAGGATGGCTCATCCAGAAACCGTGGGAGTTGATCAGAACGTGTTCTGACAGGAGAATGTATTGAATCGAGACTCAGATGATCCTGAAAAGAGCAAGAGGCCATCAAGCTGTATCTGATGTGTTTTTTACTGGTAACAAAAATTGGGTGGGTCCTTAAAGCACAGCCTTTGGGAAATACTGCACCCTAATAGACAAGCAGGAAGCTTTGCATTGTCACAGCCTTGCAAGGCAGAGGAGGACAGGTCAATCATACCTTAGCCAGCATGATTAAGGTAGATGAATTTCTTTATCTGATAGCATATCTGATAGCATCTGATAGCTTTTTTTTTTTATCATGTCTGGCCACCTTTGGCTTCCAAAAATAAGTTTCCTATTTACAACTAAGTTGACTGGGTATGAACTCATGCCTCTGGAGCCCAAGAAAGGTGTTATAACTGAATCAGCCACCTTAATAAAGCACATTAAAGTTATGATGTATGTAACAAATGCGAGCCTCGTAGGAAAACAAAGGGATAAATCCACCAACCTCCAGCTTTTGGTGCATGTTCCCACTCCCTACCTGACATATTGCATTAATGGCAGAGATAGAAAATTGCATTTTATGCTGCTGGTTTACCTCTAGTAGAAGTAGGCAGTCATGCTTCTACACGCTAGTTAAAAAAACAACCACAAAACAGTAATGTGAAACCAGCTGCAGACAGGCACATAGACAAGATTAGAGGATTCCCTTGACAGGGTTTGTGCCAGTTCACGAGACTAATTTATTACTCTACTACAAAGATAAATATCCTCCGGCATATCCTCTTTTTCTGCTCTCTTCATCTTGAGAATGATTGACAAATGCTAAAAGCCTTCCTTGCCCAGTTTAGTACCCTGTATTGTATTTTCTCCCATGGCACCCTGGCTCATACTTTCCCTTTTGTCTTTCTGTGTCTGAAAGCAACAGCCACAAGCAGATAGATTTAAGCTAGCTTGCCACAGGAAGCAGACAACAAACCAGACTGTGAGTTCCCATAATCCTAACATTGGATCATTTTTGTCATACCCAAACCCTTTTTCTTTGTTCCATCAGTTCTGTGTATGTTTCATCTCAAAGTGACCTCTAAGTACTGACATCCATGTTGTTGAAAAGAAACCTTCTGAAAAATTCCCAGGTTGCAGGAAGAGATCTGCTCTGTCAGGTGTAACCTCATCCTCGACATCACCTTGAAAACTAGTCCCATCGCTAGGGGAATGCACTGAACTTCCGGACACTTGTAGTTCTGAGTATTTCTTTCTACATGTGTCTGTATCCCTTTCCAGCAATTGGAAGAAGAAAACAAAAGAGAAAAAAGAAAAAAAGAAATGGAAGAAGCAGGCTGTTATTCTAGCACTGCAGCATGCCATAACCCTAAGTGCACCAACGAGCCTTAATTGCCCTGATGAGCACCATCTGTGACCTTTACCCATGCACCTGCCCATTGGCCCAGGAGCTGCATGTAAGGTCAGGCTCTTCTCCTCACCCTTCTTTGAGTGATGCAGGTAGGCTTGGGCCTGTCCTTTGCTCTGCTTTACGCTGCTTTGTTGCTTTATGTTTTTCTGGTGGTTACTGGACCATCAGCTGCACCTGCCATTGATGCCACCTGTGCCTGATTTGCTCAGGTACAGTGAGCGCATGTTTTTGGTGAGGGCATGGCTGCTGCCTGCACTGTTGTCACCCTGGATTGTCCTCCCTCACGGAGTAGCCCTGCTTTTGCTGCTCCTTGATGTTCAAATTCATCCAGAAACCTGTTCTCAGGTTTCTATTTCAGCTTCAGGTAGGCAATATTTGTTGGAGCCAAGGAGATCATGGTTGCTCAATGCTAATTGCCTCCAACTTAAAAGCAACACTGCTTCCTTTAAGGCATTTTTTTTTCTTGATCTTAAAGAGCTTTGGTAAAATGTCAGACATTTGTGAAGAGCAGCAAGATTTCATTTTTTGGCTGAGATGAAAAAAGAAGTTTTGTGATAAGAAGATCTTAACTAGTGTAGGAAACTAAAATGCACTTCTGTTACTTGACAGTCTTCCTAGCTAGATCACAGAGCTTCGTTTCGTTCAGTGAAGCAGTGCGTTCTCGCTCATGTAAGAGAATGCGTGCGGTGCGATCCCCTGTTCGTTGCACCCAGACTATATATATATATATATATATATATTCCTCCTAGCTGTTTGGGTGGAGCTCTTTAGTGCAGTTATGCCTTGAGAAAGGAGCCAAACACAGGCTAACCCAAGTGTGGACAGCACTAAAGCTTTTATAGCTGCTCTCGCCATGCAGATTACGTGAGGGTTTGTTAGCCAGGGAAGCTCAAGTCCTATGGGTTGGCATTAAATGACTCTTAAGTGTCTAGCAGTTGGGAATATGGTGATTAAGTGTTGCTGAAGAGAAGTAATAGTCAAAGTAAGAAAAGGAGGCAACGGATGTGGTAGATACGGGGGAGCAAAAGCCACAAAGTGGACAGGGAAATATCCTTTCCAGCCACCTTATTCAAAGGGCTGAATAGGCTACCTGGTTGGGGTAGGATGCTCTCACAGTCTGTCTGGAGCAAGCATCAGTCTGTGCTAAATAAGAGGTATACAGTGGAAGTATTCTGAGTTCCTAAATAGGAAAGTAAGCTATTCAGATGATTAACTTATTCTTCTGTTGAATATATTCCTTCTACACTTATCCTTATAGAAAAGGTTGATGCCTAGTGTAGAATAAGGAAAGTTTGGTGGATATACCTGAAAATCTGCTTTGGAAGCAATTGCAGAGAGCTGTAGATGCCTGTAAACTTCAGCCTGTCTTTCTTTACAACTTAATACAAGGGCTAAAGTGTTGGCCATGATTCCTCTTGGGCAATGACATTTATGGGAAGAATCTGTGCAGAAGTCCCCCAGCAAAGTTCATTCAGCAATGTGTTCACAGTGGTTTTTTGGGGTAGCAGCACTTCAAAGGGAGATTTGCAGAATCTGAATTTTACACTATCTGACTTCCACTGATGCAGGGAAGAGACAGAACTTGGAACAGATATCTTTTAGGATTAGTAGGAACAGATATCTTTTATAGAGGCTACTGGACATAGACAAAGGACCTCACAGTTCATGCTGCATCTCGGATTAAACTCCTATGTAGGTGTTTATTGCTACATCTTAACCTACATTTCAGTCAGTCTAAGCCTGCCCTAAACAATCACAGAAAAAGACCTTTCATTGCACTACGAAAATGATGTGTCTAGAGAGGAACTGAGATTTAATTAGGGGAATACAAAGAGTGCAGATCTAGTTAGAACTTTCCTAAATCTAGGTAAATTTTGTTAAATAATTTGTGACAACATGTTGAGTTCAAAGAAGCTCTTACAGGAAAGCTTTGAGAGTAGGAGCAGGTCCACTGGTCAGAGCTGAAGAGGGAGAGAAAGTGCACGCAGAAAGGAAAACCTGACTTTTTCCAGGGGAAATCATCTATTTTGACACTCTTTAATTTTACAGAAGTTTTGTGAAGGCTGAGTTTGCACTCCAGCATGCAGTGAAAAACAGATCTTAACCTCATTTATTTTCATGCAACAGGATTATCATTCCCTGGCTTACTCCACAAACATCGAAGCCAAGTGAGAAGAAGGTGTATTGGAATTAAAGCCTTCACACAGCCCCTTTGCCTGGAATGAAACTCCATCCAAGAAGGTAAGAAAGACATTACTTACGCAGATTACAACTGGCAATTTTACATACCGATTTGAATTAAGGTATTGTCTTATGGCAGGGATACTCAAGTTGTTTCTCCAGTTATTTTCAGCAATATCTGCTGATCTGGATGTCATGCCTTTATCGCACTCTTGATATCCTCCTATTACTCTTGCACTCCCCATACCTACACTGCAAAATTTTCCACCAGCATTTATGATGCACTTTAACAAACCAGGTGTTTCTTGCTTTACCTTGGTTCTTAGCTGGTAGAGTTGATGTTAATAGATGTGGGGATCTTGATGATGCTGTAGATCACAGTAAAATAAACAGCAGCAGTTCCTGTTCTGGGAATATCTGCTGCATAGAGTGGCAAGCAGCTGTCAGTCGTCTGAAGTGGATTGTGTAGCAAAGGGTAAGAATGTATGTCTCATGGGGCATCCTTCGCTGGGGGCCTGCTTCTGAAAGACTACGAATGGCTGAAATGACCTGCAGCAGCTGATGGGACTCTTTATGGGTCTGTACCATTACAAAAAGCTGCTGGTCTTTCGCACAACTGCTCCTGGCTTCAGCAACAGAGAGAGGAGTGCTCTGTACGGCTGAAAAGTCAGATTTCTGCCGCTAATCCGCTGCGTGATCCTGGCCGGATCACTTCCCTTCCCTGTGCCTGCCTTCACCTGTCTGCAGAATGGATCTGAAAATGCTTATTGTCTTCTGGGAAGTGTTCTGCCTTGTATAGATGTAGACTCCTGTATAAAATCATCTCTGGATCAGTCTCTGGTTTTGGGTGGAACAGTCTGCTTCAGGATGTTATCTTGTTTATTTTGAAGCCTTTTCTTGTGTCACTTGTCTGTTTAATAGTTTTTTGTCTTTAACAGAAGTAGCAAGCAGGTTTTGAAAGACATATTATAGGCTTTAAAACTAACATAGTAACCCCACAAAGACAGGGAATCGAACCTCAAGAAAGTTGCCTTATATGGGGTCAAAGAAAGATGCAAAGCCAGTCTTGAATCAAGAAAATTTCTTAATTCCAAAGCAAATTAACAACAGCTCTGTGTGGGCAACCACATTAGCAGATGAAAAGTGTGTTTGATGTGTTCTCGCAAACCCTTTTTGGGTATGTTTCAGACATCTTGGCAACCAGCATTCCAACATGCTGACATCCTGGACAGCATGAGCCAGGCTTTTCACAGCTCCCCCTTATGCAACATCTACGTCTCAAACTCCAGCACTTCCCAGTGTTGACCAACAGAAAAGATTCTGTAGCTTTTGTTTTTTCATACGGCAACATTAGTGACAGGTTTTCATGAAACAACCTGGTGTTCTTGGTAAATCCAGTAGATCTTTCTTTTAGTGCTTAGGTAAGGCTGACTTTTCTTTAATTGTACACATTATTCCATTACTAGCTAAAACTTCTATACAGTCTTACTTTATTTTCCCCTACTGCGTAAGCCTTTTCATAAGAAAAGCTACTGAAATTGAGCAAGTCAGATTTAAGGTTCCATGTTTCAAAAGCCAGTATTTAGTACAGCTCTCGCATAGCAAACTTTAGGGGGATGTGCCACGTACACTCAGATATAGGTATAAAATTAGTATTCTGCTTTTAAATCCTGAAGTCGCATCAAAGGTGACTGAGCAAGGTTTAATTAAAATTCTAATTACTTTACATTTCAGTGATAGCAAAGCCGAACAAATTTCTCCCCTTTAGAATTATAACTGGTGAATAAATATTCATATTCTGTGTGATGGTTGAAATGGCAGCCAGTGTTTGGCCAGTGGGCTCAGTGGGTTTCCACATAAGATGCAAGCCAGAGGAGTGTAAAATTAGTTTGAAGGATCCTCACTGCTGTGTTGTGACTGGTCAGATGATAAATTAAAGAACATATTCATTTGGAATATGGTGTTTCATAGTGTGAAACTTTCTGGTAGGAAGCTGATTATTCCTCATAGTGAGGAATTAGTAGGTGCTGAGCACTTCGGGAGATTTGGTCCCAAAGCTGTAAACTGCTACTTTGACCCTGAATACTTTTATGTCTTGACCTTTTACAAATTTATATCACCTGAAGAACTGGCCATAAACTTAGGTATAAACACGTGCACCTAAAGGTACTGTTCCTATAGCAGAATTGGTCAGAAGTAACAGTCCTCGTTCTGAAAGAGTATTTTCTATATGGAAAAAGACTATTAAAAACTGTTTCATTATTTTCAGAATTTTATGCTTCCCTTTCAAACCTAACAAGGCATCTCTGGCTCAGACTTTCATTTTTCACATTCACAGTTTCATGCTGGTGAATGTTTTGAATTGTGACAGCTTTCCAATAGAAAATTATTCCCTCAGAGCTTTTCTGATCAGCTCTATTGTACACAGGCCAAAACATGGCCCTCCCTTCAGGGAAGGTGCTGTAAAAGAGGTTTTTGCATTACTTACCAAGAGGCATGACTACAAAAAATGGAAGCCAGCACAGAACGAAGCATCCCACAACTATTCCCAGGGTCTTGGCAGCTTTCTTTTCCCTGGAGAACTTGAGGAGACGCACTGAGAAATGATGTTTGCTCTTGGGGTTGGATGCAGACCCACTTGTTTCGGAAGTGTTTTTACGATGGATCCTTAGGGTCACTTCTTCGGAACGAGATCTCTCTGTCTTCAGACCAGAGGTCAGACCTTTGTTTTCTCTTTTGGCCACTACGTACACTCGGCAATACATCACCAAGATAATAGTCAGGGGGAGGTAGAAGGAGCCTAGAGCAGAGAACAGCACGTAGCCAGGCTCTTCAGTGATTTGACAGATGGTTTCATCTTCTGGTGCTGGTTCCTTCCAGCCAAAAAGAGGTCCAATTGATATCACCAGAGATAATGCCCAAACGCACAGTAAAGCCAGGAGGCCTCTCTTCTCTGTCACTATACTTGGATATCTCAGTGGGTAGCTCACCCCGATGTATCTGTCTATCGAGATGATACAGAGGCTCATAATGGAAGCAGTGCAGCAAAGGACATCAACAGCTGCCCAGATGTTGCAGAAGATTCTCCCAAAGGCCCAGTAGCCCAAAATCTCCATGGTAGCTGAGAAGGGCAGGACAGTGGAAGTCAAGAGGAGGTCAGCTACAGCCAGGTTAATTATATAATAGTGGGTAACACTCTGAAGATGTCTGTGGCAGGCTACAGAGAGGATAACCAGAATATTACCCAAAACACCAAAAACAATCAGCCCCCCTAGAATAACACCTAGCAAAATGGCCTTTGAAATGTTCACGGGCCCCACAGAGTGGGTGCAGTTGGAGCAATCCGATGAGTTTCCCAGAAGGAAAACCATGGTGAGTGACTGACAACGTTCATGCAAGGCTGCTGTACTTCACTCCCTTTTCAGGTAGAAAGAGTGATGAGATCAGTTCTCAGAAGGTCCTACAGGCGACATTTGCCTGGTTTTGCTGGGGAAAAGAATTTTTAAGAATGTCTTGGAAGTGCAGCACCAGGAACGATGAGAAGGATCCAGAAACAGAACAGAAAACCTACTTTTCTTCCTAAGTTTTTACCATTCTAGTACAGTTAATAGTCACCATTTCAAAGTCAAATTTTACCCCTTTTGCATTTTTCTTGGGGTGCAGAAGTGAGGCTATTTCTCCTACTTTCCAGGCTAAAGTGATGAGAAGTATTACAGGTGGAATTACAGGTTAAAGTCATTTCTGCCTTCTTGGGAAGATTCAATATTTAATATAAATACTCCAAAGGGTCTTAAATTTAAGTTTCTCCTAAGAGGAAGTCACCGATGCTTTTAATTACCTTGTGTTAGTCTTGATTCTGTCTTACAAGTGGCTTAGCAGAAACCTGGCAAGGTGGAGGTTGCTGCTGTGTCCGCTCAGCGATGTCATTTGAGATAGGAGCTTGAGATACCTGCTACTGCTGGCCTTCAGGGTCTGAAGGGTCAATCAAAGCCTCTGCATGCTGTGGAGAAGTTGGCACCTGAGCTCCTGGACTACAAATTGAAGTTGTTTTACATCAGCTTCTGGCTTGCTCTGAAGCGGAGAGTGAAGTTCACCATGTCAATGATGCAGGCTGTTGTGCTCCTTTCAGATTATCACCCCCTGAAAGAGACAAAGACACAAACAATGCGTTTCCCAGAAGCAGTGTTCACTTAGTGCTATGGTTCCCATATAAGAATAGAGCGGGAAGCTATTTTAGGGAGCCTTCCTCAGGCTGGCTCCAGCCAGTGGAACCAACCTTTTTCAGCCCAGCATTGTTTAACAAGTAAGAGACCAACGTGAATTTTGTCGCCTGAATTTTCTCACCGTGTTCTCAGCAGAAATCTGTTCTCCTTTAGGGGTAGCAATCGATCCTAATTACCAGTTCACCTGCAGAGACCAGCTCTGGAAGAGAGAAACCTGCAGGACACAATTCAGGACTACAAACAGTGAAAGAGATTTGTAAGTCCAGAATTTAATCTGAGATTTATTTAAGTGACTCCATTACACATTGAACTACTCGTTAGTCCAGCTAAACAGCCCATTTTAGAAATCTATAGGGAAAAGCAATTTCTGCGAAGCAGAAGATGTTGCAAGGAACAAGTTTCCTACTGAGTGACACAACATTTCGGAGTATCTGGAAGCCAAGCTCAGCCTCAGCTGACTAAATATGGAGAAAGGGTACATCAGATGGAAAAGTGAGGATAAGCCTGGGAACTGAGACACAGGGGGTATGACGGAAAGCTACAAGTGTCAGCTGAAAGCCGTTCACAACATTGAGACGTAGATATAGTGTTCCCATCCAAAATATTGATCAGTCATCTGAAAAACCACCACTAACGCTGCTCTGGTTAAATCTAACCCAAGGTAGGACTCTGAGTGTTGTAACAGTAGGACTTTCAGATGAATCCCTCATATCACATCTTATACAAACACCAAGCAGCAACAACTGTCATGCAGCTGAATCTCAGAACTGCATTTTCCTTCAGGCAAAGAGGGCTGAAGCAACTCCTGCTCTGAACCACTGAAATGCCCAGTTTGCAAGCAGGGGGAGGGGGGAGGAGATGAAAAGGTATTCCACTGTGGGAATTTGCCTTCCTCACAGTGAAACAAAATTGGATCTTTGTATTTTCTTTTCCACAAGAGGGAACAAGTTGAGGAATAATTCCAAGAAAGGCAATGACAGATTTTAATAAGCACATCAATGAAAAGTGACTGTAGGATTGAGCATCTGCATCCATTATAACTGTGGTCATTATAGGGTTGGTGGACAAGAAAATTAAGAAATGATCAAACTTGATTTTTAAGCACATGAAACAAAACTTCCCGGTAAGTCAAGGAGATGCAGCAAAAAACCCGATTCATGCTCAAAACCAACCAGCTAATATTCCACCTGTGGAGAGAGAAGGCTCAGAGGAAGAGCATATCCTATACCCTTGTGCCTGCCCCAGTCCACACTCACCTCCTTAGTCTCTAGAAGGCAGCACAGCTCCTCTGAGCATCTGGAAAGGAGATTCACAGCACAACACAGCAGGCTCCTCTCTTCATGCAGAGATGGGACTCTCTGCCTGCAAATCCAATCCTTTTCTCCCTCTCTTTCCCCACTAGCATTATGATGACTCACAGTTGCACTGATTCCCTGTATCCCAATGCCTGTGAGGGGCTTGACTCCAGCATCCCTCAAAGCACCCTCCCCAGTTGCAGTGCTTAGCTCCACACTGTCAAGGAGCAGCAGTAACTTTACTGCTCTGCTGATGTAGCAGGCAGTATCCTTGCCATTACCGTAATCCCCTGCCATTCCCGTATTGCTCAGAAAGAAAGAGCACTAATCTGATGCCAAGTGGTGTGTTAAGAATTTTTTCCATGCAAGCTACCAGTTCCTGCAGAGATCAGAAAGTGGAAGCCAGCTAGCAAGCTCCTGTTTATAGGCTAACAAGTAATTCTTGTTGTGATACAAAAAGGGAATTGCCTGCCAGACAAATGGAGCAAGGAGAAAATAACAGAGTGACAGCCCTGTTGACCACATCATCTGCACTCTGGGACAAAGTACTGGGATACCCAGCACAGCTAACCTAGAAATGGGAGCTTTTCTTGTTTTGACAGGGAAAGCCAGATATGTGGGCACTGCAGATTCTTCCTGTTTTCTCCTGCTTTGCTTTAAGGAGAGTGAGAGCCACTGGAGTAATTTTAAATAGGAAAATTATAACTGTATTAAAGTGGATGTTTGGGGAAGCTAAGTATGAATTATCTTGAACAGAATGTGCTCTTGAGGTGAGGTTCATTTTCACATGATTCTTTCAGATGCATTTTTTTAAAAGTGCCCTGAGTCACTGGGGATGAACAGATGAGTGTTAAACTGGTGGCCTGAAGTGAAAGGAGGAGAGGAGAAGACAGATTAGGATTTTACAGCTGGGAGAAAGCAATCCTACAGCCACAAGGAAGAAGATGAGCCACATGCCTGTTTCTCCACAGCAGCCTCTCCACCTAGTCTGAGGCAGTAACCTTGAGAAGGAGAGCTGGATTCATATAGTTCCTGAACTGAGGCGAGTTTAAAAGTGATGCTCAAATTCCCCCAGGAGAGCACCAGATGAGGGCTGGCATTGTAAGTAACCCTGATCACTGTTCCAGCAGCGTTGGGCTCAGCTTTCTTCTTGGATAGCCATTGCTACTGGAGGGAAAAATATAAAAACAGCTAACATGAATGTGCGATTTGTGTAGATTAGACAGAGTTTGGGAAAGCATAGTCATCCTTATCTTATGACAGTTTCAGCTAGTGTATCATTTGCAGTTTTGATTTTAGAACAGAAGATCCCATGAGAGGAAATCAGAAGGGGGATGAGGGGAGGAGAGAATTCAAACTAACTTTTAGAACCCTGCAAACTGAAAAGAAGAGATTTGTAAATGCTCAGCTTCCATCCCTCTGCAGTTTTCCTGGCACCTGTGCTGCTTGCTCTATAGATGCCAGACTTGTAAAGTCTGTTCAGAAGTCTTGAGCTGACACTGAGCTCCTGCACAGACCGGAGTGTCACCCTGTGCCGTGGTCCTTATTTCCCTGAGTAACAAAGGATATTAGGAGAGACTGAAGTCTAAATGAATAAAGGAAAGCTTAAGTTACAAAAGACCCTTAAAGACCGTGATTCATCAGACCTATCTTAGATACCTCTGGATGGGGCAACTTGTGCCCTATTTCACTTGATCAATTGGAAACTGAGTCCAAATGACTCAGGAGGAGGGATGAGACATGAACCCCACCCAGGGTTTTGCTTCAACTGGTGCATATGACCTCTTCATACTGGTGGCTTGTTCCAAGCTCTTAAATGCACAATGGAAATAAATTTATATTCATAGCTTCAGATATTAGCACTGTACTCCAAGTATCAGCTCCACTATGAGTAATACCCTTGTTAGAGGACATCCTTCTGGAATGGAGGGAGGCAGAAGGTCCTAAAAACAGTCCTAAAATCCTCAGAGAAAAATCAATGCATTGCGGCGAGGAATTTATACGTCCAGAGACCACTAACAGCCCAAGGTCAGAAGGGGCACTGAATGAAGTACAGTTGAGGTATGTCATCAGGTGAAGGTGGACAGGGTAGGATTACTGACACAGCTAAGTTTTATGAAGCAATCTTTGTACTTAGCTCTGCCAAGGCATATGCCAGAGTTGCACGTGTCCAGATTAAAAGCTTTGTACTAATTGGAAAGAATTCAGGCTAAAGCAGCGGGAATGATAAGTCTGGAAAACATGGCCTGTGAGGCTGGAAGAGGTGGAACTATTTAATCTAAAACTTTGCATCTCTGAAAACAGGTCAAAGGCTGCTCGTAGAGGCTGTGGAATACCCATCACTGAAAGTTTTTTAGAGCGACTAGGCAAAGATCTGTCGGCAGTGTTTTACTGAGCTTTGATCCTCTCTGGAGAGAGGACTACACGTCCTGTAGGGTCCCACCCAACATCTTTTTTTCTACAGTTAGGATCTGCAGAGAAAGGCAAGTCTCTGCATTCCAGCAGTGGAAAGAACAAGAGTCCTGGACGTGATCTTTGTTTCTGCTGCAAGGTCTTCTTGCCAAAGACCTTCTTTGATGGCCTTTGGCAAGTCTGCTTCTAATCTTCTCTTCCCTATCTGTGAAGTAGAGGAAATAATGCTTCTCTCCCTCCTCTTATTCATGTAGACTGTAATCCCTCTGATGTCAGGGTTGTATCCAACTCAGTCTAGATAGCATTTAACACAAACAAGATCGTATACTTACTGTATTGTAAATTATATTCATTAGCGTGAAAGGGCTCCCAAGGGAGGGCTACAGGCAAATAATACGCAGTTGCTCAGTCATTTCTAAGCCTCTGGTCCTTTCTTATTCACTAGCTTCGTTAAAATCAGAGCCTTAAATCCTGGCTTTTGGCCATCGTTGTCTTTCCATTACAAGCGTTTCATACAAAGGCCCAGCAACCCATTGCGCATGTCCGATGCCATTTAATGAAGAACCGTGGTTAATCAGCTCAGCACAGTGCCAGACCATGCAAGCAACCTGTGTCTTGGGTGCAAAGACGACAGAGCCAGGCTCCTTTCAGCAGCGCACAGTGCCAGGACAAGAGGCAATGGGCACAAACTGGAGCACAGGAGGTTCTGTCTGAACATCAGGAAGCACTGCTGTGCTGCAGGGGTGGTGGGGCACTGGCATGGGTTGTCCAGAGGGGTGGTGGAGTCTCCTCCTTGGCGATCTCCTAAAGCTGCCTGGGCATTGTCCTAGGCATCCCTGCTGGAGCAGGGTTGGACCAGATGGACCCAGAGGTCCCTGCCAACCTCAGCCATGCTGGGATTCTGTCTGAGGCCAGGAGTGGAGTAACTTCTCTGAGGTGCTGCTGGCTTTGACGTGATTACGGTTATTCACACTTTCAGAAAGTAGTGGAAAGTACTGCATTGAGAAATCAGCCCTCGGGGTTTAGTAGGGGTTTAGCTTATGCTTGGTTAAGAAGGCAAATCCACCCAAAGGCAAGTGATATTAAATGTTGTATATTAAACTTCAGCTTGAAGCAGGAAACAGACCCATTCCTCTCTTTTAAGCTTAGGAGAGCCTGAAGCTTATAGCACAGCTGAGTTGAAGATAAATTGGGCTGAATATTTTCAAAGAAGATAGGTTTGCTTGTTTATTTTAAATACATTTTAATAGTGAGATGTTACAGATATCTAAAATTTTCCATCTTGGGATTCATGGGGACTATTTCCACCGTGTTCCTGAATCACTAAGTAGAGGCTGATTGCCAGGTAAAGAAGAGCCATGCTTTTGCGTAAATCAAGACCGCTTCGTTAAAGCTAACAGTGCTTTCTCATTTCACAGCAGATGAAGATTTGGGCCACTGGATTTTGTGTACAGTTGCAGGTCTGAAGGCTGCCTAATTAGAGATGTCGTTAAAAGTTTATTTCCATGTAACTCATGAAGAATTTCGTGGTTTGACTTGTTACTTGCGTGATCTGATAAAGTCTAGCCACGTATAGAGAGCAATGCTATTTTGTAGCCTCGGGAAGATTGATTTTTACCTACTGCTGAAACAAATCTACCCAGAGATGAGTGCCTGCTTCAGTTTTCATTCCTCCTGCTTCTTTCTTGTTTACCTCCTATGTCTAGCTGGGTCCTTTCCCATAATATTACTGCTGCTTTCCTGTAGTGCGAGTTTATGCCACTTTTCTCTGCTTTAGCTTGACATGAATCTGCAATATGTAAAATGGTTTGGGGGAACAGAAGGTGAGTTTAAACAAGACAGTCCAAGATAGGTATGATTTAAATGCTTCGTTCAGGTGTTTATGTGCTGCCTGCCCACCTGTGAGAAGCAGAGAGGTCCAATGCTCTGAAACATCTGTTTTCATGCAGCTAACTGGATTTTTCTCCCTGAATCTGCCTTTCTCCTTCCAACTTCTGTCTGGCAAGGCAGGACTCTGCAGGGCAAGGGCGCTGACTGCGCTCCCAGTGTGGCACATGCAGCTCTCTGTACAACAGTCCTTATAACATCACTGTGACAGAAATAACACCAGCGTGCTGCTTTATCTTGCCCAGATCAGAGCTAGATTTAGGTCTGATCTTGTGCCTCAGCATTCACTACAGGCCTGCAAGATTACTTTTCCATCCAAAGCGCACAGTGCAGTGAATCCCTTGACTGCTTTAGAGATGCACAGCTCCGAAAAATCCTTCGGTAGAAGTTCTGTCTTGATTCAGAAGTGTTCTCTTATTCCAGTGGGGCTGAAAGTCACTATGAGCTTTATTTGTCCCCTTGTGTTGCTGCGAGTGTTGGCTGATTGTCCAAGCATAGGGCATCTTGTGCAGCCATGCTAGATTTCTCTTGCCCTGTGACTTTGTATATAATTGTGATATCTGCTAAACCTCCTTCACCTGACCGTGCTTGAACAGCAGCTTTTGTCTGAGTAATCTTCTAAGCAGTTCAAAGCATAACAATAAGTTAAATTTGATATATAGAGCCTCTCATCTACAAGAAGCCTGTGGTACTTTGGGACTGTAAATGCCCAGCTCACTTCACCCACTGCCACCTCCAGGCAGCAATTGTTTAGTAGCAACAATAGAGAAAATTCTTTAGGGAAAGGATGCATAATGCTAGAGATCCATCAGCCTTTCCATAGGCATATATTTACCCATTATTTACTGACAACACGTCTTGTCTGAGATCCCCTTGAAATGGAAGGGGCCAAGGCTGATAAGAGAAGCCAGCAGCTTTAAAAGAGTTGTGGTACCAGTAAGTACTTTTGGCAGTGTGTTACAGGGAGCAGCCTTCTGATGCCAGCACGACCATCAGCATGGGAAGAGATGAGATCCAAAGCCCCCTGAAGTCAATGGCTGGAGCTCCAGAAACTTGTCTTCTGAGATTACTGGGCTCTTTCTCTTAGGGATAGAAACTGCCATGCCAAAATAAATCAGTGCTCCTTCTAATCTGGTAGCCTATCAAATAGGGACCAGCACAGGATGTTCCAGAGAAAGAGATGAAAGTAATGAATGTACTGTAACTCCGCAAATCAACAGTGGATCCGACAGTCAGTGTCATACGTATGCAAGATCAGTGTAGCATGTGGGTAACCACATGAATGGGAGATGATTATACCTTCAAAATCCAATAAATATGTAAAGTAGCTGTAGCACTCAATGCTGATGCAGCCTAAGGTGACCACAGGTCACTTAGTTTTATGGCTTAACACATGGGAGGCACATGCTGATCAAATAAGTGCCTTTATTGATAAGTGGATATCTATCCAAGAGGATAGTGTAACAGGCATCTGCCTTCTGGTGTCAAAAACCAGATCATATCCAACAGATCCCCTTGACAAATCTCTTTAGACTTGTTGCTTTAGACTTGATGACGGAATTTGTCTGAATCTTTAATCCTTAGCCGTTTGAAACTAGACCAAGAGCGAGGGGCCTCTGTACACCACCAAACAAAACTACTGGGGAAACAGGAACCAGGGGTTTTGTTCCTCCATTTCTGTAGCAGATCAAGATGAAGCCACCCAGATGCCCCGCCTTTTCAAGGGCCTTTCTTGTCCTTTTGTGTTTTTTTCTTTTCCTGCAATTCAGAAGTAATTGCATGAGCTGAACTGGCACAATGGGACTCCCAGGTCCTGTCTTGAACCCCTAGACACTCTTCCCTGGGTTCTTGCCCTCTGTGTGCAGCTCAGCATAGCTGGAGCATCACAGGGCACAACGTGGGCATTTTGCAGGAAGGAACTGGGCTCCTGGGAGCAGCAGGCAAAAACAACTCATCAGTAACGATTTTGGAAAGGATTTTACCTGAGTTTTCAAAAGCTGCTGAGGAGGGAAAAAAAACAAATGAATCTATTAAAAAAATAAAAAGCCACCGCTTTCACCTTCTCCGAGCCAACCTGTAGTCCTGCCAGCCCAGCCTCTCGGCTGATGGTTTTGGCCCGACAGATGGTGAGCCATGTCATCTTTTGCCTAGGCTAAACTCACCCGCTTCTTCTGACACACCTGCTTGCTCCTTTGCCCATCTGCTCGATCATGTCTTAAGCAACATGGGGTTGGAGCTGCCTTTTTACTTCAGGTCTGAACAGAGCAGAGCATGCTGTGTTCCTAATTAAGATATTGAGGTATTGCTACAACACCACCACCAAGCAATTGTATTTTATCTTTTTCCTCTCCTGGTGGGTCCTCTCTCTTAAGGAACTCAAATTGCAAAAGGAGTTAGCAGCTTCCACGCGCCTAGTACTACAACGAAAATCACTGCTAATTACTTCTTCTATTTCCATTAATTGCCTTACATTATTTCTGTCTGTAGAAATGTATACAACTTGTATCTTGATGGCAAGCCAGTAGGCATAGGTATTTGAGAGATGCTAGACAGACTTTTTCCCCCCTTAAAGCAACAAGCTGTAGCTTTATTCTGAAGTACGTGAGCATTTTGGTAATATGTTCTTTCTCCTGCCTCAGTTTTTTCTGTCTCTAATCATTATTACTAAAATACACACACCAATAATTCCCTTCCTCTGAGCCAGACTCTTAAGACTGCATAATACAATTACTGCAAATTAGCATCTTATGAAAAACAAAGAAAAGGCACAAAGCCCAAAAACCCAAACAAACCCTCCCAACTGCCTGACATTTATAAACTCTACTTAAAACACTAACAGGCGAGAATGGTAATTAGATTTGCAAAGCAAAATGTTTTTACATGTTACGGACTTTAATTCAATAGCACTGTACATTTTATTTACACTCACTCTGTGTCCCTGGAAGACCTGCAGTAGAAATGTCTTTCCTGTTGCATGGTATAAGCCTGTAGGTGAAGCGTGGAGGGTGGCCTGAGGCAGCTGTGATGAGAACTGGAGCACAGCAGCGGGTAGATTAGTGCCCCTGCTCCCTGCAAGGTCAGAGTCCTCCTGGATCCCCTTCCACAAAGCTGGAGCCTTCCTGATGGCAAAGCACAGAGATTGTGGGTCCTTTCAAAGAGGGAACTCTCAAAATGGTTGCAAAGGAGCGTCTTAGTGTCAAGAAGAAGGGAAGAAACTATTCTTCTAATATTTCCTATTAGATTTCCTTCGCTTCTCTAAGAACCCGTTCAAATTGAATGTCTTGTACCCAGATGCCAGCACACATTTTCCATCTTAACACCGGGCAGAGCAAAAACCCCAGCTGCAGATGTGCCCAGACTTTTGATCAAACACAGCTTTGCTTACTGTTTATAAAATACTCATGGTTCAACAATGGGAAAAAAATGACAAAACATAGATGAAAATATTTATATTCTTAAAATGCTTTTTTTACTACTCAATGTTCATTCTTACTAATGTAGGAGGATAGGAGGATAATAGTAAAATTGCCCTGGGCTCATTTAGCAAATATGAGCTTTTAGTGAGAATTTCTAGATGGTACATGATGGGCAACTGTGAAACAAAATACAAACCCAAATACATGATCTGTCCATTTTTAACATCATGTGGATTAGAAAGTGAGTTAAAAATAGGGCAAATTATTGAATTAGTCTCAGAAGCTCTTCAATGTTCATGCAAGGAATAGTCTTACATGAAGAAGGTGATGGAGCAAGTTCTTTGATTCCTGTTCCTATTTTGGTACGCACTGTTTGAGCCTCTGGACTACCTGTTTGTAAAGCTGCCTATAGCAAAAGTTCCCCAACTGTTTTTTCCATGCTGATGAATCGAAGATCAAAAGAGCAGAGATTTTTCTGACATCTTTCACTGTCACATAAATTACTAAACTTAAATGTGAAATGACAAAGTATTTGGGGTGAAAGCAGAAAAAAAAGAAATTGGTTTATTGTGCTGTAAATCTACTTTACAGAGAAGAAATGATGTATTGTGCTGATTATTGTTCTTCGGGCCCAAGTATAACTGCAAGCAGCAGGCTGTCCAAGAAACAGAATACAATTATACGAAAATATGCATCCTTCTCACTGATTCTTTCTAGGGAATAATTGGGCTACATACTAAACATCTATAAATGTGGAAGGAATCGGGCTATTCGACTCATATGGACAGGTTATTATCCAGAGGTATGGAGTATCTTGTGGCTGAGGCAGTAGAACAGGGTTCCGAGTTGTTCTGTGTACTTGTGCCTACTGGTATCATGTAAAGGAAGCAAAAAAAAAAGCAATACTGCTCCTGCAGTGATGCTAAATACTCATTTTCAGATGCCTGGCAATGGCGAGTCAGCATTATGAGTTGTCTTCTGGGTTCTGTTCTTAGTTCTCTGACATTTATGTTGCCTGTGTTTTGGGACAGTCAAAATTTATTGTTACTGAAAACACTTTCTTAGTGTTGCATGGTTGTTATCACCTAATAAATGCCATCTTATTTCAGAGAGGTGATGCTCGTGATTCCCTTGATATCTCTTACCATCTCCCCACAGCATACTCTGTCATAGTTTTTACCTTTTTTAAAGTGGTTTCCGAATTTCATGCAGGGTGTGGAACAGTTTTTGGCCTGTGGTAAGCAGTGAGTTGTAGAGATCTGTGGTTCTTTCTGATCTGACACGTGGTCGTCAGTGCTAACACAGGACTGGACTTGGATTTAGGGAACAGCTCTTGATCTTGGAAAGCCAATCAAACTATCGAGTGTCTTTATAGCTGTTTGGCTTGTAGCAGCCTCCCTGGTTTACACTGTTCACCAGCGGGGACCAGTTTAAAGGCAGATGTGTTCCTAATTGCACTCATTTGTTAATAAATCCCCATTCCCCAGAGCTTGCAAAACTCGAGCCTGTGAAGTTGTACGTGTATTGGACTGCTCTCTTATCTTTAACTGGGCCCGAGTGAACATGCACAGATTTTCCCAGGCTGGCTGGTGTCAGAGTGCCAGTGCACGCTGCTTTTTGGCAGAAACTTGGGGCACAATGTTCTCTATAGCCTGAAGAATGGACCCAAACCAAAATGATTTTCCCCTCCAACATTTTCCATGCACAAACAATACATAGAATTCCTGTGACTAAACGTCAGAGAAACCAGTCTCGAGTGCTGGATTTCACTATGAAACTTTGTCCTAAACTTAATCTGGCATGGGATCTGGAGGAAGTAGTTGCATCATTTATTTTTAGGTGCCTAACTCTGTTTCTTTGCAATAGGCACAAGTACTTCACAGTCTGAAGTTGCTAGAGTAGGAGACTTAACTGCTGGCTGAGATAAGTTCTTGTCCCACAGACTGGAAAATCCCACGCAAAGAACACTGATCCAGGAGAGACTTGAATTTAGAAAGTATGTGTGTGTCTTTGAGTGTGTATAGGGAGTATTGCTGCTTCTGCTTCTTATTTGGCTGTTGGCTTAGCAGACTCTGAGGGGGGGAAGAAGTCCCTCTTGCATATTGCTCAGGAGTATAATAATAATAATAGAGTTCCTGGTATCTCGGGGCACACTGTTGCTGAATCTTACACTCACAGTGCTCCAACATGCTGGGGCTCAAACAGCGATTCATCTTAGCAAAGAGGTGAAGGTGATAAAGGAGCAGCTGCTAAGTGAAAAGAGTTGTTCATTTATTTGCTTAATCGGGTAACGAATCAGTAATATCTCACGGTATGCTTTCTTGCAGATGAACTTCTTTACAAAACCAATACTCAAACAGGATAATAAAAAATGACCATCCCAATTTCCCAGTGTTAACACTAACCAAATAGTATTACCTTGGAATACATAAAAAATCGTGTTAAATACTCTCAGTGGCTGGAAGACTATTCCTTTGCTCACCTCACCTGAAGTTAATTGCTTCTTGTAGGGGGATTCTTATGCTACCACAGTAAAAATACACCTTAAAAATTAGTTGTGAAAGCTACATTTTCTTTTAAATGAAAAGAACTATGTAACTGCATTTTCCTGCTTTCATTCTGCCTGATGTTGGAGGCTATTAGTGAACTGAACTATAAATGTTTTGGTGGTAGAAAACTAGAAATGAATTGTTGTTCCTTGCAATTTTTCCTCCTACTCTTTACAGCATACCAGGACACAAAACTCTCAAATCATCAGAATTGGCTGGAAGCTGCAGTATTTTGTTTTATTTCAGAAATTGACTGTCTGGAGTGATGCACAGTCTTTTAAAAAATAAAAAATAAAATAAAATAAAAAATTGAACGCTAGGTAGAAAATGAAGTTTTTTTTACATGATGCCAATGCCAAACCTATATGAAGGGTATTTTAAGACATTTCGCAGACAAGCAGGAAGCCCTTAAGAAAGGAATCAGTCAGTGAAGTGGAAAGGTATGCAGCATCCATATGTTACATCAAAGGAAATTCAGATGGAAAGGCTCTCGCTAGAGTGAATTAACACTTCAGTCAGTCAGTATCAGTGAAACCTCACTAACTTCACAGCTATTTCTGCAGTGACCTATCTTGCAGGAGGAAAGCTATCGACTACCTGTGCTAGCTTCCAACAGTTTTAGTCCAAAAAATACAGATTATTGAAGGCTTAGTGTTGCAACCTGGCAGTCACTAATGGTTAGCAGACAAAGGAGGAATTCTCTTTAAAAATGTCACATTGACCTGTATGCATATGTAATCCCCTTCTTGACCTCTGTCCAAAAATATTCTTATTAGAGCCAAGTAGGGGAGGATAGATTCAATTTGCTGTAGCTGCTGAAGTTTCCTGTTTCGTTTTCATCCTGCATTAGAACAGAAGCAAAGTCTTTCTCCAAAAAAGAATGACATCAGTCTCTCTACTCTGGGACTGCAACACGCGAGTGTTTTCATGCAGGTCTGTCCTTGTTCTTCTCCTTTAATGTAGGTCCACCACCTTGCTCTGAAATAGCAAATGACTAAAGCTCTAGACAAAGGCTTCTGCTTGACAAAAGCTGTTACAACTAGCACATCGCTGCACGAGAATTCACTTTCAAAATCTGACTCGAAAGTGTTCTGATCGGTTGTAATTCACACTTCCCTGGTTTCATTCTCCTTTTTGTGCATTACTGCTGCACGGCGGACTGCATGGACTCAGAAGCTAATTCTAAGCAGATGGACCTGATTTTAGTTGCTCTTTTTTTTGCCAGCTCCTCCATTTCTGTGTCAGCAAGAAATCCAGCCACATTGGGAAACGTCCTCCTTTTACTTCTATACAAGGCAAACCAAAGCGCTTTTGCTGTAGCATTTACGTTTTGGCCCCTGCAAGCTAAATGGATGCTTTCAACCAACAGCCACAGCTTTCACTTTAGGTCAGTGTTCAAGCCATTCCCAAGCTTTTATGCCTTCTCTCATTGAGCAAACAGTGTATTCATATCTTCGTGCTGTAAAACTTTTCCTGTTTACTGGCACTCAGTATGCAGATACTATTGAGTTCTTTTGGGTAGAGATCAGTCTGGTCATCTGGGAAGTACTTCATACACTGAGCTGGGAGGTTAAAGTACGGGTAGCACAGAATCATGGAGTGGTTTGGGTTGGAAGGGACCCTTAAGGATCACCCAGCTCCAGCCCCCTGCCATGGGCAGGGCCCCCTCCCACCAGACCAGGCTGCCCAAAGCCCCATCCAGCCTGGCCTTGAGCACTTCCAAGGATGGGGCATCCCCAGCTTCTCTGGGCAGCCTTCCATCAGCATGGACCCAGATGTTTGTGCAGGAAAAGAAGTTTACTAAGGAAATTCCCTTTCTTTTTACACTTTAAAGTAACAATAATGCTAGCAAAATCAATAGAACAATTTCAAAATGGAGGAAAATTTGGTTATTTCAAACTACTTCACTGCAGAATTTATTTAAAATACTAAAGAAATTAATATGGTTAAAACAAATAATGAATCTTTCAGGGACAATGAAAGGAAATACTTCAGCTTTTATGAGGTGTTTATTTTCTTCCACAGCTGACCCACAAAAACTCTTGAAACCTTGGCAGTCTAGCTCTGGGATTTGAGCACATTTCTATGACCGATGAGATGTCCAACATGTTAAGTTCATGGGAGGCAAGCTCAAGTACCTCCTACTGTTCTCTCCATCCAAGTTAGGTTTTATTCCTGCTCCCTTGGAGCAGATATCAGGGAAGTTCCCAAACAGGCAACTGTTGAAAAGGAATTTCTTTGTACTGACTGAGAGTCCCCCATCTGCGCCCCTTTGCTTTGTAAAGGTTCTGAAGGTAATGTTTTGACAAAGCTGGAATCTATTTGGCACGTGTCTCTAGCTGTTGCAAGTGCCTACAAGCCCTGAGGGGATCCTTGACAAGCAGTTATACAGGGAGGGCAGGAGCAGAAGGGTTGCAATCTAAGTCCACTGAGATTACTAGGAAACTTGACATCAGTCAGTCCTTAAATTCAGACTGGACAGACCTTCTACTGAATTTCTGCCTGCACAATAAGCAATAAAACTAGCTAACATTATATGCCTCTGTAAGAACCTCTGTCAGCCACTCACAGCACACTAATGTAGTAGTCCCACCTTGTAATTACACCCCTTCTGGATGAATCTTCCCTTTTAAGTCACATTCTGGTTTTCTGGTATACCCAGCCACAACTAACTTGCTGTCAAAGCAGCACATCTTTGATACTACCCCATTTCCTCTGCTCCCTGAGATTCCTGTAACACAATGTTGTCTGGGGAACATCTGCTGTATCATTGTTTTAATTATTTTAATTTTCTAAGTGTGGTATGAACATAGAAATCTGCTCCTTCAGCCCAGCAAAATGTCCTGTTCTTTGGCCAGTGACCTTCCATTTGTGCTCTGAATAGCAAAGCACCAGGACAGGAGTTAACTTTGTCACATACTGGCCATTCCCTGCTTGCATTTATACTCTGTTCTCCTTCACAGAAACGTCAGAGCATCTGGAAAAAATCAGGTCTTGGAAGCCACTGGTTTATAAGCAGGCTCCAACTTGGGGGTTTAAACGATCCAGGGAATTGATGCTGCAATGCAAAGCCGTCCATAGCTGCCTTATTTCTAGCTCACGTTTTGAAAGGCTAAAAGTCACACCCATCATTCAGCTGTCCAGTGCCTTACAGGAAAGGGAAGTAATGTCGTGAAGACATGGGAGGCAGCTCCAACATTGCAATACTCGAGAACCTCATGAGTATTAAGCAAAACAGCCCCTGTGAAGCAGGGGACTGTTCTTAAATTATTGTGGGCCTATAAAAAGCTGAGACAAAGAAATTAAATAATGTCTCCTGGGAACAAAGAATCAATCCCAGGCATCCAGTGTAACCTGCTCAGTCCTTGTGGCTTATTCTTGTTGGTGCCACACATCTGCAGCCATCTATGAGGCTGCTGCTTTGGGCACTCAGCAAGATGTACAGCGGCTGGTCAGTGCAGACTGATGCCCTTGTCACAGTCAAATGTAATGTCTTTAAATTCAAGGCTGAGGAATACTAGCAAGGTATAGGGGATGGTTGCTACTAGACTTATTCTTTAGATATACACTTGTATTTATTTTTCCCTGTGTACTGTAACATCTTTCACAAACATGGCATTTATGAGAAATCAGGATGAAAAATGGTAGAGCCATATAGGAAGAACAGGATTTATGGTTGAGGTTCAGGACTGGGGATGGGGAGAGCAAAGTCCTCTATTTTGAGTGGATTGTAAAATGGACATAAAGGGCTATTCCTAAGCTAAACTAAGTATCTGAGAAGTGTAATATGATGAGAAAGCAGACAATATAACACTCAGGACTAGTTTGTTATTATTTTTATATCATCCCCCTTGCTATTGTCTTCTGCATCCACACCTCAGCAGCTGCCTTCACAGGCGCACGCAGGAGCGGTTCCTGGGAGTGCCTGAAGGTCTGTGCTCACAGGGCAAGGCAGGGCGTCTCTCAAGTGTTCTCTGGCTTGGACTGAGGATTTGAAATCTCTTGTGATGCAGCGAGCAGGGACAAGTAATGAAGTAACCATAATCCTGAACTGTCTGTATTTTTAGGAAGCTGACTTGTTGTATGCTAAGTGGTGCCTTGGGAATCTCTGCTTTAAACAAACTTAGGCGCTCTCGCGTTTAGCTGGCAGGCCATTCCAAGGCTTTAACATCTAAAAAACCGGTCATTTGTGGTTGGCTAAAATTTCATTGTAACTCCATTAAGAAAAGAACAAGATGGAGAAACAATTAAAATACTTCTAATGTGTGAAATAGGTGCTGGTGGGGAACAGTGCAAGCTCTTCCGAGTTTACAGATTCACATTCATATTTATATTCGATACAAATGAGGAAAAGTCTTTCCTGAAAGAAACTTGTTAGAGCTCCTAGTGGTTCCCGAATTCTCTTGTGCAGTGTTTTTGTGACCAGATGATTGCGGTGCCCGGCTGCGGGCAGGCATCTGGCTCTCAGGCGTTCCTGAGTGGCTTTCCTGCTGCAAACAATCAAGCACCCGCTGAACGCGGCAGCGTGAAATCACTGCCTAAGGAGAACCAGCCCTTCTGCCCACAGAGCAGGCCTGATGGCTGCATCATCAAAAGATTACAGCTGCTGGTTTGTTCACCAAAATCACAGGTGGAGAGCAGCAACAAGATCTCCCAGCTCTGCTCGCGGTGTTATTCCCTCTAGCTCAGTCCCTGTTTCTCTGTTTTTCAGGCCAATCTGTTTGTAAAGCACCACACAAGGCAGACGTTTGATCACTTGCAGCAGGAGCTGATCTCGCCATCTGAAATAGCCTCTCTTCAGGACATTTCTCTTTATTCTTGGCTAGGACATTGGCCGTCCTGGGCATGTAGCCTGCCCCAAGGTAGCATGTCTGACTACAGATCTCCTTCTGCTAAGTCTCTGCCTCCTTTCCTCGGTATCTAGAAGATTGCGTTTCATCTGTAGGAATGTTCCTTGCCTGCTTAGAAACAATGTTTGGATATTATGGTAAATATCTCTTTAGGTGAAAAACAATTTAAGCAGGGAGCTAAGCAAAATTATTAACGCTCTGCAGTCAGCCGGGGACTGGATCCAGGCATTTACTCTGAATGCCTCTGGTTGGGTAATGCAGGTTTAGCTGTAGGAAATGGATTAAATGATGTCCATGAGGCATATCAGAGGGGAAAGTAATGCATCCATTTTCCATTTTCATGAATTTATTGCTGCTTTAAAGATGTTCCCAGGGCACCAGTATATTTGGGAATTACGGTTTTGCTGGTTAGCAGCCAGGCACAACAGTAAACTCCGATCAGCCTGGCTTGCCAGAAAGGCAGTGTTTTGTGGTCGTCCCAGATTTTTCTTCTGCATTCAAAGATATTTCCTGACATTGACTCATCTGCGTCTGCCCATGACTAAAGACTCAAAATACCAAGGTCAGGAAAGCACATGATCAAGATGCTTATCAAGACCTGCCTGGGCAGATTTTGGCCAGAAAGCCCATAGAGAAAGCAGTGAGCTTGCCTGTGGAACAGTGGTAACTCCAACTAGCTCAGGGCTGGCCCAGGCGTTCTTTGATTGATACCTTGAAGTCAGAATGGTTTCTACTGACAGACATGGGCAGAGTGGATAGTCAAAGCAAAATGTAGTTATCTATTTTTAGACCTAAGGGAAAATAACTGGTTCCAGAGTTTAGCGGAGGCATACATTACAGGCCTGGCATTCATTTACTTTGAGGACTCCCACTTGAGATGGAGCAGGGAGTGGTTTGATTTTATTAATGTGAGACAGTATGAAAAGATGGTAGGGCACAGGGTCAACAAGGGCTGTCTGGTTGGCAACCAGAAGAGTTTTGAAAAGCCTGTGGTTTAACCCTGGATGAATTCAATTTTTTCTGAGAGTATTCTTCAAAAGCAAACCACATTGCCATGCGGCAGGAATGCTCAAGTCCCATGCTTGCACAAGCAGATTCGTATCATCAACTGCTGACCAGCCTCTGCCTCTAGCCAGGAGCTGTGAGACCCTTCCAGCCTCCCTGGAGGCCAGGAGAGCCTTTGCTCTGTGGGCAAATGCAAAACCCAGACAGTCTTGAAAATCCTGGGGCGGGGAGTATGCAAACGCAGCTTCAGCACTTCAGGACTTTTTATTTCTGTAAAATAACTTGGCTAGCGTATCAATCTGCCACTCAGTAGACAGTGTTCCTGTCATCCCCCAGAATATTAGAAATAGAAAGATATTGGATTGTGCTGCTAGAGTGGGCTCCAACAAAAAACTGCAAACCAGCGTAATATTTGTCTGAGCTCGCAAGGGAAGGTCTGGCTGGGTTGCATCTCAGATCTGGTCTTTAAATAATCGTCTTGGGATGGACTTGATTTTCCCTCCGATGTGCTACTTGCGCACGGTGCTAACCAGTGAGCCGTGCATGGTGCCCTAGTATGGGTTCTGGACCCCTATCTAGGGAGGTCTTTACTGCAAGGCCAACAAAACCCTTTTACACGGTTTTCCCAGGAGAAGCAAAATCTTCCTGTCTAGAGAAATGGCCATTCCATACCACAGACAAGGCCTCAGCTCTCATAATAAAGAAATGGTGCTGAGTTAGCATGAATTGTCAGTATTTTTAAAGAGAAGGTAGCAAAGATGTACAGAATTGCATGTCTGTGGAGAAAGGATAAAAATACCTTAGGAAGGGGGAGGGTGTTTCATTGTGTGTGTGTGAGGTAAATTTGCACATGATATCAGAAATCTGAAGAAGGAGAAACTATGGATGTGAAGTTAGTGGGAGTCTTGCTATTGTATCTTCCCTGATCCACTTGAAAATAGACTGGACAGAGTATTTGATGCACAGAATCGAAAAAAAGCTACTCCATTTCTCCATTACTGATTTCCTACGTCCTCTGAAATCTGCTAACTGATCAGCTAGGCTTTGTTTCAGAAAAGAACTTGAACTGATATTGGTGGAAAACAAAAGCAGTCATTTTTGTATTTTCCTCAATAATATGGCTTCTGGAATGGGAATCCTTCAGAGCCAGCTCCATCTGAGCTGTAAAACATCCCTTTTCTCAGCACTGAGGGGAAGTCCCTTTCAAATCATCTCGTGGTAAACCTCAGTAAGATCTGCTTATAGCCCATGCCTTCTCTCAGCATCCCTCCCTCTCCTATTCTGTTGTGACCTGGTTCCAGATTCCAGTTTGCTTGTGGTGCCTGTCTTTGCATCCGAATAGTTACACTGCCAAACAAGCATATTAATTAGTGCTCTTCACTGGTCAGTCCCTGCGTGTCTGACAGATTTCCACAGATACCTTTAGCCTGCTCTCCCTTTGTCCTTAGCCCCTTGCATAGTTAAGTAACAAGTGTGGCTTTGAGATGGGGAGAAGTTCTGTGGTACACAATTATAATTGTGGTAGTTTTTCCCTTCCCAGGGTGTCAGATGTCAGCAGTCTGTTCAGATTCAGGTTCTAATTAACGGTACAGCTTAGAAGAGGTCTTGAAATGTGTGCTCGGTGATTTCAGCCTGTCATCTGTCTATGGTTAGATCCAGACTCCGAGGAGGTGCGGGAGGGGCAAATTGCTCCACATTTCTAGTAACTTCTGATAACTTCTTCTTTTGCAGAGGCAAAGAGAACTGTTTTTCTTTTAGGCTCTTTTCCATCAATAGATATCGATCACTTAACAAAGCTAGTCTTTCAGCTGCGAAAGGCCTTTGATTAAAATTTTGCTTGGCAGCCTCTTGGATTAGATATTTTATCATCATCATGAACACTAGAGTCCCATCACATGAAAAAGGAAATGAAATGAGGAGGCAGTAACCTGAAGTAAGAACTGAAAAATTATGTATTAAATGCCAGACACATACTCTTAGATACTACTGTGCCACTTTACATATTGTACAGTCAATTAGATTTTATAGGGATGGATGTAATTACTGCAGAAAAATCTCAGGGCCTAAAAAAAGAAAAAGATTCTATTTAACCTGAGCATTCTGAATAGCATCTGTGAATCTTACTGTTTTTGTTCAGAAGCTGTAGATTTTCTGCTATGTTCCTGTGAATTCTCTCCACCGTAGAAAACTGAGGTGTTCTCAACAGCAAACAAACTGTCCCCTACAAAATCTGCTCCAATATAGCTGAATTTTCATCTTTCTCTTTGTTTTTACCAGAAAACTCAGTACTACATGGGGAGATAGCTGATATTATGAATAAATGTTACTGGAGATGAGTCAGCTGCAGAGGGAGGAGAGGACTGCTCAAGTAAGTTGCTGTAGAAAGAGAAAATATCATCTGAGATTCAACAAAAAGGAAGAAAGCATCACTTTATTTAGCTGTAAGGCAGCAGCGATGATCAGAGATGACAAAGGAAGGTTTTTGATGCCAAAGCAAGGAAAACATTGATTCTGTTGCAAATGATCCATTGTGGCACTTAGGGGCTACTGATAACATCTGGGTGGGCAGTTTAACTCTTTCTTAGGCGCTGCTCTAAGCTGTTTGAGCCAGGAACTCTTTAGGGCACACGCGCTGCTATTGAACAGCTAACACCACGTTGAGCTGAATAACAGATTTGGTTAAGTGTGTTCCTCCAAAAAGACATCTGTTTTTAAATTCATGGTAAATAGTTGCAACCACAGTCATTCAGGGAGAATGACAAAGTCATACAGGTCTTCTGGCATTTCCCTCAGTAATGGGACTGATGTGGGGACCTCCAATATCAAAGCCCTACAGGATTGAAAATTACTCGGGAGGAATGTCATCTTCTCTCACAACAGAACCAAGCTGCTGTCGAGGAGGACATGAAAGCAAGCAGACACATGACAGAATGTACTTAAAGTTATTAATGAACTGTAAATTATTTGGTTTCCTGTGCTGCTTGCAAGTGCTACCATGTCAAGTCAGCAAATTAAAAGGAAAAGGAGGTTTGGTTGAACAAAATGTAATAAGTGCCGGTCTAGTTATTCTTTCCTATACAGGTAAATGCTAATTAGTATATTTATCTAATTCATTACAACTATCTCTGCAATGCATGTGCTTGTATCTGATCTAGCTATGTTGGTTGCCTTTATAATCAGTAGACAGATACACATACACACAGACAAAAAGTGAAGAACTCTAAAATTTTATCAACAAATTGAAGGTCCTACAGCTTATAGCATCTCTCCCACTCTGTGAGAAGATAATTAAGCAAAGACAACAGTTTCCTGACTGAGGGGGATCCCTTATGACCCCAATTAGAGCATGGGAGAGATTGAAATGTTTTTGTTCTGTTTTAACCTAATTCTCTCACCAGGACTTTTCTTCAAAGGCCACAGATAAAAAATTTTAAATGGTTATTAAATCTTTATCTGTGAGTAAGAAAAATAACACAACATCTGGAAAGGTTAATGCTGATTGACCAATCCTTCTTTTAAAAGGCAAAGCTCTGTCTGTGTGACCTAGAGCTGCCAGCAGTGAAGATATTGTGTAGTCTGAGGAAGGATGTTGCAGGACACACAAACAGTCTAATGGAGTTGGGATCCTGGGGAGAGATCCACCAGGAAAGGAGAGCAGTGGTATTAAGGGGAGGAGAAGCTCTCACAAGTCCCAGCTCTCGCAACTCCTGTAATGAGAGCTTTTGTGGCTGTTGAAACTGAATTTGTTCTTCAAAGCCTATGTGCCTGCCCTTACACTGCACTCGCTACATAACAGAAATGTGTAAATGGAAACATTTACTGATCCCTCTAAACGTATAAACAGTGTTCTCATAATCCAGGCAAGAAAGTGCCTAGTGATGGATCTTCTTCTTTGTCTTGAAATGTTATAAGGTCCAGATTTCCCTATGGCTGGAAAAATACAGCTTCAAAGATCACCATAACAGAATGTGCTGCAATGTAGGTTTTCTATTGGAATAAAAGGCTTTCATGGCACAATATCGAGGATCTGAACTCAGCCTTTCTGCTTGTTTGGTTGTGGCTGGCTGGAATATTTTCTCCGTGACTTTTCTCTTCTGGTCACCGTTTGCAATCAGTTACAGTAAATGATAATTTTGCTTGCTTGGCAGTACTAACAGCTAATAAATTTAAGGAAAGCTATTTGATACAAACAAATCAACGGTCATTGATTTTAGTTTTCTCCTCGAGTCTTTTGTCTGTCATTTCACTGTATTAATGAGCTCATTAATAGTTCTAGAGAAGACTAAAAGTTATGGCCACTCCGCTTAATCTATCAGTCATACACCTGCTGCTGTCAACACAAAATGGTAATATTCCACCAACATAGGATATTAAACTATTACTATAATGGAGAGAGCAGTGTGGGTCAGTCTTCTATTATTCATAATAAACTATATTTAGAGCTTAATAGCTCTACTCTGCATTGACTCATGGTACATGGCATACATATTAATAAGTTACATTCCACTAACAACAAAGCGTGACGTTGGTTTTCAGGGATCTGCGTCTTTGTAAGTATTTCTGGTTGATGTGTCACTGTTACATGTCATCCATGTATATCAGCCTAACGAATCATGACTCATCAGTCTTATCTTGGAAGACTGTATCATACACGCTTACCTAACCACAAGATATTTGCTATTGTGTTTAAAAACAAGCAAGGTTGCATTGCCTTGATGTCTGTGGCAACAGAAACCCTCCTTTGCTCTTTGGCCAGCACACTGGCCACTAAGGGTTACGTAGCCAGCTGTATGTGCAGTGCTACAGACACACTTGAAGGACCTGAGCACCTCAGGGTGATCTCATCAAGACTCGGCTGTCTGAACGGAAAGCACCATCACCCTGGGGTCCCTCTGCAGGCAGCGGGGACACAGGTATCTCCAGCTTTGGTGGGATGACGTGCTGTCCAGAAGGAGCTCTGTCCATTGCCTGCGAAGGAAGCCTTGGGTGACAGCTTCTAGCTGGAGTTGCTTTGTTAGGTGACACAAATCTGTGATCTAGTAATTAGATCATGAGCCTGATGCTCCACTGTTCTCTAAGTTAATTCTACTAATCAAGGCAAATGCTTGTATGGCTAGAAGACAGATTATATTACATATGTAACTAAATCCCAAATCTCACAATGTAGTTCACATTTATAAGAGGCATACTTAAGGCTTTCTGTATTAAGGCCATTTTTCTATCAGCTAGGGATGCAATTCATTTCCTTTATCATAAAACCCAGGACTGTGGTATATGTTTACAGTGACTAAGTTTGGACTAATGACTGAAGCGTGGCCATCCCAGCCCTCTGTGGTCTTTCACTGAGTTGTCGTAATGACTATGTTTGATAGCCTTGTTTCCAGTCTCTTCCATGGCACGGTCCCAGTCTTGCAATTATTCCAAACGCCCATCTCTGTGATAGCCTATGCTAATAACGCTCAGTGTTAACAAAGCCAGTGGCACTCAACTACGGGAGGGTTGGTATTTCTTTACATAAAATGATCCTGATAAATTCAAGATAAAACTGGACAACCTCAAATTATTTTTTAATAAAATATATTAATCTAGGGCACCTATTTTTGCAGAGAAGACTGTAGGAGGGTTGTATTCAATTTACAAAGGCCAGAAGACAGAATAACTAAGGGTATCCCACAATCTTAAGAGCTTTAAATTACCTTGTTAACAGCGATGAGCCTATTTCAGGTACACTTCCACCCCAGGAACTGTTTTAGGCATAACTTTGTGCTTTAGCACTCCACAGTAAATCACCGCATCTTTGTTGCTACTCCTAAATTCCAGTAGACCTCAGTGAAGAACCTCAAGCTGCCACGCAAGAAGGAAGATGGTAGAAAAGACTAATAGGCAGACAAGTAATAAAAATTCAGCTTCTTATAGCTAGATCCCAATGATGATCATTCCTATTCAGCCTTAAGATGAACAGATTGGAATACATTTAGGTTATGATACTCTTCCCTTTGTTGCCTTCCCAGTTTGGATACAAAGATATTACTATTGGATGCTTACTCAAAACCTGATCAGTTCCCTCTTTGGGCTTTAATAATTAAATCTGTTCAATGAAATGAATTCACTGCAGTGCTAAGACAATGTGGTTTCAAAACCACCAGCTTTTATGTTGATTAAAATATTTCCCTAGGCTGTGATAAGCAGCCAACAGCTGGCTCAGAGTTTCTTGGTAAGTAGGACTGCAGTGTCAAATTCTCATATCTGCTGGAAAAAAAACATTGTTATAAAGGAAGCCAAAATTCACTATTTAATTCTACCTTTAGGTGAGTTTTAAGTATAGTTGTGTCTGCAGAATGGCTGTAGTTAAGGGGTGGATATTTCTGAAGCCCAAAGTGCCCACTCTCTGCAAAGTCACTCTCATCGAGTTTCAAAGACAGCTGGATGAAGAGAGGGGCTGACAGAATTATATCCCCAAAAGGTTAAGCTTGTCAGAAACCAGCCTGAAATGCACTGCATTAACTTTGCCCTTTATTGAAGTAAATACTTGTTGGCCGTGTTAACTAAACCTGAGCAGAAGCGTGCGCATTGGTTGCAAGGAGCTCCCAAATTGATGCAAAAGACTGTGGGGGAAGCAACAAATACAGAAGCACAAACTGCCCAAACTTTTATTTGTTTCTCTCCCCATTTCAATTCAAAGCTTACACTGTCTTTGTGATAGCACAGCTACAAATAAGTTGGCTGTTCATCCACCGTGAAATGATTTTTTAAATTTGTATCCATTATCTGAATAGGAAGAGGCACTGCTTTTTTTTGTTTATAGTGCTAGCAAAAGAGCTTCCAGTAACACAGAGATTATTTTCAGGATAGCTTTTCAGGATAGCTGAATGTCTTCTTGTTTTGTTAACTCTGTTGAGCTAGTTTGCAACATCAATGCCAACTTCTTAGGAAAGTTTGTTGGCCTCATCTTCTTTAAACTAATTAGTTGGATATAACGTCCTTGCCTGAAGCATCAGATAAAAGAGTATAGATTTTGTTAATGGCTGTCATTCAATTTGATTCTCTTTCTCTGGCAAGAAAGCTTGAAATACTATGCTATACCAACTAGTATTTTCTTCTGCACTTTCCAAACTTTTGCTTCACTATTTTATGAGACAGCAGGTCACACAGTTCCCTCCAGGCACATCCACACTGAAGTCAAAACTGGCAGATACTTGATGTTTCACTGTGCTAAGGTGTGTCCGTGTGCCGTGGGATAGAGCCTGCACGTTGATGTCATGCCGGAGCTGTTCCCCCAGCAAAAATGAGCTTTTGCTTGGCCTATCCAGGTAGTTCCAGTCTGTATCTGTAAGAGAGACAGCTCTTCTATTAGATACTCCTGCTCATGGAAAGTATTTTGAAAGCTTTTAGCTGCTGCCATAGCATCTTTACAATACCTGTGTGTGAATTTCCAGTCCTCACTATAAATCTGGCATTTTAATACTTGAATATGCTACAAGCTTAGTTTTGGGGAAGAAAAAAATGCTTTGCCAAATGATATTGTTAGTTAAATAAAAATGTTTTGAAATGCCCACAATACTGTTCTGTATTATGCAGTGCTGCATTATTTCTTTGTAACTGAGTAAGTGTAGCTGGAAGCGGATGTAAATTGTTCAGCCTAGCGCAACTATTTGCATTCAGTGAAAGGCTGAAAGTAAAGATCATAAAGTGAACGTTTAAATTCTCTCAAATTTAATCATATAAGGAGTCTTTAGCAAATGATTTGACCTTTAACAAAAGTTTTTCAATATTTATGAAAAAATGTAATGATATTCTTTTCCACTTAACTGCTGCTTGCTCACAGATGAGCTTTTCTTTTATTCACAGTCCTTAGGATTCCATTTCAATAACTGTCCTCTACTGAGGTGTGTTTGTAGACTTCTTTGAAGTCAAAGCAAATCAGTGAAGCAACTATAGCTAATTCCACATTTGTGGTCATGTTAAATTGTAGATGTAAAAACCCTCTTATACTGGTGATTTACTTAATGGCAAGCTATACATGCACTCACTCGCATACAATGTAAATAAAAATAACAAAAGTTTGATTTGGTTTACTGAAGAACATTGATCTAAAATTTACATTTTAATCTCATTTAAAAATAGCAATAACGTATGCCTTGATTGTGCAATGAATTCCACTTACAGGCATGAGAACAAGTACATACATCAGTGCAGATTTTTATGGGCTAGTAAATACTGCACAGTGCAAGGCATTCAAGAAGCTGTAAGCATAAGAAGGGATATTCAGCCATTAATAACAAAAATGATAGAGGCTGATGGCAGAGCTGTGAAACAGGTAACTGCCTGAAGAATGGCAAATCATTCAGCAGCTTGGGTACAATCCCAGGCCTTCTGCAGCAAAGAAGCAATGACATTCAACTTCACCCCCAGTGCCGCATTTTAATTTCTGCGGTACGTTGTTCCTCAGGATCCTCTGGAGTACTCTGGGACCTCCCAGCTCTTGTGATTATATGAGAAGCTGCTAAAACCCAGATGGAGCTGTTCATTTATTTTGCTGCTGCTAACAATGAGACATAACAATGCTTGCCTATTTTATTTATAGAAAGAGCTTTCACGATGGTTCGTATGGGACCAGCAGATGCCTCCAACCGCTGTGGGAAGTACTGAATGCCCACGGCTCTCCAGGGTCGCTCAATATTGATCAGCTAATACCATGCTGTGAACAGCTGGTTGTGCTAGATTAGAAGTGTGACCTGGGAGGGTTGGATTCTAATAAACTAGCGGAGCCACAAGCTGCGGAGACCAAATGATTCATATCCTCTGAGCATTCACAGAACAAATACTGTCACCCTAAGAGCACGCAAAACCAACAAAGAGGTTTTCTTTGGAGGCAAAGAGACATCTGCTGTAATTAGGGTGGGACACAGATGGGACACATTGTATCCAGGTTAAATCTCCCTTATTACAATATGTCGCTCTCTTTAAATCTAGGTAAGCTGTCTTGCGGTGCTAAATATTCAAAGCCTAACAGGAGCAGGGTCTGAAGTCTTGTACAAAGCTTGCTACCTTATTTTGCTGTCTTCATAGGAGATGTATGGTCCCTACAGCATGCAGTTCTAAAATAAGCAATGCTCACCCTTGCAGTGTGTGGCCAGAGGCGCTACGTGCAGAAAGACGTCTTGCAGAGGGAGAGCCAGTCAGTTTTGACAGAACTGTGACCAGTGGAGATTCTCACTATAGCAACATACCATTATTTGAGATGCACTCTCTGCATTAGATGTTTTATACACAAATGATAAGGACTCCTTGCTCTGAAGAGATTGCAACCTAAAGCAGACAAGACAGAAGAAGAGGGACGTTAACCCAGATTCCCATTATATTGCCCGGTCTTCTGGATAGTCCACAGTCGACAAATTGCATCCTCTTTTTCCATACTTTGTTAGCAGTATCTGAGACATCCTGCAGCTTGTCGTATTCTAGAGAGATGTAGGAAACCCATTTCAAGAACAATAACAGAACCAATTAATTCACAGTTTATTCCTGTTGATCTTTGTGAACTGCAGTGTCTGGAAAAATGCACTGCCTCATACATAAAGCTAATAGGGAAATTTTTCTTGTTATTTAGAAGAAATTGTCAACTAGATGAATATGAGGGCTTGAGAAATTCGTCAGAAGCTTCAAAACTAGTTGTTTTTCTCAGTTCATTCTTCTGCCTCTGTATTTTGGCATGACTCTAAGAGATTTGTCACCATTTAAGAGTCATGGCTAAATGGAGGAAGACTGAATTTGGAAATTGAATCATTTATCTACAGAATTAAGCTAAACAATGTTGAGAAATTCTTCCAGTTGCAAAGGAAAAAAAAATGGAAGCTCTTTTCTCTACAAAAAATGCAAACTTTACAGACAGTAGGAGACAGCTGGCAGTAATCTATTCCAAGAGTATTTGAGGAGGCATATGTTTATGGCAAAGTAATTTCAAGGCATCACAGAAGATAATCATAGGAGCTATTTTAGTCTCTAATATTTCACAATCTACATCACCGCAGGAACCATTAATATATCTAAGTTGTAAACTGTTCTCAAAGTTCCTCGCACTGTTTCTCTCAAGCCCGTGAGCACAATAACTTTGAATGAAGTAGACTTAAGAGTTTACTGTTGGGGATTGTATGGGATGAAAAAAACAGAATATATCTTTACTTGAAAGAGCAGAAGAAAGAAGTATCGAAGAGGCATTTGTGTTCCACCAAAGCCTTTTTAATACAAAGAGGTTTAAATAAACATAAATGCACTTTAGGATTCTTTAATACTGCCAGCATGAGAACCAGGCCCTCTTATTGTACAATGTCTTAAAAGGCTTTAATATAAGAAGTGGAAAAGCTTCACGGAGAGACCGAGTACACTCGAACGGATAGAAAAATAAGTTATATTTTTTTTCCCCTCCCACTTCAAACAAAGGTCACTCATCCAGTCCACTCTGATTTTCCATTTGTTCTGCTTTAGACTGCAACATAGTGCTCTAGCCACCTCCAACCCCCTTTCTAGGCAGGCCTAATTTGCTTTTTTGAGTCTGACCTGAGACATGCCAAAGCTAACAAACATCCTTTCCCATTGACTTCAGCAACTGCTATGTGAGGTCCTTTAAAATGTGGTTTTGATCTTAGTCCTACTGCCTTTGCATCGATGTAAGTTCATTCACTGCAGAGGAGTTTTGATAATTATGCTATAGTAGAATAAGAACTAAATCAAGGCATCAGTGACAAATGATGAAACTGCAAAAATAAACTTCGGTGTCAAAGATCACTTCAGCTGGGGGTTGTGCAAATATTCTCACAAAAATCAAAGCATAAAGGGAACAAGGAAAATAAACTATCCAGCGGTTGTCCCGGCACTTCCAGGCACTGGTTCCTGTGATTCCATGAACAACAGAGAACTGATAATATTTGCTAATATCTTTTTGAATGATTTAACCATGTTCAGCTGTGATTCTTCAAGGGAATTCTCACTGGCATGTGATTTCTTGTATGAAGGAAATCTACTCTGTCACCAACAGGTATTTTATTTTACTTTCGTGACCTCTGTGCAGCAGCATGGAGGCATTTCTTATCTGCAGAAATTCCCAGGAGAAGTTAGTGACACAAACAGCAGGAGGCTGAGCAGCAGCAAGGGCAGGGGAGCAGCGTGCTCTTCCCATGTCCTGTTGGTGGTTCTGATGACAAGTCTTTGGCATCATAGGATGCTCACTGAAGCCAAGAGACCATGGGCAAACTTCACTTGTTTCTATTTTCGTGGTTTATAGGGTTTTTTAACAATTTCATGCTCCCTTTTCTGATAGAGCAAAGCTGCGGAGCCTTTGTAGTCAGACCTTCCCTTGTTGGCTTTCCAGAACAGTTTGTTACTCAGATCTAGCTAAGTTCTTATAAGGATATGAGCTGCCATTATTTACCATAAGATGAGCAAAAGTATACCTAATACCCCCACTCCCCTGGCTGTTTTGGCATCAAGGGAACTGTAGATTAATTTTGAGTCCTGTTGGCTGCTTGACAGTAAAATCCTCAAGAATTAACTTCTTCAATAAATGGGAAAATAATTCAGTACAATCTAGGAATGCCTTGGCATTGCAATATAAGATTTAATAGTAATTCCTTGCACTTTCTGTTCTCTGGATGAGAGATGCTTTATAAATATAAGGAGACATTTATTTCGAAAGAGCTCAGCTTGATGGGTGCAAAGCATCTCTAAAATTGGAGGACTCTGGTGGAATGGTTCTATTCCTTCTGTGGCAAATACAGTTTCAGAGATTCCCCTGTTCCCAGTTTCACGTTATTGCCATTTTGATAACACTCATTCTGTTTTGTTGATTCATCTGATTGTTAGCCACGCTTTAAAACTGAATTTGCAAACAGCTCTGGTTTTTTTGTTTCAAAGGTGGGGGCTGTGCCAGGCTAGAGGCAGAGAGTGGAAACCAGGTCTCCTTCTGAAGGAAGAGCAGCACATTAAAACAGCCAAGGTGGGTAATGGGTTGCACGATATGCCAGAAATCTATTTGATGTTTAGATGCTTAACTGGTGAGGTGAGGCGGAGGCTTGTAAAGATATCGATCAGCATCTCAGGTACTGTGAAGAGCACCTTGGCCTATGAGGTGCCTAATTCCCATTGAACCTCATCTCAAGGCATTAAACATCTGACAACCCCTCTCTTTCATAAATATGCCCTCCAAAGACTCCAAATATGTCCCCTGTTTTGTTTCCTGTATGTTTTAGTGATTTTTTTTCCTGCATGCACCTACCACGTTTATCTCAGCCTGAGGTAGCTGGGTGTGCCCTGCTTTTGTGAGGCCAGTAGTGTGAGCGATGTGAATGCTAAGGAAAATGAATACATTACCAGAAACTGACAGAGAAAAATGCCAGTCTGCTGGATGGCACTGGTAGTAGCTTTTATTTGCTTTCCAAACATATTTGCACAAAAGCGCTTTGCCAAGAAAGACAGTAAAAAGGAAAAAAGAGAGAGAGAGTGTTAAATATAGAATGTATTTCTGCATTGTGCTAATATCATCACGAGGACGTGGGCCATCCAGGCAACAGCAGCAATCCATGAAGATCTCTGAGCTGAAGCATGTGATGTGAATAACAAGGTCTTAAAGCAGTTTGTGACCAGGCAGTCGACAGGGTTGGCTTGTTCAAGGAATGGGTTACGAATATATAGTTCCAAAACAGCTACGTTCCTAAAAATCAAAGCCTGTATGCGCTCATTTGAAAAGGGACGTGAGCTGCAAAGACCCACTTGTTCCCCCAGACAGCTTGCTCGCTGCTCAGGGTGTGTAGCCTTTTCTTGCTATGCAGCTGGACAAAAGGAAGAGCCGGGTGATGGAATGATTTGTCCTTGTTACGTATGCAGAGGACTGACAAGGGTGCACCAAAGACATGTTAAAGCTACGCGCCCATCTACCTTTGCAGAACTTTTCCCCTGTGAAAGATTTCCTTGTTCAATTCCAGCTGGCTTGAGCAGTGGGACACTTGAAACCTTTGGGAATTGTGAACAGAAGGCACCTGACAATTGCATTAGTACTTACGCTGGAAGAGGTCTGCTGTTCTTTTAATAAATGTAACGTTTCCTATGTCTGCATGCAGCAGTTTTTTTGTAGCGGGGATTTAACCCTGTCTTTTTATTTAAAGATCAAGGCTTTATGTCTGCAGTAAAGTATTGAGCTGTTGGTTTATACCCCCCAAAGATGTCAGTCACTAGGGGGAGACAGAATCGTGCACTGGAGGTACAGACTGCCACTTCCAGCACTCCCAGTCCTCGCTCCCAGCTGTTGTGTTAGCAGCAGGTTGTGAAAAATGTTCACATTATTATGTTAACAAAACAGTTTCGTTGACAGTGATGGAGCCAATCTGTTCAGCCCTGACAGTGAGAAATCTCTTCTCTGCCTGCAGGAGCAATTGGTGTAATTATACATGTGTCAATGAAATGAGGTAAGGAATAAATCAGTGTCATTGTACTAAACCACAGCCCATTTCTTCCATGAACCTGAACTGAAGTATCTTCTTGTATCAACATCCTTTATACTTATTCACCGTGGTATCTTTTAGTCCTCAAATCTCTTGCCTTGTCCGTAGGGGGTTAACATTCTCATTTTTTCCTCCAAAAAGCAATTTTCCATCAGTTACAGCAAAATAATCCCTCTGTCCCATTTGAGAAGATTGTTGTCCGATGCACCATTGCCAGGCTCTGGACAGCAGCAGGATGGAGAGATGAGAACTGTTGCACCCTTAACCCACTTCAACCAAAGCAGGGGTAGCTGTCAGATACTTGTATGCTCAGATATCCAATAAGTCCTTATTTCTGCAGGCAAAGAGCCAGTGGATTCAAGACAGTCACCATTCTTATATTTAAGCAGTGTGCAAGGTTTAATGTACTTGGAACAAACAAATACCATAAAATGCAGGCTTAATGAGTCTGCATCTTAGCGACACCTTTGTCAATAGGCATATTCTGCTCCTCACCTTCCTTTAGGTGTCTGTGGCATACTGATAATGTGTATTGCCAGGACTGAAACGACCTTTTAATTACAAACTCTTAGCCAGGACTCGTGTGCCTCCCTTATAAGATCTAGCAATGGACCCTGATTTAATTTGGTGTCTCTGGTTTATACTGTACGGAGAATAACTGCATAACCACCATAACAATTGGAATAGTAATGCTCCAATTACTGTAGAGCTCTAAACAATCATCACTGCGGGGTTTTAGAAGCAGCTCTGGTACAGACAATAATCATTTTTAAGAAATAGCATTTGATATGCAGCATATGATAGTCAATGGAAAGCTTCCCAGCTATTTTCATGAGGTCTGATCAAGTCTTTTTCCAACGCCATTTGAGCACCACTTTTAAAAAGTATACTGAACAAACACTGCAATTTACACCTTGTGCTTAATTCCCATCGAGTGCGGGGTTTCACATCTAACTTGCCTGCAATAAGAATTATCAGTGGGATCCTCTCATACATCACTAAAAATTTGGTGTTTCTTTCAAAATGACTTTGCACAGCAGAATATTTTATTTTTAGAAAGGTCAGAGTAAGTACCAAGTGCAAATAAACCCCGTTTCTCTAGCTTAGGTAAATGGGTACCTTGCAAATGACAGTGCCTGCTTTCTATGAACCAAGTGCTGGTGTGTTAAAACAAGATGCTCTCATCCACTTCTGACCAAAACAGTAAAACTGCAGGCTGCTTCCCAGGCTTTCTTCAGAGTGAGGATGCAGAATCTCCCCCTGCTGGCTAATAAAGATGCTTGCTGCTCAGCCTTGGAGGAGTATTTGATGGCAGCTAACAGCCAGGAGGTTACACACCTGTCTGGTGGAGGCGTACAACCTCCTGTAAACTGGCAAACAAGCTTGTTCAAGTATTTCTTTTAGGCAAAGAAACAGGTCGCATGGCCGAAACCATTTAAATGGGTGATTTAGCAGTAGATGTAGAAGAGGACAGCGAACTTCAGCCTGTACGAAACCTCTGAAGAGTGCCATCCAAACACAGCTGAGAATTTTCAACCATTCCCTCTCCTGTACTCTCACATGGGAGGAAAGCACACAAAGGGTAGAGGCTCAATTTTTCCAATGCTATAGCTACAAGAGATGAATAATCAAGTAAACCAGCTAAGAAGTGGTATGTAAGAGAATTATAGGAATGCAATAGCTATTTCTAGTCTAGGAAGGGGAAAAAATACTCATGACCCATTGGAGGACTTCAGAAGGGAATTTTATGCCTCAACACAAAAGATCACCAAGGCCATTTAGGAGGATTGAGGGAAAAGAAGCAGGCATTTAGAGAAATAAACATTCTGTAGTACAATCATGAGTTTGTTTTTTTTTAATAAACAAAACAAATAAACAACTGAAGTTCAAAATTCAAGAGTTTAGGAAAAGACTTGTTTTCCCCAGGCACAGGATTTCCATAGCTGACCACTGCTGCTCCTTGCACCTTCCCCTTGGTATATGCTCCAGTAGCTGCGGGTTTGGGCAGCGTGCTGGCTTGCTCTCTGGCAATGTATGATCCCGCTCCCTTGCTGCAGGTGGAACCCACCGCTGTACTAAAGACCAGCAGCAGTGCTCTGCACTTTTCTCTTCAAGGTAAGTCCGTGGACTTGCCGCACTGTCTGCATAAAGGGTGAATTCTGAGAGGACAGCACACAAGGGTGGGAAACGAATTCCTCTGGGTTTCAATTTTAACCTGAGACAACATGTTTGTACCTAGAAACAGGATCCGTGTAGCTGTTGTTGGGTCTGTGTCTGATCAGCTGCTGTGAGAGCTTGTGCTTGGCCTGACCAGCTGTGGCTTCATGCCAGCGAACAGCCCAGAAACACAAAACACGCTGTCCTTCTAGATGTCCTAATGTCCTCTTAACAACTGTATCCTAAACTAGGGTGTTTAATGTTTGTAATAAAAAAAAAATCAAACAAATCTATAATTTCTTCATCTATCTCTCTTTCTGTTTGTACTGTTCTGAGATGTGTGGAGCGGAACTGTGCTGGCAGAACTGTGAGGTTGCGAATGCTCTGGTTGTCTGCAGATGAAGTACAGTGTGGCACCCACAAGATTTAGATAAAATTATTCGGTAGTGACACTGAGGACGTTTGACCAAAATAGTAAAAGCTCAAAAGCCTCTGTGGAGCAGGCATTGATCTTTATGCCTCAAGGGCTATCCAACCTTGGGAACAGGCCTAACATTTTTACTGAGCAGTGCCCAAGCATGTAGCATGTTCCACTCCTTTTTATGTCTGCTTCTTTCCTTAGCAAGTTGAAAATGGGTGAAACACAACTGTATTCAGGCTTGTACGTTATGGAAACACTTTAGATCTGACACACAGAAGTAACCCCATCCTGCTGTACTGAACTTAGCCTCAGACTTTCTCAGATTTGAGGAGACTTTGATAAAATAAAGCAGAAATCTTAGGAATTGCTGGAAAGGCAGCCTTGCTTAATGAAACAAAAAGAAATACAGAGTCGAGCAGTAAAGAAGGCCAAATTATAAAGAACCTGCATTCGTTGAAATATACGCAATTCATTTCAGTGGGAGCAGAAGTTGGCTCAAAATAGACTTGATTAATTAACAATAATGATATTTTGGCACACTCCTCCTAGGCCACAGAGGAGCAGTCTATGCAATTACCATTGCAAAATCATCATAAATATTTGGCTGCATTTGCTATATTAAATAAAAAGTCTATAGGAAGCTAATGGATTGAGTGAACTCTTTGTGCAGAAGAGGGCTCGTGATTAAGCACCAGAGTGCCATGGAGAAAACCATGACTTCACAGAAGTCCATGGCAAAATTCCCACAGACCTCAGTAGGATGAGATTTCACTTAGGATGACTGTCTGTGAGTATGGGAACATTTGCCTAATGGTAGCTTTCTGCCAATTTACTATCAGCTCTGTGAACAAACTGGCATCTGTTCCAGCTACCCAGACCTTTAGCTGAAAGCATCTGCTACCTTACGAACTGAATTCCTAAATCCCTCCGGCCCTGGGTCTGATTGCAATTCTGAGAGTGCGTGACACAGCTTTAACTTGCAGCCTGCAGATAGTTTGGGGAAACAACACAATGAAGGGGAAAAGGAAACTGAGGACTGGATTTGAAGTGATGGAAGAGGGAAAACTTCTGGCTAATCTGTGGATGGTTTGGGTTTCCTTTGTTCAACAGCTGGCTTAATGTTAGTGACTATGACTCAACGACAGGTGGAAAGAAAATCATTACTAGGCTTCTCAATAATATAGACCATTTCTAGGCTTAGAATCAAACCAATATCTAGGACTAGGTCTAGCTTGTTAGGTGTACCTTACGATCTACTGTGTTCCCTAGAATGAACATACTGATGTTGTTTCATCGAACAGGTTGAGACTGATACTTTTAACCTGGGTAAAGCAGAACTTCTCACCTTACTGCCCTCGACCCAGCTTATTTTGCACGAATGAGAGCCAGAACATGGCAGACACATGTAATGGTTACAGAGAAATGGCCAGGAACACCTCAGCCTGCTGCTTCCCCAAATCCAGGTTAGCTCCCCTGCCAGTGTCTCATGTGTCAGGCTGTGCACTGTTCAGTGCCTGGCTCAGCTTCCGCAGCAGTAATTTCAATGGGATGGATGATGCTGTTACTCTGCGCCGCTAAGATAAAGTCTCATCTATTTCCTCTCTCATTGGCGGTGAGGGATAACTGAGACACAGTCTTACAGTTTGGCTTTTTATAAATAACAGTCAGAGTGGAGAATTTTGTCTTTTGAATTATGCTAATCTCTGAACTATATTTTATTATCCACATTTTATTATCCTCCCAGTGCATTGTAACTGCAGTAGCGGGGAACTGCCAACTATATTGTTTGCTGATTGACATGTGATTTCCTGCCATGTGATTAAATCAGGGAAAATGAGAAAGGGTCCAAAATTCCCAACACTAACAGCTTCGATCTGCTCCTGGAATTTCTTGCAGCTAGCCATAACCTGCTGACCACAGTGTTCCTCTCTGATATGTTAACTGACTTTCAGGGACAGTGCAGTATTAATTAATACTTTGTGTAAAGCATTTGCAAATTTGATAGCGTGACTTGTTTACTGCTAGATTGTGGCAAAAAGTAAGGAAGAGAACTCTGTGATAGGACAAAATTCCTCATCATGCCACTGGAGAGAAAGCAAAAGCCAAGGGGTTGAGAAATGTAGGAAATGTAGAGGCTGCTAGCAAAGGAAAGCAGACAGCCTTTTGGAGGCTGTAAGGGTAGCAGAGAAGGAGGGATGTTGGTGTGGTGGCCATTGATATTATTTTCAGTCTGCATTTGGAGACAGCAGTGTCTTGACCACAGTTGTTGCTGGACTGAGTAATGAAAGAAAGAACTCTCCACATTATCCTTCAGCATAGGTTTACTGTCCATTACAAATTATAACTAAACATGCTGAGACAGTCAGCAGAAGAGAAGGAGGAAAAGGAGGGAAAGCAGACCAACACGATGAAAAAGCTGTTTGTTAAAAGTACTATTGATCCTTTCCCCCTGAATTTCTACTCTTAACTTGCTCAAGCTCCCACTGAAGATGTTTATCTCATTAATATATCTTCCTGTAATGCATACTACCAATTTATGGCAGCTGAAGACAATGAAAAGCTATGAACAATGTAGCATGGACCCAGATGTTACAGCAAACTAATTGCTTGTGACTGCACTGCAAGCAGTGGCATTAACTATCTCCAGCAATGTTTTTTGACATTTCACCCTGTGCCCCACTGGCCTCTGGCTGTTAGGAGTGAAAAGTGGGGTAGAGCATGCTTTTCAGTGCTGTCAGACACATACATCTGGGGGAATTTCCAGGATCACACGAGGAGGTTCAGTTCCAAAGCCAGTAGATACTGCACTCTGAAGTCTTGAAGCAGGATTCTCCAACACGAACACATTCGAGATGCATGGAGCCACACCGCTCGGAAGCGTAAGACAACTGTGCGGCTTTACTCACTGCCATTAATGGATGTTCTCCCTCACTGCCAGATCCTGCAAGAGGTCGTGAAAGCAAGAGTGGACCTCAGTGATGTTACAAAGCCAGAAGCAAGGTCAGTCTGTGGTTTATGAATCCCTCATGTACTACTCCAATGGGATCTGTGGAAGTAAGCCCATATTTTAGAAGAAAGAATTGATTAAATCTTGCTAACAGTGCTCTGTTACACAGATAAATAAACACAAAAATATAATAAAAAATAAATATACACAAAATATGTTTATTGAGGAGGATAACATCATCAAGATAGTCTTGGTTATTTTGCTTATTCTGTTATATCTACCCAAGAAGGATGAAGACTTCCTAACAAATTTTGCTGGGATCATAAGATTTGATATCTGGCATTTATATAGCTAAGCTATTCTCTCAGCGTTTAGACCTATGTATGTGCTCTCGTCATGCTGATATGTCTTGCTTCTGGATTCTAAAACAAGCAGGATCCTATTAGCAGTGGGAACTGAATGTGATTGGCTACAGAATTGGAGATGTTCCAGTTGTGCTAATAATACTTTTTGCTTGGAGACAATAACAATCCAGTTATGTTAATTTTTTGCCTGGCGCATACAGTGTGTGATGTACAATAATGTCCATAAGTGTTTTTATGAGTGCTTAATGCACACACTTAAATTTTGCAAAGCAGCTGTCAGAATTAAATGCCTAACAAATCAGATGGTTAATCAGCATGTGAATGCGTAAGGACTATGTCTGTGAACGAGTCATGCTATTTTTAAAACCCTGGGGAGCTCTGCCACCAGATGGCCTTTTTTGAGCTCTAAGTATTCCTCAAAACAGTTTGTTTTTGGCATTATACAATATCTGGTAACTTTTAAATACCTTTCTGAAACTGCCTACTCCATCTCCCAGATATGCGGCTGACATGGGTGTCCTCACCTAGCTAAGGGAGCCCTCATTTCACGCAATTTAAGCCTGGTTGTCCTATGACGTTAGTGGCCTCAGGTGGTTACAGACGGGTGTTTTTGCACATCTGTCCAAAGCCCGTGGTCTCTTCATTCCTATGTCACCTTGCATGTGCTGTAACCAAGTCACCTAATATTTTAGGTAGGGATTAATCAAGACTGAGGAAGTTAAGCCCAAACCTGTGACTATTTAAAGATGCAAGCTCTACTGATTTTAGGAGTTAGATGCCTAGACAGGAATTAAGGTCTTGCATACCTTTGTGGCCCTGGGCATTAGACATCCAGTTAGTTCATGAAAGCCAGTGTAAATTAATCACTTTGCATCCTTAGGCTATTTGGAAAATTCTAAGTGGGGTTTTGCCCTGTGCAGTTCAAACTTGATCAACCCATATCCAGACTTCAGAGCTAGGATTTAAAAGGAAAATCTAAGTGCTGTAGGTGATAGCACCTGTTACTCAGTAGTTCTTCTTTGTGTGTCTCTAATGTGCTAATTCTTCTCCCTGCTACAAAATAAGCAGGAGAGACAGCTTTCACTAAAAGATGCATCATGTGGATAAGCTACAACACAGATGGTTTGACAAATTATTGTTTAAATATCCTACAGTGCTTTTGCAGTGGCAGGCATTCAGAAACCACATTTATGCACCCACCAGAAGAATCCAGATAGATGATTATGGGATTAAAGGTGAACTGAGATTAAGCTAAATGAAAATGTCTTGTTTAGTTAATCCTAGTTATTCGGTATTCCAAAATTATTTACCTTTGGGCTGTGGGTAAGCATGAGAAGATTAATGCTGGGAAAATTCTTGCTAAATGCCATGAGTGGGTGCAAGCAGAGGCTTAAACTGTACTGAGTTGCAGTGCAGCCGTTGCCTTTCATAGAACAAAATTCTGGACCTGGTACTCTGCTAAATTAATCTGAAAATATATTTCATGTGAAGACCTATATTCATTTTCACCTGATCCAGAAACCAAGCCTGAAGAAGTCAGTGGGGACCTTTTTTGATTTCAGTAGGCTTGATCCAGTTACAGCATAAGCCTATGCTCTCTAATTTTAAAGGCATAACTGGTGATAATCTTGAAGGTGGTTGCCATCTTTTTGTTAGCATTTTAAGCATTAATAAGAATACCAAAACAGGTTTTGGTAGTTTTGCTAGTTAAATATCTACCAAGCAGAAGAAATTGAGAAGAAACTATTTTCAGAAGTAGCAAGATCTGGGCACCTAATTGCCATTAAATCAACTAAATCAAATTCTTGGGGAAAAAATGCCTAGACTGATCTTTTTGGAAATTGCAGTTGATGTTTAAATGGTTTTCTACTTTAAAGGTAAGTTCCTTAGTCTCAGAAATCACTGACCCAGAGCTCAGTTGTATCATGCACCACCTTCATGACAACGACATCTGCTAAAACTCGCATCTGCAACGACTTTTCTATTAATGGGCAATGACATGATATGCCTCTAGCAAATTTCTCCAGGATTTCAGGATCTAGTCTGAACAAGACAATAATATTTAATTACACTAAAAAACTCTTGTCAAGAATTTTGAAATTTCTTAAGACCATTAATTAAGGTTGAAAGATACATACCAGCACTACTATTACCACTTCATGCATGGCTAAACTTACGTAGAAAGAGGTGAAAGAGCAGTTTGATATGCTTGCAGGCAAAATTTGCAATGAGGAGAAGATGATACAGGAACATCAATATAACCAACAGAAAACTTGTTTTCCTAGTTTGATCAAAGTCTAGAGTCTCAGCTCTCATCTGTTAAATACTCAAAATACACCACAGAACTTTCAATCCTACCAGTTATTTCTCTTTGCATTTAAATAATCATTGGGACAGGACTGCAGCATCTCATGTAAGTATCATTAGCACTCATACTTCTAATTCTGGGATTGGGAAGAATTTTCCCCCTACTTTGTTTTTCTTCGTTTCCCCTTTCTCCCACTGTGACCAGGAATACCATATTTATTGCATGTGGTAAATGTGTTCCCACGAAAAGTTTGGGTTTTGAGAGGCTGAGATTTTCCAACAGAAACCCATTTCATGAGAAAATCTCCAACCAGCTCTTTCTCTAACTACATCCAGGATGCCTTTTGTGGGCTTAGATCCAGCAGCAATCACACAAGTATCAACAAAATTCATGCCATGGACCTCACAAGGGAGATCCTGGCAGCAGAATCTGGCCCACTCGAGTGATGTTATTGGGTTTTGCAATCACATTGCTCCCAGCTGTTTGCAACTGGGTATCAGCTGTATATACCACTCACATCATTGTATTAAGTTCTGATTAAGCAAATACCTCCTGCAGAGTTACCCAAAATCCAGTTTAGGCTGTGGTGGTGGCCTTCATAAACTATCCCACCTAAGCTTGCTCCTGTAGAGAATATTTATTACATTAATTTCTACCTTACTTGGTGCTGCTACGATCCTCTCCCTGTGTGGCCAGGGAAGGCAGCCTGTTTTATTATAAATCTCCCCTCTCCAAATGGATACAACCATAAAGAAACCAGTCCAGAAAGACAACATGGAAAAGGTGTTATTTTGTTTTTACTGACAGTTCCTCCTAGCTTGTTTCCCCTTGGGAATGTATGGTCCCAGATTTGACACCCAGCTCAGACTGAAGAGTAGCAGACTGCTTCGAAATGCTCCTGAAGATGATTTGTTTACCTACAGAATTAAATTAATTAGTAAGGAATTAGTAAGGTTGGCAGGACTTTGACACGGAGAAGAGCAACATTACTGCTGAATGCAAGCCATATACACAAGTCACGCTTAGCCAGCTATTGCTTCCTGCATTTTGTAGCTAATTTGATGACTTTGAGAAAAGGTAAAGGAATCAGGGCCTGTAGACATCTCTGGCTCATTCTTAACGATTCCAAATGGCCAAAATGACAGAAGAGAGGGGAGAATGCGTAGTGATAAAAATGTTGCAGGGCTTTAGGAAGACAATATTTCATCTGAATTGAATTAAGTGGGATGAATTTCAATTTGATATTTGTGCTACAACGTCTGACTTTATTGAAGGCAGCCTGCTCTGTAAATTACATTGATTCTTCAGTTTCCCGGAACATGCTTTACTTTCTAATTGTGTGTGCACTGTTGCAAAAAGATTTCAGTTTTCTCTTCATCAGCAGACACACAGATTATAGGAATAAAATAGAAGAAAAGCCAGAAATTCCCATCAGTACATAGCAGATGATTCCCCGTGTATTTGCATAACAAAAGTCATTGTCTAGAAATTTTCAGCACAAACTTCTGAGAAAGAAAAATGACATATATACAAAGTCTGTATAAATACTAGGAACTGTTGCTAAATTTCTCATTTCTAAATTTTGTCTGAAAAAAATTCTACACTACCTCACTATTGCATCACAAAATGAAAAACCAGTATCAAAGCGGTATTCCGTTTTAGATGTGTAAGGTAAGTATAGTTAAATACTTTTGAAAGACAAGCATGCTTTGACTGATCTTTATTTTTTTGTTCCCTAAAGTCATTCACATTTCATTTTCTTCTTCTGATTTTGGTGAGGATTCTTTTCTTCATGTGCAATATTCTTAGAGGGAGAAGATGCTCTCATTCACTTCTAGCAAGCTGCTGTCTGCAAATCGAAAATGAGAACATAGTTCCCTTCCAATGAACTCAGATGATCTTCTCAGACCTATTCATTTGGGGCACTTTTATGGCAAATATACAGATATGAAGTAGACTTGAAGTATTTGGAAGTCAAAGTCAAGCACAAGCAGAAGTTCTTTGCTGGACAGAGACAGCTTAGGTATGTGCAGAAAGCGAAGTTTAACAAAGACTGGGGTGACTCCATGCTACTGCATTAAAAATAGGAATACTTCCCTTTCAAACATTTATTTAGTTTTTCTTAGTACAGAACTGGAACAGGAAAAGAACAGTATTATCTATCAGTCATATAGCCCTCAACCTTCTGGAACAGCACATGTTGTGCACTATGTATATTTACCCATTAAAAAGTCTGTAGATTCATTTTTTTCTCTGACATGAAAAATGTTGATGGAAGCACTAAAGGATTAGACTGTCTGTGAGATTTGCTTGCTAAAGTAAACATGAGCCAATACTGTAACCAGATCACATACTTGTGGTGGAGTAAAGTGACTAATTTAATTTTCAGCCACACTGAGAAGAAGCAGAAAGTGCACCAGGAAATAGCCTGAGCTTTCTTTAGTGTGGGAATGAAAACGCATGTGGGACAGATGGGCCTGATGGGTTTTTTTGGCCTCATTTTACCTGTCTGGGCCCTTGGGATACATCATCCAGAAAAATAGTTCAGAATGAGATTGTAAGGATTTTGCAGACAAATAATAAAATGGATTTCTATTTCTTTCTCATAGAGTAGTTCACCAAGTAACTGTAGGGCTATTACACTGTGAAGCGGGCTTGGTTTGTTTTCCAAGCTTTTCCTCTAGTCACTGCAGTTTATTCGGTTCTCTACTCTCAGGCACGGATTTGAAAAAAGAAGAGGAATGAGTAATTGAACTGCAATGCTATTGAGAGGCTGGCTCCAGCCTCCCCCAGCTAGTCCAAACAGGGAATCAATTATCAGCTGTGACTGTAAGTATAGGACTTACTGGGGTTTCTCATCAATTCAGTTATCAGACCCAGCCTTGAGTCAGCTGCTAAGGGTGGAAGCGAAGGCGATGAGGCAGGCAGCTTCCAAGCCATCCTCCAGTGTATTAGGACAGGGGTCCAGTAACAGGACAGTCTGCTACCAGAACAGACTGGAGCAGTAAGGTACCACATCCTTTTCAAGCAGGATGTGCCATTTCAGAATACAATCCCATTCCAATAAACGATGCACGGAGTTCTAGCAAAATACGTAGTACCTTTGTTCCTGCTGACTGAGGGTGACAAGTAGTCTCTAAAGACATCACTTACTCCACATGATCAGAGGTCAGCAGTAAACAGTAATGCTGGGCTTTAAGTGCTGTTTTACAATGCAAATGACTACTTCATGGACCTGTGAGAAGCAAATTGGATTTTGAGGCGTTGTGGGCTTTTTTTTTTTTTTTTTTCCGGCAAGATTGTGGTCAGATTTTGCAAATTAATCTCCAGTAATTTCCACTTAATGTGACTGTTTCTATCTATTTTTACTACAGTAGTGTCTGGACAACCAAAATAGTCCACCACCCTGCCATTATACAAGGTGCTGAACAAAACTCACGGTATGTACTGTAAAAGCACTACCTGCATTTAGTTTAGGAAGGGGTGTTTTAATGCCAAAGCATCATGCTGTGGTCACACACACAAAAAATCTTTTCTATCCTTGGATGCAATTGTATCACATAAGAAGAATTTTTTTGGTATGCTAGTATTTAGCTGGGAAGACTCCTTAGAGGATATTGTAAAAGAATTTGAGAGGCTTTTACCAACCTGAAACATTCATGCTGCTCACAGAGTTCATTGCAGCCTGGGGTTAGGTTTGGGGAAATGCAATCTGTCTGTTTCTGAATCTTGAAATTTGGTCCATTGCCATCAGGAGGATGGTTCAGAAGGAGCAGTTTTAAGGATGAGTTAACTTGGAGCCTTTGCCATTCTGGACATGGGAGAGCATTCCAGGCAGCTGTCAGGATGGAAAACGGAGGAGTGAGAACAGGGAAAGGCTCTGAGTGTGGAAACCTGGGCAGGAGCTGTGCAGAAAAATCGGGTGTGGGGAACTGAGAGAGCTGTGTGAAGTTTCAGGTATTTTGTCTGAATCCTTTCTAACCTACATGCCCCATTACTCCCTCCTCCGTCAACTGCAAAGGAAGGAGACCACACATAGCTTCCTATTTTAAGGCTAGAAAAGATCTGCGCATTGCTCAAGCCTTTAGTCCCAGACTGAAAGTCTTGCTGTTTTTTTCTCAGTAGGCCTTTCCTTTACCTGCAGGGACAGTAGTAGAGCAGACAATGCCAGAGCTTGCAGCACAAGGGCACCCCCAGCTAAACAGCTCCCTAGGCCATTCACTGCCTGCCTTTGTCCTCCAGTTTGTGTGTATTCACGGCTGGGTTTGGGGAGCCAAGCTGACCTGGAACTGAACACACGCTTATGTTTGCATTCTAACAGTTTAGAGACAGTGTAGCTTATTTCTCAGACACCAGCTATACAATCAAGGTAAGGAAATTACTTTCTTTACAATTTTTTTTCCAGGTACTCAACATAAAGGCATTTGACAAAGAAGACCTCAATTTTTCTTCTCCTTGCTGTAAGCAGGAAAAGAGAGCCTGATGCCTAAAGGTGAGTTAGATTTTCTGGGTGTGGTTAGATGCAACGTTAGGTAAGTGAGACAGAAAGAGTAGTGCTAGCCTGCAGGAATGACCTATCTTTGCAAATCTCCTTCATTAGGCATGTGTGCTGTGGCACTTCCAGTCAGCCCTGGGGCTCCACTGTTGTGCAAAGACACGGTAAGAGACCCTTCCGCCCCAGGTAACCTCAGCAGATCGGGTGCAGGAAGGGAGAGAACAGTCCTGTCAGTCCCACTGCACTGCCTGAAGTGTGAAGAGCAGAAATGTCCCATATCTTGGCTGTGGTCATCCAGGCAGCTTTCAGCAGAATCAAGAACACGCGTCCCTTGAGTCCAAGCATTTTTACTGCAAAGTCACAGGAGGTCAAGTTATAAAACATGCTCCTTTCCTCACCAGCAGTCCATTCCTTCTTTCAAGCACATTTCTGTGTGTACTCTAAAGAGGATTTAACTGCACAAGGCAGAAAAGAAGTTTGATAATCATGAGAAATGGATGCTGAAAAGGCACTTAAGAGCGTACTGTGTGTAAAGACAAGCATAACTACCAGTAAATGGGCTTAAAAATACAGACTAAGAGCACACAATGGATTTAAGGCAGATGGAAGATAATGTATTCTTCTTTTTTAAAAAATCTCTTTATATCTCCATACAATAACGAACACCCTTCTCCCATAGCCCTGACACTTGGATAAGCGTTGCTGCCTACTTTTCTTTGTTCTCCCTGCATCACAGAGATGGCACAGATAGGTCAGATACCTTTCCTAAAGCCACGCAACTGCAGAACCAACAAGAATCAATCAAATATTTCAGACCAAAGATACAAAAAATACTGCTTCATCAGAACTTTCACAACCACCAGGCAACGTTTCACCAAAATAAGTTTTTCTATGTTATTTATGAAGAAAGTACATAGTGCAGTGGAAGATGGTTCCACTAGTATTTCTCCAAGAAGCTGTACAAGTCATTTTTGAACATCCTACTGGTTTTACAACGTAAAATTCTACTTACACTAAGTGGGAGCAAAATGAGTCACCCAGTTTTTGCTGTAATTTTAATACCCTGTTATTTTAATGTCCAAGCATAAGTACAAATTAGAATAGTCTTCAAATCACTGATGCTCTTCTGGAGCAATGCTTACAAAAATACTTAGCTGAAAAAACAGAAAGTTACAGCGCTTTGTTACTTTCTTTGATTGCCTGTGCAAAGCCAGCGTTTCACTGTATCCAGACAGAGACAGAGAAGGAACAAAATTCATCTGGCTTGTATGGATCTCTGGACTTTGTTTTGTGAATTTCTGTTGTAATGTATTGCTTAGCTGCAACGCACTTGGGGGGGAAATTTTCTGCTTTCCAAATAAATGTGATTTAACATAAATAATAATTATGATAATAAAATGATGTACTTTGCATTGATGTCTTATCATTTTCTCCCAGGGCTTCCAAAAAAGGTGAACAGAGGATATTCTCTAGAAGAAAAACAGCTTCTGCCCAGCAAAACAGATCTACTGCAAAAAGGTATAACTCCCCTGATTTCAGCATAGCTCCATGACTCGGTGAAAGTGGTCAGAACTGATCCTAGAGGAAAAGGCTCATATAAGGAGACTGTGCATGCTGTACAACAGCTGGTTACGTGCCCCACCTGAGCTGTATTTCCCCTGGATAATTTCTTTATGTCTTGGAATTCAATCTGTGGAGATAAAGCCAGCCTAAGGCTTTATGTGGTACCTACATTCCATGGAAGCATTAATTTGGGAGTTTCAGTAATGCACTGTGCTGCATGCTCATCTACATGCACAAAAAATTTATGCTACAAACTCAATGCTTTGGTTTTATTTCTGAGAGTTCTTAAAGTGTGACAAGACCACCTGAGTTTTGGGTCAAGTCAGAGAGAATGAGGAGGCAGGATGCCTCTGGCAGTCATCTGTTCTAGCATAGAGATCCTGTGCGTGATCTAGTGGCACACCTCTGCTTCATACCAGTTGCCTCCCCTCTGGTGAAAGTATGCGAATTTGCAGTTTCTCCCTCTATGTTTGCAACCCATCTACTGAACAGACACTACTTTCTACTTCTGCACCATATTTCAGACAACTTTTATTGCTCCTTTTCTTTTTCTTTGCTACTAACAATGTCTTAGGCACTTAAACTCAATTTTGTAAGCTGTATTTTGTGCTAATACAAAGTACAGTATGGTATAAAGTAATTCTTGATTTTAGATACATCTTATGATCTTTTGTCACATTATTAGAGGAAGTTTGTTTCACTGAGTTACCTCAATAATTCAGCTCTTGACAACTGTTAAGCTACATCTGTGCTTTAGAAACTGAAACGTATACTGTCAGCCTGAAGTCGAGCCAGACTGTGATCTGACACAAAGCAGGGCTGAATGGAGGGGTCTGGATAAATCAGACCGAGGGCTTGTCCACCAAGTCCCTCATGCCAATGTGTGTGAGGGTTTGTGTTCAAACGGTTGGGTAAGGATGAGCTTGAACTCAAACTGTAGTTAAGTACAGGAGAGACAGTCTGTATAGTCACTTGCTGGCTGTAGTCCCCATCACTTTCAATTAATTTGAAGTGACTTTGGCTCTCATTCTCGAAACGCATCTGGATATCTAAGTGCTGTTGATTTTCAGTGTCTGAGTGTTAGCCCCTTTCTGAACCATCATAAATTCTGGCTCAATCTTGCATTAATACATAATGAAGCCCTTTATTGTACAGTACTTAAGCAGCAAAGTATGAGCCACACAAGAAACTGGACAGTCTGCTCTAAATGCTGGGTGAAAAAAATCCTGTCAGTGATGGCATTCAGGCCTTGTTCATGCCATTCTGGGCTCTGCATACTATAGTCCTTGTTTGTTTTACAATAACAAAGCCATCCAGAATCTCTGATGCCTGTTCTCACACAAGGAGACTGCTCTCTCTGCTCCTCTAATGACTTCCCAGGGGTGGCGTCAGCCGTTCCATTCTGCTATTCTAAAGCATAGAGGCTTCCCTCTGAAAGGATTATCTAGTTTAATTGGCTGTAAATTAATGGAAGGAAAGCTTGCTCTTTGCAGTCACATCAACTTAGGACTTACCAGAAATTAACCAAATAGCTGGGAAACAAAACAAAAGAAAAACTGATGTTCTCATGTGAAAACATCAGTTTGTATCTCTAACTGTAATCTGGATTTCCAAATGGATACCTTTCTGTTCCAAGCAAAAGGCAGATGACTGGTGTAAATCAACATTTTCATCGGGGGGGCAGGCTGCGCTACATCAAGGGAGGGCAAGGCTTCTTCTCAAGGACTTTAGATAAGTCAGCATCTTTAGGTGTGAAATTTTGAGTTTTCTTCAATACAAAACAACACAGTGCAAGTGCAGATTATCTAACTGGGTCTGGGCTGAATTGTCTTTGTTTCATTTCTGCTGGCCTTTAAAATAAAAAGGAGAAAATAGGAGTATATTTTAGCAGAGAAAAGAAGGAATGATGTGTGAAAAAAATGAAGTGCAGACCATGTGACAGATCCCATGCAGACTTTCCAAGACTGACATGAGTTGTGAATGATAGGCTTTTCTATAACTTAAAACACTTTCATTTAGCTTTCTAACCAGTATAAACAAAAGACATTCACAGGTTTAAGTTGAATCCTGCTAAGTCTATGTTCATAGCCAGGGCAGAGTTGTCTGAAACTATCCAGGATACAAGAAGATGCCACAAGCATCCCACATATAAAGATCTCTTTACTAATGCATTTTATAGAGTCCTCCCCTTGGTAGCTTATAGAAATCTCTGCTGATGGATTTTATGGAGTCCTCTCCCTGGTAGCTGCTTACCCATCACAGCACATTTATCATTGCTGCGAGGCAGCACAGAATTAAGGTCTTCATTACACAGACAGAGAGTTGTGCACAGACAGGGGAAGTGGCACGCTCAGATTCCCTTCATCACAAAACTGGACATTTTGGGATGTGTAAGAAAAGGTGAATCAACTCCCATATTCACTGAGAAGTACCAAGTTATAGAGCAAGTCATCCAGACCGCGTATTCAAGATGCTACAAAAATTTGTTTTAGAGGCACATGGATGCAAATCACTTCAATAAAAAAGGTTATGGCTTGTTGAACTCTAAAGAGAAGGATAGCTTTTGGCAGGACACACGGATTTGGAAACACAATATCCAAAATTGCCTGTCTACCTGGGAGATGGAACTATTTTCACAGCTTGCATTTTGAATGCAGTCTGGACAACAATTGGAAACTGCCACGAACCAGTGTGTGAAATTTAAAAAAAAAATAGTGCTTGAATTTAAGTTATCTCCTATCAGCTCAGTTATTTTTTAATAAAGGTACTGAATTACACAGAGGTCATTGCTGTCAGCTGGAAGCTTTTGTGACAAAACAGAGAAGTGACTCATGAGCCTATGAGTCAAAAGGGCAAAATTACTATGTTCTGTGGCTGCTCACTTCCCCAGTATCTCCAAATTGTTTTCCCAGGTGGCTTGCCTACGACTTAATTCTGTCTTTCCCCTCCCAGAGCCCTAGTTGCTAAATTATCACCAGCTTTTCATGATTTACAACAAGTGACAGGAAGTGCTCTGTCAACTCACAGTAAAAAGACTGTGCGAGTAAGGAGCCTGTTTCTGACATTGCTGATACCAGATGTTTTAGAGGATGGAACCCAAAATTCAGAGCGTGGGTAATCGAAAAGTGCTGAGGATCATCCCCCACCCCTTTATCTCCTGCACTAATGAGGTAGTAATAACTGGAAAGACTTAATCACATATGTGGATATGACATTTGCCTCAGGTTAAAACTTCTGGGCTGCTGAGCGTTTTGTTTGTCCTAGGTGCCCCCCTTGGGAATGCTGCCACAGGTGTTGGAAGAGCTAGGATTCTGCCTTCCAGAGGAAAGAGTTCTGTGATAGTGCCAAAAATTTCCCTCATGGACAGAAATCCCACTGTGGTAGGGCTCTACAAACACTGTGCTAAAAAGTTCTAGACCGAAACATGGACACTTAAAGGTAAAAGAATTCTTCAGGGTGCAGGGAGAAAGCTTAAAAAAAAAAAAACACCGTATTTTTATCTGCATAGTTAGTGGGATATCACAGGGAGCTAGACTGTCTTTGACTGAAAGTTATCTTGTCTGGATCTAGTGCTGTGTTAATTAATCTGTACAGCTGAGGATGGGAATGCTTTCATGTCTGGCCAGCTCAGAGCTTGGGTTTCTTCTTAGCCGTCTGTGATCCAAACTCTCTCTCTGCACACCTCTGTCTCGCTCACATCCTGCTCACAAGATGGTAAGGAGGGTTTCTAGACAGATCTAATTGCAAAATTTAGAAATTCTTAGATTCATAAACTTGATTTCTCTTCCTAAATCTGCAGAGATGCCAGCTGTGAAGCACTAATGGAATACAAATTTGCCCAGTCATCAGACCAGGAATTTCTGTTTCTACTCTTAACTGCATAAACTGCTATTTGTTACAAGTTTGAAGCAATGCTGAGAAGCTTTGCACCTGATTTGACTTGAAAGTGCTATTAGCTATTCTAAAAGCAAAATCAACCACTCTCCTGAGAGCTGTATGAGTATAAATCAAAGCCTGTTCGTGCTGTTGCTGCAACAGTGACAGAAACAAAATAGACATCTGGTGTGTTTCACTACAGTAACTTCTAAATTCAGGACAACTTTGAAGTGCTTCAAGATTTTCTTCCCATAGTTATCTCACAACAGGTAAGAATTGTTTTTTTTAGAAATGATGTTTTCCACCTGCCATAAATTTGAAAAGCACTGCTGAGCTCTATTTTTATTTTTACCTGGCTGTCTCTTCTGTTAAATTGCAGCAAGTTGCAGAAAACTAGATTAAATTAAAAGGAAAACCACATCAATGTAATCAGAAAACTAGCATCAGTTGGATTCTTATTTGAACTGCAAATGTGTGAGTCAGGAACAACACCATTGAAATTAATGATGCTTTGGAGGTAATCATTTTTTTTTCTGTCAAAACCTTAAAAAAATAAAAGGAAATCCTAATGATGAAAACATTCAGATTATCCTAGGGTAACTGAAATTCTAGAAAGTGAACAAAAGAAAGCTAGTTTCAAACTGAAAAATAAAGCATCCTCTTTCTTCCCACCCCACAGATGTACAAAACCAAAATCCTGACAAAAAGCATTGGTAAGCAATTTTTTATTAATTCAAACGGTGGAAGGGAGATCTCAATCAGGTTTGTAAGTATAACGTCAAGCATATTAGCACATTTAGACCTGATATTTTCCTTTTTTGTTGGTTCTGCGCTGCTCCCCCGCCCCGCGTCCCCGCCTGCGGTGCTTCGTGGGCTCCCTCTGGCGGCGGCTTCCTTCATCGCCCTGGAGCTTTCCTGCCTCCCGCCTTTGCAGCTTTCCTTGCTGACCTCCCACGTCTGCCCCTGCACGGTTTAATTCACCCCAACCACTCAGAGCTAGGTTTAACTCTTGCAAAGTGGGCAGCTGCTCAGGGCAGTCACGGCCCTGCTGCCTGCTTCTCCCCTGGCTGGCGGTCAGTGCACACACTCTAGCCCTCCTGCCCACTTATTCTTTACCCAACTGGTGTTTTAAGATTGCTGTGCTTTATAAAGAGGCAGTGAACAGCCCCCAGAAGCTTTTTGCCTCTAAAGCATCTCTCAAAACTCTTGTTTTCTTGCTGTCATGGAAATCTCTTGATTTCCACGCTCTGTTGCATGGAGAAAATCTCGGAGAAGCTGAAAAGGCTTCAACTACTGCTGACCTGAAGTGACCGATTTTACCCTCTTGCTACCCTCTGTTAATCTGTACAGCAGCCAGGAGGCCCATAACTGGGATGCCTCCCGCCGTTGTATTAGCTATGCAGAGTGTATTTTATGTTGTCTTTACCAATACGCCCTGACTACGTAAAAATGCAGAAGCATGAAAAATGTCAGGTGGTAAATACTCAGTTTTGCATGTTTGTTTTTAGATAAGAGATCTTACCAAAAAGGTAAATGACAATGCCTGAAATGTTCCCTGATTTCCTCTTGGCATTTGAATTAAAAAGGTCTCTATAAACTTCATGTATTCAGGTCTAAAAACTAAGAATCACTCTTATTTGCAAGCAGTATGTATTGTTCCCCTCTGCACCCTGAACTAATTGGCATATGTTTTACTGTCCTGAGGTTTTATTAATGAACAATATTTCATTCAAAGCTAATTAAAATCTCTAGGCATGCTTAGCAATAGAGATGCCAAATATGAAATTGGAGAACAGGTGAGCAGACAGCCTAATAACTATAATTATTTTGTCGGGAAATAGGAAGTAAGAAGGTGGAATAAAGCCCACACATTAGAGAATCATAAATACAAAACACTTAAAGTTGTTGGGTATGTTAAGCTGCCATAAGTAATTCCCTTGTTTTAAAGATACTATTCTGCAAAAGACATTTAGATCCTGTCTCAAAACACTGCTACTCTGCTGAGGCAGAAGAATCTTCCATCAGAAGACTCCTGCTAGGATGAAGGGCCCCTTACTTAGAGTGAACCTGTTGGAGAGCGAGGGGCATGACACACACTTTTAACTCATTGTTAGAATATGTTGCTTGGGAACAGAAGGCATGGGCCAAAATCTGCAGCCTAACCATTCCTGCATACTCTTGGAGTCTGCAAGAGCTCATAGCAATTTATAGTAGCCCTGGAACTTCTCAAACTTTTTGCTAGACTGTACAGTGAAAAGCAAAATAATAATAATAAAAATTGTGAACATAAAAATAAGAGGCAAAAGATAAGAAAGGAAACAAAATAACTGACAAAAGCAATGAAATGCAGGTGTCTGAATACCTTTAAGAACCTGTTCCCAAAATTCATATAGCATCTGAAATGAACAGAACTCAGGCATGCTACCTGGAAAGCAGCCACAGAAGAAATTTCCATGTCAGCTCTCATGCCTTTCCTCTCCACCCCTACTCCCCAACATACCTGTTTTTGAAGTCTCCTGTGCCAGACGTATGTACAGCTGGGCTCTGGGCACTGCCTGGGGAAGCATGCCGAGCTTGAATATCCATGATGCCAGCTGAGCAAACAAGAATGTCCATGGTCTGCTGCTACTGGAGTTTCTGACATGTTTTTGTTTGAACTTTGGATAAAAGATGAAAGAAATAGAAAGGGAAATGTACTGAGACTTGAGCAAAGATTTCTTCTTTTTACTTTTGGTGTTGTATAATCCTTCATTAGCAGCTGTAATTAGTCAGTACCAGACCATCAGCGGTTATTGAAGTGTCTGCAACTAATTAGACACAATGTTTTTATGGGAACAAGCCTGTTAGCCTAAGAATTTACACTGACTATTCTTCTGAAATGATGAGCAGAAGGCTCATCACGGTGGCATTTCTGATCTCAGAAATGGTTTTAACATCAGCTATAGCCATCTTAGAAAGAACAATTTCTCTTGTCTTCTTTCACCAATGAAAACCAGAAATTCATGCTAGCAAATCAGTTATGAAGATCTCTGTTGATCATTCTGATTGCAATATGCTGGAATTCTAGAAAGGAATCTGAATTTAACCACTGCAAGTCCCTTATATACAGAATATGTTGGGCTGAGTATTCTCTATACATACACTGGATTACATACAGGCAATGGAAAACTAGAGATAAGATTTGCTTTGATAGATGCACCTCCCCTTTTTAGGGCTCATTTCCAGAAAAAATATTGCTCTTCTATTGCTAAATGAAACTTCAGGGCCTGCTATGTCAAGCAACTGGCAGGAGAAATTTAGTATTAGACAGGATCGAATTGCACTGTACATGGACTAGAATTGCACATGCTCTGTCTACATGTGTTTTCATCATTTAACATGTGTAAGGACTAAAACTCACAATGTTAGGCAGTAGTTACATTCTCAAACTGAGTGGGAGGGTTATAATATATAAATCTGTTTAGAAAGAGATTCCAATCCTGTTCAAAATCTTGGCTGTTTGCAAAACTGATCCTTTTTGGAAAGCACTAGAATTTTCACTCATGCCATATTTTATTAAGTGTCCATCAGTGAATGTCAAAACATGATGAAATCTTCAGAACTACACTTGGCACCCACTAGAATACCAAATTAATTCACTAATGAGCAGTCATGACAGCCCCAAAATTCACAATGATGGGATATTTAGGTGTAATTCATTAAATATGAATGGACTGTACAGTCTGATTTTATTCCCTGGAAGACAGGGAAAGAAACACAAGGCAAGTAACAGGAATATAATTTGTAAGACCCAGAACTCTCAAACAGTAAAACCCAGTGGCACAGAGCGAAGCTCACAGGAGCTAATGGTAAATGCTGGGGTGGTTCTAGTGCGGGAAATAGAAAGGGGACCTGAAAGGACAGGATTGACAGAAAGTGCTGAGGTACATCAGAGAGAAGACAGCACTGGTGTCCATGAGGGAAGCACTGAGTGACCTCAGAGGGGAAACAGCACAGGTGGGAGGGAAGTGCTGAGGTACCTCAGAGAGGAGACAACACGGGTGTTGGGCGGGAAGCCCTGAGGTACCTCAGAGAGGGGACACAACGGGGCTTTGTAGGGAAGCGATGAGGTACCTTAGAGAGGGGACGACACGAGCGTTGGGCGGGAAGCGCTGAAGTACCTCAGAGAGGGGACGGCACATCCGTTGGGCGGGAAGCGCCGAGGTACCTCAGAGAGGGGACGGCACATCCGTTGGGCGGGAAGCGCCGAGGTGCCTCAGAGAGGGGACGGCACGGGTGATGGGCGGGAAGCGCTGAGGTGCCACCGAGAGGGGGCAGCACTGCGTCTGTGAGAGAAGCGCTGAGGTACCTCAGAGAAGGGACAGCGCTGGCGTCGGTGATGAAAGGGCAAAGGTACCTCAGAGTGGAGATAGAAGAGGCATGTGGGCAGGAAGAACCGAGGTGGCTCAAAAAGGGACTAGAACCAAGATGGTCAAAGGAAAAAGCTGAGGTGATTCTAGAAGACAGAACAGGCAGCTTTAGCAAAAGTTTTCTGATATATGTGATATCTGTACTTAAAAATAGAGATTTTAATCCCAGTATAAAATTTGTATTTCTTCACATCTCTACAGAACAGGAAAATAAGAGAGACAAAGGAAATGCTTAAAAGAGTGAAAACAAAAAGAAAATTTATTTGTGTGTGCAAAGAAAGTTGGACAAGGAGGAAGACAACTGAGAGACTGAGGAAGAGGAAAAGAAAAGGAGATCCACACACAGTTGCAGAGCACATGAAAGCAAAGAGTGTCTGCAGCATAGCATGAAAGAAAAATTATGAGCAGTTGAATAAAGGCACTCTGGGCACATGGACCTCCCTGTGCGCAGGGCTCAGGTCCCACACACGCATCCCTGGCACTCTTAAAGATGCTGGTTCCCTGGAGCAAAGCTGCCTCCCTGTAAGCAGGGCTGGGGTCTCTGCTCTCCTGGCCTGTGGCAGCGCTTGCTGGTGAGTTTATCACAGTTCCTTTTAAGGCTGGGGTGTTTTGGTGCTTGGGATGAGAGGCTTGTATATGGAAATTACGAAATCTCAGAGTAAATTCTGCGTGGTTTGAACAATCTTACTTGGCTATTGTGTTTTTGATGTCATTAATAATATCTTAAAGTTGTTTGGTTTTTTCAGCACTTGATCTGAAAAGGAGCCAAGGGGAACAGTTTTTTTTTTTTTTCACATTATTAGAGATACTGCTGCTTAATCTCTTCCTCAGTGTCCAGTTTCATTTGTGTTGTTAAGAGAACAGTACAGAACCAGATTAGTGTGTACAGTGATTTCTCAATAAAATGCAGTTTCAATGTCTAGGTCTTTTACTTAGGATCTTTCAGTGCCATATCTGCATTAATTCCCACCAACAGCATGTGCAATTTTACCTGTGCTGTGCTTCCTGTTCCTGAAATACATACTTAATATTCATTCTCAGAAGAGTTTCTTGTCACAGTCTTGTTTGCATTTGTATCTTGGTTAAGACAAAAAGAAAAGCCCCATATATGGTCTTTTCTGTAGTCATTACGGTTTGATAAGGAAATGCTTCCATCTGCCGGTATGGGGTCTGGCTTAATACATAACTACTCACATGAAAACATTCTGCAAAATTGTCATGGGAGCCCGGATCCTTGAAGCAGTAGGTAGGAACACTCCTGACAGTACCTCCGTACACAAGGGAATCCAAAGTACAGGTAAGCTTCTTTTCAATTTTGCTCTTTCGGGAGCATCAGCAAATGCAAAGCCAGGGACCGTTGCCCATTTGCAGAAAGTTGCCTGCTTAAATATTTAGCCCCAGTCTGTAGTAAGGATTCCTGTACATGATTAAAGTGCTGTTGGACTGCAATGGGCTATATGCTATCAGTACTTAATGCTTGAACAGGGAAATTGGAGAAAGCACACTACCACATGTTTGAAGTGTGAAAGGGAATGCTCAATTCCTCGAAAGCAGGTTTGAGGCCACAGTCCAGATGACAGAATAGGTAATAAAAATACATTAACGTAAACAGGCAGGGACACAAAAGCCTTGTTCAGTGGTAATCTTATCTCCAAGCAGGTATAGAATAAATAGATTAGAATCAATTTGGGTCTCTGGACCTTCGCAGTAATCTCTTTAACTGGGGCTCATTAATTCTCAGGGAGATTAAACTCCATGACTTTAAATGCCCAAGTTAAAGCAAGTGAAATAGCTAATTTAGCTATAGGATCTCAATGGGAACAAAGTAGAGTATTAGTATTCATATGAAAATTTCCCAATTTAATGACCCTGTGAGAATATTACATAGGTTTGAGGTATCTAACAAAAGGTGTTTCTGTAAAGAATGACTGATTATTGTCCTTTTGTTGTTCAGGACCATGTACATTTGCGTTTTAAACTTCTCTGAGGATGGAGACTCCAGAGCATCTCTGGGCAACCTCTTCCTGTGTGTGACTGTCCTCACAGTGGAGAAGTTTTTTCTTCTGTTTAAATGGAATTTCCTATATTTCAGTTTGTGCCTATTGTCTCTTGATGTGTGTCTGGGCACTGCTAAGACGGGTCTGGCTCTGTTTCCTTTGCTTTGTTCTTTCTAAGAACAACTTGTTTTAGAAGCTGCAATACACAATTACTTGGAAGACAGCTGGAGAAAACAAAATGCATGACTTGTGTTTACAGAATAATGACAAAACAACTTTCTGAGTTTTGAGACATGAATTACAGTGAAAAGCAAAATTAAAATGAAAACATCCATTTCTGATCTCTCTCTGCAACGGCTTGACTCACAGCTGAGTCTCTGATGTGCTTTTATGTATAGTGATCGATGTCTGCCTTAGGCTATAGGAAAAAAAAAAAAGAATACTTGTGTTATTAAAATAGCAGTTAAGCTCCCATTGTCTTCAATACTGTAAGAGCTGTTGAACTTCCAGAGATACGGTGTGCTCCCAGGACTTCTTTGGATGATGAGTGCTCGCTGCCTCTTGACTTTTGGTTGTTTCCGTTTTTTTTTTCTTTTGTCTGTCTGAAGTCAAACAAAATGCAGAATTTTGAAAACACTTCCTCCCCAGAGCAGGTGCTCTTGCTTTTAGCATTTTAAGTGTTCAGAAATAATACCAGTCTTTCAGCACAGTGTGGATCTTAGAGACAAGGGCTCTTGCTAAACGAGGGTTACCAGCGTACACCACCAAGTACCCCCCCGAGGCAGGGCAGACCAGCTCTGTATTATTCATCATGCTGTGATTTCTATGCTGCCTGTTCCAGCTCTTTTGAGTCCCTAGAAGGGAGCAATCCAAGACAAATATGACTTGCACAGAGGCCACAGCTAATCATTTTATGAGCAGCTAGCATGAAAGCTATTGAGGGGATATCAGTCTGGGACGAGGATTGAGGGGAATGACACATTTAACGGACTTGATGATCTTAGAGGTCTTTTCCAACCTGAAGGATTCTGTGATTTTTTCCTGGGTCTATATGACAAGACAGTCAAAACTTTTTCATTCCCAGCTGAAGTCTCCTTTTACCACTTCCTTAACCCCAGCTTCAAGTGGGAGGTTCGAAGGCTCAGGTGTTCTAGAGTGCTCCTTCACTTTTAGCTTACCCGGTCACCATAAAATCCCATAACTCCAAATGCTGTCATTTTTTTTCCTTCTCCACCCCTTTGTTCATCTTGGATGATGAGACTGGACTACAGCCTGGTTAGTTGTGAAAGCAAGGAAGCATTCTGAGTTAGATTAAACATATTTTTGGTGCTTGGAGCCCATGTATATAGACACCCAACTGTTTCTCTGTTTGGTAAATTGCACTCAGTACCAATTGCATTTTAAGTACCTGTATAACTTTAAGTTAAATCAGCAAAGCTTTCTGGGCACTTCAGGGATGAACTAATAAATGAAGCTGGTCATAACGATGAGCTGCCTGTCCCGCAGAACTAGCAAATAAAACCCCAGCATACATCCAGCTGCAGGTAAATGCATTGGTTTGTCTTGTTCTTACGCATACTTTGCCCCTACTAATACTGTGTATAAAGCTTGGCTGTGTTTTGACCCTTTCAGAAGGGGGGAATTGCTTGCTTCCTACACTCCACAGCCTGTGATAATAAAGTAGTACTCATCATCTATCGCTCCCAGGTTTCCCTGGTGGTCACAATGGCTTACTCCAGGCTGTTTGCCTCATTATCTCCTGGCCAAGCTTGCCGTTGGGGACGCTGGCTTTGCAACACAGTCACAGTGAAAATGGGGGATCTGGAGGATCAGATACCAGGATGATGGGCAAACATCCGAACACCCAGGTGGATGGAAGGGGAAGGGGAATGCTACTTACCACAGGTTTTCTTCCAATTCTAGTTAAAGAACAAACACTTTTTGACATTTGTGCCAATACATTGGGGGTATTTTTTTCTTGAACTGTTTGTGAGGGGTTGTCTGAATGAAATTGAATTTTACTGGAAGAAAACAAGATGGTTTTGGCAATTAACTTTCTCCATGTTAACTGACTTCCAATTAACCTGCTGGAAATGTCTTTAATGTCAGTGTCATGTTTAAATACACCTTGTTGCTTTAATCGATTGTGTAATCACAGTCTTCATAATCTGCTTTAGCTTTGTGCTCATTACACTGGGACCTGAATTGTCACTCAGAATTATTAAATCTAAAAAGTTCTCCCTTTAATGGCAATTAACATTTAACCAATTCACTTTAAATATGTAGACTGAGATGTGATTAAAATGTTAACTCTTGGTTTTGTAATGCAGCATAATGGTAATCTGCAGCCTTGTTTTTCACAGGGGATGCATCGCCACCTGTAAGCAGGCTGGCTTCCAGCTGCACGTTTGGTTTGCTCCTGGTGCATTGGTACATTTCACAGCTCTTGTGAGTGCCACCACCTCACAGACAGGTGGTGTTGGCGGCAGATAATGTACACGTGCATGGGACCCTGAGGTTGAATAGCTGTCAAAACGTATATGGCCATCGATCTCATCCCCTCTGACGAGTAGTGGTGGCTGTCTGCTACTGTCCTGCAGGAAAGCAGCTTATTCAGGCAACAGAAAAGCTGGGTTTTGCTGATTTGCCTCCACTTTATATGTAGGCATCCTAACCTTTGGCGACAAAAGTAATTTTTGTTGACAGATCTTTGAAAAGTGTCTCTGGGTGAAGACTTTTGGAATGTGAGTTGTATTAGCTTGCTTGTTTGTGCTAGCTAGTGTACAGTGGGTGTCTGATTAAATACCGTGGTAGCTGGCTATTTACATATGTAGATTTCTCGTTATAAAATATTAGCGGCAGAATTATTATAATTATCCAGTGGATCATATTGAAAAGTATTTAAATGCCTAAATATGGTGGTCTAATGTGTTAAGTTGTAGCTTGTTTAGATCTTCAGATGCCTGAATATGAAGTCTTCACTGACCTGCAGCTGATTGCTTCATCCCTGACTTAAGTCTAATCCACATGTCACAGATAAGGTTAAGTCTGCCTCCTTTAAAGGGCGTATCATCTTTGCACAAGTAGCTATGAAGAATACCAATATGAGTGAGCGGTTGTGGATGCGTGCGACCTGGAGGATGACATTGTGAGATGTGGATGTCAAACTTCCAATGGCAATTTCAGTCTGTGAGTCTCTGGAGGAGCCCTTCGTCCTGCAGCTTACAGATAACTGTCTGTTTGCGTGTTTCAGTGTATTTTCTTATTGTGGTAAATATTTACATAACTTATAGTATGGTATTAAAGTTTATCACCTTGGATTTTTACATTCAAATTTTGGAAGGTAGTCCCAGAATCACTCTAGCTGTGTTACCTGAATCTCAGATGACAGAAAATGTGCAAAAATTCTGTCTACCTTCTTAAATTGAGGTCAATAGCCAGATGTGCCTGTATATATGTGTGTATATATATGTACATAAAAATGTATGTATGTGGGTGGGGTGTGCATGTTTGCATATCTATCTATGTATATAAAGTCTAGATGTAGGCAAACCTGTTCCAAGACAACCATGGGAAAACCCAGAGCATTTTATATTAAGGAAAGACTTCAGCCGAAATGCCCCAAACTCGGTTTCTCTTAGCACAGAGGGGCTTTTTGCTACCTGTGGTGGCAGACGGCAGTGTGACACAGGGCGGTAGGTACGGGTAAGTGCAAGGCAGTCAGATCAGACCACTGCTGGCGTGTCCCAGAAACGCGGTCCTGTATGGAGCCTGCAGCTCGGTACATGTGCTACTGAGAAGTAATGTTTTTTGGAGAGGCCGGTTTCATTGCCAGGTCCCTACAGACGCTGGGCAAAGGGCCATCCGCTGCAGTTAAGACTGGTTCGGGTGTGAGGTGACACCAGCCCTGGTCCCCTGGTCCCTGGTCCCCTGTTCTTACCAACTGTCTCGCTTCCAAGAGTGAAGCAATGTATGCTGCCCAAAGGTGACCTTGGAAATGCACCTTCTGGAATGCATTCCTGAAATTTTCAGCATTCTTCAAGGAAGTAGTAAAACAAAGCAGCATTCCAGCTGTTCTTGTGTTTCTGCAGATTACAGATATTTTTCTATTATGCTTATTTGAACATTGACTTAATTTTTAATTAGGCTCCTGTGCCTAATTGCTCGGGAAATATACCTCCTACTAAAAAATGTTGCTCCTCACTCCTTATAGGAAGCTAAATACCTCATCACAAAACACATTGCATTCTATAAATGTCTATGTTATAGCTCATTACGCTGATATTTTTAAGTCATTTTAAATAATGTGGCTTTTGTCTTTAAAGCCAAACAGAATAAAATATTTGCTTTAAAAGGAAAAATTAAGTCATGGAAAATAATAATTTATTACTCTAGCTCTGACAGGCTAGATATCAATTTGATGCTGTTCAGCTAGTACTGCGATGGTGTTAAAAGTTGCCTTCCCCTCCCAAAACAACAAATGAGTTTTGATTTCTCTTCATTAAATGCATCATTAATTCCTCCTCCTAGTTTTTGTTTGTTTTCCCTTCCATACTCTCTTGTTCCTGTAAATTTAATTCAGGCGGTGCATCCATCACATTCTTGTAATTAGTACTTGGAAATGTAAAGTCTTCCAAGTATTATCAGTCCTGTACGAGTGCTGAGAGACAGACAGGTCCATTTGCTTCAGAACTTTGTACTGATTTTTCAAATTTCAGTTGGGATCCTGAATTTGGACTGAGCAGGATAGCCCTGGGTGCTTTTTCAAAGCTCTAGCCACAAATCAAGCGATTTCCCACTTCTATCCGGCCTTCCAAGTTTCCATTTTGATTCTCTTTTCAGCAGTGGAAGTAAATACAGCATTGTGAGGACTCGTTTTAGAAGGGCTATTGCTTTGCTGTGATTGTTTGGATTAAGTGGGACCCAGGGCTGAAACACGTTTAGCCCCTTGGATTTTCAGCCTTTAAAGAAACCATGTGCCTGTCAATCTCCTGTTCAGTGAATGGCAGACTGGTGCCTGGACTGACGGATGCAGGGGATTCTTCCTGTGGCTTTGCAACCTCAGAGAATTTCTATTGTAACTGCAATATTATCCCCCAGTTCATGTCGACGAGGGCATGCCCAGTTGTAAACATGTGGCCGTGGCAGTAGCCACGTGTCTGAGTTGTGTCCCGTATCTGTAAGGAAGTTACCGCTGAAGATCTTCGAATATATATATATTTTTAATTGTAAAAAACCAACAGCACACTCGGCTTTTTCTGGTCTTTTTTGAATTCCCCTGGCCTGTCACATAGCTGGAAGAAGCCACAGTTTATTTTGGCCTGTACATCCTGAATAGAATGTTGGGATTGAACTGGACTTTATTACGAGACATCATATTTAAACATCATATTTGGGAAATCCAGGGTGGTGCTTTATTGAGGAGGAGATGAGAAGGCTAACGAGGGCCAAATCAGGCAGGTCCTGCATAGGCAAAACCCTTACTGCTTTAAATGGGAGCTTGCCTGGTGCAGGACTCTGTGAGCTTGCATAGGCTTTCGTTACTCTTTCACCTATTTTGATTTTCCTCCCAGCTCTGAAGATGGCTTTCTGTCTTAGGGTATCAGCACTAAATACCCTCCCATGTACAGTTATTTCTAAAAGTGAATAAATAGATGGCAGTGTATTGGGGAATATAGTACAGCATATTGAGGCCATTGTGCTACTGCCATTTATTCCTGGGAACCTGGGTGACTTCAGGTTCTTGATTTAAGAAGCTGCATCCTGTGACAACATCTGGGTATTGTTGGACAAATAACAGGTAACTGCTCTTCACCAAGCCACAGGTTATCTGTCCAGCTGGGGTAATGATGCTTATCTCCTTTATAAAATGCTTGGAGATACACATTTGTTAAGTTTTATACAAGAATTAGGTTTGATAAATTATATCACTGCTCTATACACAAGACTGAGATTCCATCCCACTGCATCAAGCAAGGTCAAGCAGCACGTTTAGAAGCTGCAGAGTAGAGTCCTTAGCTGTCACCTTAGCCACAGGGATTTTTCTTTATGTGCTCTATATACCACTGCCTGTTCTGACCATGGAACAAGCCTTTTCTTTTGCTTCCCTCTCAGATTGCTTTAGCGGTTGCCCTCACTCTCTTTAATGATTTTAAATCACTGCTTTTGATGTCTAGTTTATCTTCCCAAAATACAGCACCCCTGACTGCATCAGATTCACTCCCTAATCCCCTTAGCTTCTCTGATCACTCAAGACTAGAGTTAGATGAACTGTCTCAGGTAGCTTTTGACGTCTTTCAAGGAGCAGCTGAATGCTATAGAAGATCCATCATGCTTTCCTTGGTGTCAGAAAGGTTTTGCTATTAAAGATTAGGGAGGCTGGAGGTCACTCCAAATCACAATATCGTTCACTTTATAAGCCCGTTTTATCCTGTCATCTGGTATTACATTTTCAAGTTGTTTCTGACTGAGGAGTCTGTGGCATATATCAATTTCTTGCCCTTCAGTCCCCTTAAACACTAGGATTTAAGCACTGATGGATTCATTAAATGTCTCCAAAGTCAAACAATTTATCTTTTGAAGTATATTTTATGGTCTCTATTTCCATGAGCCTGACTTCATTTCTACAGTAATCTCTAGTACAAGGTTCTTATGTTCACTTAAAGAATCAGTTTAAATACAGGATATTTTTACATACATGAAAACAGGCACCAGTACGTGTTTTTATCCACTTCTCAAAATTGCAGTGTACCTTATGGGAATTCTGGTGGTTTTTTTTGTTGTTGTTGTTGTTGTTGTTTGTTTGTTTTGCTGTGAAAATACAGTATCACCTATTTGCAGTTGAGATTTTCACCTTTGCTCTTTTGTGCAGCCCTAGTTTCATAGTTTCACTTCACATTTTTAATCCAGTGTTTTGAAAGTGATCCATAAGGCATGCGAGTGTGTATATTTAGGTAGTTAATGTGCCAGATACTCGAATTTAAGAATACACAGCTCTGTCTATATGCTAGTAAGATTCAAGAAAGTTGCTCAATGTTTGAAAATTGGCTTTAGTGTATTGCTCCTGCCACTGCCACCTCCCACCTGACCCTTCCTGTATTGACTCAGAGGCCACCCCAGGCTTGTGAACTGTGTAAATACCAATATACAGAATAGCTGAATTCACACGAGGTATGAACCTTTCACGTGGGTTTGAATTCAGTCTTTGAGATTTCCTCTTCTGGAGATATTATGTTCTCTGAGTGGGGATTAAGATGTAACAAGGCATGAAAGTGGTGCTGCTGTGTCATCTGACGTCTTGCAAAAGCAAAAGCCTTGGTTGAATCATGTCTCTTTTGTTCTCGATACTGGCTTCAACAATTGCTCAGAACAGCATCTTTATTACCCTTAGGAAGGTTGCCTACCTTGGTGTCTTTTTTCTTGACATACTCTGGCACTTCCTCATAGATGCACTTGTCTCCTTTCCTGCTAACTGCTATTACAGTTTTTAAGCTTTGCTGCGGAAATGTTCTCTTTGTTGAAAAGGCTCTTGGAAAACCTCACTGTCAGACGTAACATATTAGCTCATGTTAGCAGAGCACACAGAAGTTGATTTTGCATTAAATGTTATTAAATATTAACATGTTTACACTACAGTGTTACCCTACGGTTATACACAACCCTGGAGTATTCCTTAACTGTCATCTGATTTTTCTAAGCAGACTTCCAGCCTAGGCTCATGGTCTTTCTTATGGCTTCTCCCAGCACAGGTGCAGGTTCTGACTACGAATGCTCATGGTCCATTTCCGTGCTCTGTCAAACGAGTTTCTTCAAGCAATGCTGCAGATGCTTGGAGCAGATTTGTGCAGAAACAAAGAAAGAGCCCTCCTGAGGGCAGTAGCCCTGCCTCAGCTGAGCAGTTCAGATACGGTACAGCTCGGCTGCCAGGATGCGCCTTGCAGGAAGCTTTCAGAAAAAAATCTGTGAGTAGGTAGCTAATCCTGCCTCAAGTCTGCTCCAGGGAAGGTTTTGGCAAACAAAGCTACGTAGGAACTGGCTGGATTCAGATTAAATCCTTCAGTCTGTATGGGCGCATGTGGTAGACCTTCAGTACTGGTTTGGAGTGAATGGTGGGGCAGTGACCGGTTTTGTGGGCCACAGATGTAGGCACAAATCTTCATCAAACATGCTCTGATTATGCCCCTAAATGTGTCAAATTGAAGCTGAAAAGGACCTAAAAGTGAAGCCTCAGTTTGCACAGTAACCACAGCTTTTCTGCAGGGCAGATCTTAAAGTGAATCTCGTGATTTATTTTCTGTAAATAGAGTTACAAACATCAGCTGACCATCTAAACTACTGGAAATTTTTCTCTCTGGTACTCTGTACAAAGAATCTTGTCATTCCCAAACTCATCTGGAGCAGAATCACCTAAATCAGTATAAAGAGCTAACGAGTTCATCTGATGCTGCCTGGGGAAGGTTAGCAGCAATTGCACCCACGTTTCTTCAGGTGAACGGGTGCTGGGGATAACTTTTAAATAGGGGGTGTGGGGAGGGAGCTGAGCTATTGGCAGCTTGGTCTGGTGAGATCCAGAGGTTATGCTGTGGCTCCACTAGAAAGGTAGGGGATTTAATAATAAGAAAATACTTTGTGCAACTAGGTTTGGTCTAATTTAATTTTCTAACAGTGTTGCCCTTGGTTATCCTCTCTGAACTTTTCCTTCTGAGTTCAGCTTTGTATTAGTGATAGCTGGAGCAGTATGCTACCAAACAGCTGTCCTTCCTTCTCACATTTACCTGCTTGTGACCAATTTGAAGGTATTCATTCATTCTTTTGGCAAAAGAACTAATACATTTGATAAAATTCTTGTTATTTTGCATCTGTTTACTCCCTGGACAGCACGGTCTTTTCTCTAACATTAAATAAGGTAATGCACAATATTGTATCACTATCATGTTCCGAAGTGAGTGTGTGGTAAAGTATCTGTTCTTAGGGGATGCTGCTTGCACTGGGTAAATATTTAAGAATGGTGATAAAAATCCATTTTGTTTAATTAGTGCTTAAATTATGCTGGGAATTATCCAATCCACAGTGTGTTTTTTTCTACATTGAGTAATGGTAAGTCAGTGTGGATATGAAAAGTCTGCTGTAATATCTGAGTAACAGGGGCCCAAAGTCTTCAAGGCTCATGGTGCAGTTTGTTTAGAGTGTAAATGCCAGGTGAGGACCCCCCTGACTCTCCCAACTGAAAAGCCCACATTCCTGTATGGGGAATGTAAATCACAGGAGATTTTTTTCATGAGTTCCCTTGCCTGCTTTGCTGCAGTGATACTTGCTGTAGAAGAGTAGAAAAATCAGTATAACATCAGAGATTGATAATAGATGATCTAATCTGGCACTCAATGGAGGAAAATAAAAATTAAGGCTGGTGTAAGGTCTAAATCACCTCGTGTTAGTCGTTGCTCAGTAACATTTTAGCAAACATTAGAAAACAGATTTTGACCCCAGATTAATGCAGTTCAGATGCAATGTATTTGTACTCCTTATGTCTTTATATTTAAGGAAAAGTAATGGGAAGGGGGAGCAGAAGCTCTGACTTAAAAAAAAAAAAAAAATTCAAATTTTCCAATGAGAAAATATATATATATACACATATATATTTAATTTTCCCAAAAGACATCTTTGCTGAAAATAGTTCAGGTTTTCCTCCACTGTAATTAAGACTACAGAACTGAAAAATCCAATACTTCCAGTAGTTTGTACTTAATAGTTTCAAGAAAATATTTTATATGTCATAAGTTTTGGAGAAGACTGAGTTAAGAACATATTTATTGCAGCAATGTTGCCAGGTAGTGTTTACTAAACTTTTGCCACTTGAAAATAGCTCAAGAAACTCTAAAAAAGCTATTCATCATTTATAAGGTACGGTTTCAAACATTTGTTTAAAGATGATTTGTTTCAGGGAGGATCTCTGGGGAAGTTTTGAAATGAAAATATGTTTTTGAATGGTGAAATTCCTGTCAGAAGAGAATCGTGAATTTTGATGGTATCTAAGTATAACGGTTTAAAAAGCACGAGGTAGTATGCTTCTCTTCTCCAACTGAAAGCAGGCCACGGGGAAAAAAAGGCAAGCTACCAGAGTCAGGCGTTTGCTCTGGGACAAGTCTCATTATAGTTTACCCGTCCACGATGCGGATATTGTTTTGAAGACAGGCTCTCCATCTTCCTGCTTGCAAACTGCTTTGGGAACACCCAACAATCATGTTTCGCCTGATGTGTTTTTCTAAGCGCAGGCTGCGAACCCTTTTTGGCTGGGGCATTGGTTCAGCAGAAATCCCCGGGTAGGGACACAGGAGTTACAGGATTCGGCACGGAGCAAACTGTTGGTGCTTTGGGTTGGACTTCGAGGGCTAGGTTTGGGCTGCTGGAAGAACCAGGCTTTTTATTTCGCTTTGGCACTAGATGGGGCTAAGGGACTAAACAAAAGTGGAAAAGCAATGGGCCGTTAAGAGTGAACATTAATGTTGTTGCTTACAGATGTAAGAGAAAATTGACTCTTAAAACACACAGAAGCCTTCTCCTGTTTAGATGGTTGTTCACTGGACTTCCACCTAATGTCCTATCCAGGTAAAAGACGTGTTGAATACCAGATAAAACAGGGAAATAACATACTTTATTCTGAATGACACTATCCTTTGACTGTCACAGTTAAGGATCTTAACTACCCTTATCAATCCCATTGCAAAGATCTGCTGTCCTATCAGCTCCTGCCCATATTAACGGCTGACCACATGAGTGCTGGGATCTGTGTGCAAGCAAAGGTTTCAGTAAAACTGAGCAACCAGCTGTTTTCTCATTTGCTCTGCAAGTGTGGAAACACTTAATGAAATTGCTTAAGGTTTAATGATTTGTATGACACACAGGTTATTTTGCCTGCTGTCCATTCTGGGCCAATCTTAAATTGCTTGAGGATGTAAGTGTGAGAAAACACAACCAAACAATTTAATTTGGAATGCCTAATGTACCTGGAGAGAGATTATCTGCTCTGGTTGTATCATTTTGTGTGTTTTAAATCTTCTAGCAGCTTGAGTTCCTATTCGTTGCTTGCTTGTTTATTGCACAAATAAGCGTCATATAATAGCACAGGGGCGTGGGAGTGGATTTTTACTGGGGAAGCTCCCAAGAAATCCAGAAACCCTCATAAGCCTGTGATTTCATCTTCTGGAAGCAGGCTGGAGCAAGCTCCTGGAGAGAAGACACCTCCTGGGGACGTGGGCAGCAACCAGGGCTGTGGGCAGTGAGGAAAGGTGGGCGAGAAAGACCTTGCAGTACACGATTACTCCTTCATTCAGGATGGTGCTACACCAACTTGAGCTTGTGTATTCTTGACTTTGCAGCTGATCTAGCAATTGTTTTGGGCATGTGATTTTTACCTCTGATCATCCTTTTGTCTGTTTTGAGTGTCAGTGGGATTGAGATGTAGTAGCTCCAGTCTTTACCTCTTTATCCTTTTATTTGCAAACACGAAGGACTTGAAACTATTTCATAGAAGGATAGAAAGCAGAAAGCATTGATTCTTTGCAGCCAGAAGGGAGCAGGGGGGGAGAAGCTCCAGCTGCAGTTGCAAAAGTTGGCAACCTTAGTGAATCCTGAAACTCCCCGCTTCCTTGCAAATGAAGCACATGGTACGAGGGCCGGAAACCATTCCCCCTGGCTGTGCAAAATAGACCTGCCAGAGACTTGTAGCATAAATAACGTTTTTGTTATCACAAGGGTAGCAATCAAATTTCCACTTGGTACATGCACCTTTGAAGAAGGTGGTTAATCGCCAATTAGCAGGCATTCCTTCTTAAAAGGCACGGGTGGGAAGGAGCAGGAGCATGCTGTTTGCATCGCACATGGGCTTTTGCATTAGACAGGAGCAATATATTAAAAAGAGCGGCTGGAAGTCTGATGCCACCTACCTTCCTCCCATGCAAGTTTTAATTATAGCTCTGGACTTGGCTGAGACATGTCATTGGGCCTTGTGTTAAGACAGCTTCTTTATAACTAAAATTGGCTTCCAAGGAGGAAGTATATGTAGCAAGACGTTGAAACACAAATGTATTTTATAAAAGTAGTTCTGGGTAGAGCTTCAGAATTAAGCTAGACCTCATAGTAAGGCAAAGAAATTAAGCCAGCTATCAATCTCTCTTCACATATTTCTTTAGTTTTTCTGGCTTCCAAGTTAACTTGAAAGGCTGAGAGGCAGCTCATTGGGAGCAATGGACTTGTGACTGCAAGAACTTCGTGGTTTTAGCCAAGAGAAGTTATAACTGATTTCCTTGCACTGGAAGAAGTTATGTTCCATTGGTAGTTTAATATTTGTAACCCATCTAAAGGGCGTTTTCAGGACTGAGCAAGGGCCAAGGGTTTGCAATGCTCTGCCCGGGTATTGCTGTACAGAGCAATACCTTGGTCTAAAGGCCACGGAAGAAATGTGTAAGAATAAATTTTCTATATTTTAGATGTGAACCATAGCTTAGTCCTTCAGTTCTCATGTCAAGGCACTGCTTGAGGCCCCTGGGTGGTAAGAGAGCTAGAAATAGTCCGGGAGTCCCCATTTTCTTATTCCCCTTCTTTCCTAAGCCCTGCTGTAATCAAGCAGAGACGCAGCTGGAATGGAAATGGAAACTGCAGCTGCAATTAAACTTCTGTTCCCAAAGCCTTTGCAGGTTGTATTTTTAGTGTCCCAGGTGGATGTCTTGCAGTCTGGAGAGGCCAAAATAACGGAGATGTGGATTTCTTTAGCCTCTAGAGTATATGTGCAACTTCTTTTAATATCTGCTTCATGAAATTGAGGATTTGTAACAGAGGAGGGAGTGCTGTCAAAATAGCATGCAAATGTTTTTTAAAGACTTTGTGCCTTTTTTTTTTTTCCTTGAAATATCATCTTGGGGCATTTAAAATCATCTGTTTTCAAACTTTTGAAACTTTCTACTGGGGCTAAATTCTCTGTCATCCAAAATCCCTTTTCATGTGCTCTTGTAAAATAAAGCAGCTTCGATAGGGGCAGAAATGGCCCCAAAGCTATATGAAAGCTGCACCCTGGCACAGTTCCCAGCAGAAGGTGTTTTAGAGGCAATGTCAGAGTATGCTTTGCAGTGCTTATTTCTGGGGATCATGCAAGGAAGTGGGAAGCAGAGTGTAAAACAGAGCAGTCTGGAGGGTTAGGTTGTAGCCTGGATCGGTTCTTGGAACAGGATGAGAAGAAGCCAGAAATGATTACAAACCCTGCAGATAAGTCTTGTATCTTTTTTTTCAACCTCCTTTTCCACACAGGAAGGTTTTAGCTCTGTGTCCTTCTCTTACCTTCCTGTGCTACGTTGGAAATAAACAGTTTGTTACCTTTTGTTGGAAAAAATAAAGCTTGAGGGGCTCCTGGAAGGTTGTTCTGAGGCTGTATATCTAATCTGTCCTTTGAAACTTCTGAGCATCCCCAGGTCTTGAAGACAGACCTTTAATGTTGCTTTTTCCTTATTGAACCCCAAACCTCTCTGTGTCCTACCTGAAATCTGCACTGGTTTAGTTTTCAGCTCAGGAAAGCTGAGGAACTGGTGTTAAAGCATGGAAGGCTTTGGTTCTGCTGTTGGTCTGGCAAATCCCACACAGGGATATGTGAAAGAACCACCTATATGAAGTCTGAATCTGTGGTGGGATAGAAATCCAACTGGTTCATTGGCTCTGCAGTGAGACCCTCCATCCAAGAGTAGAGTACAGGATTTCTGAGTATTTGTTCTTATGGTCCCCCAGTAAGGAAGTGGTGTTTTGTAATTTATCTGTTTCACAAGTGAAGGCTGTGCTTAGAGACCAAGCAGCTTGCTCAGAGTGACACAGATGCCACAGCAAAGAGAGAAACCAAATGCTGCCAATGAGGGGCTTCCAGTTAATGAAGCATCTTTTTCTCTGAAGGACACAGTTCCTAGGTAATTTAATTATAGCCACCTGGATGCCAGTAAGGTTGCTGGATGCTGGGTGTCATCTCATGTATGCATGGAAGTAGACATAAATATGACTGTCGAAGTGCAGTATATACTTGTGTATCTTTAATGCAAGACTAGTTTTAAAAGACAACCTTTCTACAAGATATGAGTCTTGAAATCTAATAGTCTTGCTAAGTAACTAGCTCAAATAACGTGTTATGTTATTTAGGTTGCATACAATAAAAATATTCTTGCTCGCAACGAAGAAACTTCTTCATATACACTTGTTTCCGCTGTAAAGTTGACGGATCTGTAATGTACTCCATAATTAAACATTGCAGAGGTATTAGTTTGGAGGGAAAGCATGTACTGAAGGGGATATAGTAAGTTTTGGCGATTACAGATACAATAGTTTAGCCCAAGTATAGGATGGTTGGCTTTGCTGATTAAAAAATGTCTGAAAGAAACACAATTTTGATTAAGCTCTGCATTGCTCTGCTAGCAATGGATTAGGTTATTAAGCTATACTTTTCCATTAATAAAACAAATGTTAATGCATAATTTGTTAATAATGAAATCACTGTAAATAGCACAGCTACTTCCATTAACATTTATCACCTCTTTCACTACATTTGGCAAGGCTGGGAATGCATTCACCACATGTTTTTTCTGGGAAAGGAGAACTGGGAAGGCACAGCACCTCAGGACCAGTGCTGTCTGCTCAGCGTGCTTCATGTTTGCTGTGTTCTTGTGGACAAAGCTGAACCAAAGGCTAGAAAGCTGAACTTTAAATACAACCCGTTGAACCGTCTGCTGCAGCACATCACTAACTTCATTAAACTGTATTAATTCATAGGAGAGTGACTCAAGGAAAAAACTGCTGACCTCTTCCTGTTCCTAGAACCTATTAGGAGGCTGTAAAATGCTCCACCAGCTATCGTGTTGCTGCACAGATAAAAGATCTGCTTGTCCTACAGTTTTTGTGCAGCAGCTAGTATTCAGCATTGCTGCAAATCTTGCTTTTGAATTTTCCCTGTCCAGCATGGCTGGGCCTGGCCGTATTGCACGTGCTCTGAGGCAGGTGTGTGTGTGTGCATTGCCCAGGGGGTGGAGGGCTTGGATGTGTTTTCTTAATACCTTCTCCAGGTACTCAGGAGGAAGACTTCTGGTGTCTTCAGTGGGCTTCAAATCGGGCGTTGTTCACTGCAAGTAGAGGGTCTGGGTCTTTTTCCCATCTCTTTGTCAGAGGTAATGTGCATTAATCCTTCTATCCTTGGCAACGTTGTCAGACAGCTGGGGAGAGAACAGGAAATAAAGCACCAACATGCTGTTTATTCCTACGGTTGTAAAGCTTTGTGTAGCCACTTAAACTAGAGACATTAGGATGCAAACAACTAGAGCTGCAGATAAAATCTGAAAATGCCAGCTTAGGAGAACGGCTGGAGCCTTCCCTCGGTGATTTCTGTAGTGCTGCTCGTGGAATTTCCTCTACAACCGCGTTGCAGAGGGCACAGACCCCTTTGTGAAGCAGTTGGTGCTGGTGTTCGGTAGGAGCTGTTTCCAAGGTCTGCCAGAGCTTTTAGAACAGGGACACTACACAAGGTGTCTGTCACAAACGGGTTGTCAGCAGCTTCAGCCAGAAAGAAATTAAGTCAAAAGATGTGACCAGTATCCCACAGCTGCCTTCTTTGTCCAGAGTAGAAATTAAATTTATTTTAAAGGACTGTATGGGAAGCACAGTTGGTGAGTCAAAAGGGTAAATACCCTTAAACAAGCAGGTTAATGAAATTCTGCTGTGATATAAGGAGAATATTTGAGTTCTCTAGCAGCATGGGTGTATCAAGTTTAAAATGTAACAATTTACAGTCCTGGCTCAAAGTAAATGTGATGCTTCAGAAGTCTGTATAGACCTTAATTCGTCCTATCAAAGAATAATTTGTTGTGTCAAGACTTGGAAGAAGGCTTCATTAAAAAAGCAATTGAAGACTAAATGCTGGCATCTGAATAGCCCAGAAGTATTTATTTAAAAGAATGAGTGAATTTGATGACCTGGCCCGTATTTAGAGTTGTCAATGAATCTTCTTTCAGCAGGTGTAGACACATTTTGAGACTGGTTATCTTCTGCCAAAATTATTTTTCTGTTTCATGGCAGTCTCCAGGCAAGCATGTGGTTCACGTGTTAGGTGCCAGACAAAAAGAGTAGTTTCAATTTTGCCATTGTTAACAGTTTTTAAAATAAGTATTCCAATTAAAATAACTTAAAGCTTTCCTTAAATAACAAATGCAGCCTTCTCCAACTCAAGTGGAAATAAGCTATTTTATTTTGGTTTGCATAAAATTTTCCATTAGGCTGCAAATGATTATTCCTGGTGGAAAAGAGAAAACTCTCTCCTGTCCAGAGCTCAGTTTTTGATAACTTCCATACGTAGTTCTGCGCTTGTGGACTTGCGCTGTATGCAGACGTAATGGTTACCCACTCGTACCTGCAAATCTTCTTTATGATTGCCCATGGCTGCTACTCATGTAATGTGATGGTAAAACACTGCTGTCGTTTGGAATATTATTGTAGCAGGGGACTCCTAATCCGTTTTCTCACAATAACTGTTGTGTGTGTGTTGTGCCACATTAATGTTATATAGTATTAAGTGAAGCAAATATAGTGGGTTTGAATCTCCGCCCTATAATTATGTGCAACACAGCTCAGTAGTTAGAAATAAACTAAGTTTTGACTAATGTATGAGTGTTTCTGCTCAGAGTAACTGGAGTACTTGGGCTTTTAATTTCCCCCTTGAGCAGAATCTTTATTTTTCAGAAACACTTGAGCAGTACTGTTTGTTTTATTTGTCTTTGGTTTGCTTACGTTCTCCAAACTATTCAGTGTCCCTTGTTCAAATCATGTAATCTGGATGAAATTCAATGGGATGTTTCTCATTTCTCTATTAATAGATTTATATTGGTTCTTATAATACTGTCCCAAATATCATGATTTTTGAAATTCAGCTTTTTCATAAAGGATCCAGATGTTAGAGCAGCATGCTGATAAACAGCTTACTGCTCAGATTTGCCTTGCTCGGGTACACAGCATAAAATTTGGTGCTATGGACAAGTTTCTTTCACGTTGAACAAGACCTGAAAACAAATCAAACGTTGATAAGCTTTTGTGTTTTTAGAAATCCTCTATAGGAGAGTGCTGTGCATTCCTGCAGAGCACACAGATGAAGTTAGCATTATCTGTGTTACATGACGGTTACAAGAAGATTTGCTGAAGATCACTCTAAGACCTTGAGCAGTGCTTGCTGTATTCAAGATCCACACTGGATCAGGCCTCCAAGAGCAGGTGGTAGAAGTGATGATGGATTTCTCACCCACATAGACATCTTGAGCTATAGACAAGCCTTGGATTTTCTCTTTTTGTGCCAAGCTTTAAATGTGAATGAACGCTTAAGAATTGCATAGTAGAAAGAATGGGAAAAGCACCTTTTCTGCAGGGTGTGAGGTGAATGCTTAATTACTTGTGTTCCTCTTGGAAGGAGGCCAGTGAAACTGGATGTACAAGCCACGCATGTGTGGTGGTGGATTGCAGAGAGCTTCAAGTCCTGCATAGAGCCTGGGTTAGCTGGCTGTCAAGCTGTTCAGCTTCTTTCAGTGTATCTGGGATATCACAGGAATATCATTGTTCTTAAATGTTCACAGCAGACGAGTCCAATATTGTGGGCTCAACAGGTTGCTCTGCCACTTGTCAGTGCTGGTAGAGCCTGCTGCATCTGGGTTGCAGAGGAAGAGGGAATGGATGGAGAAGGATTGGTAATCAACATCACGAACTGATGATGTATGTCAACTTATTAGAACAGCCTTTCTGCTACTGTGGCTGGAAAAGGGATGCCATTTCTTACTGCTCGTCAGGAAACACTTCATATAATAAGACATTCTGCTCTGCATGCTTCTGGTTTTGGTTGGCTTGTTGGTCCTGAGCTCCCTGGAACTGCATTTCAGCCACTGCTTCCAATATGCTTGCTTGGCTTGTCTGACTTCTATAAAGCTTCTGGAAGGGCGGTCATCCAAAAGGCGTTATATCTTTCTTTGCAGATAATGTTGTCCATTAACAGCAGAAAAAAAATGATCAATTATTTAAGGAGGGTTGGATAAAGGCCTTGCAAAGAACAATTAATCTGATGCACTGAAGGTCTGCAGATCAGTTTTCAGCCTTTGGCAGTCTTACGTGACTAGCCCAGATGATATTGTCAGAAAAAGGCCTGTGCTAGGATGTCTGTGTGACTTGCAAATCTCCTTGCTCGCTGTGTGTGCACTGATATGGGAGGCTCCTGCATCGCCATACATCTGGGTGATCTTCCGAAGTGTGCTGATGTAACCCAAGCTGACACCTTTCCCCCCAGCATCCAGTTTCCACCTCTCCAGCTTCCTTTGTGGGGTGCAATATCAGAGTATTATCTGTCATGCTGTAGTTGTTCCTCTGTGCTTGATGCTTCCTATGATTGCTCCAGCCCTTGGCACATCATGGACTATATCTATTTTCCACCTTGACAGCCAGTGTGGTTTTTCACTGCCTTTGTCTAGGCAGCATAGACAATTTGATTTTGTTCTCCTGCTCGAACAGCTGTGTTGAGCAGCCTTGTGTGACAGGCAAGGAAATGATGCAGCATCTGAGATGGGTTTTAATCAGGCCCAAAAGATGTGCTGATTTGAAAGAGCTTTCTTTGTCCCTTGCTGGGTTACCCTCTGCTCTGCAATGGGGATGGGATTGGGAGTGATAATCCGTGTCTGCTTGTATGCAACGTGTGAGGAAGCTGAAGTGTGCCTTTTGCCTACGAGACCATGAAAGCCTGTGGCTGCATTACCAAAGTCCTCGTTTCAGAAGCAGTGGCAGTGCTAGCACCTGTGTGCTACAGCAGCTGCTTCTGCCAACCCTGCACCCGCGCTGGAGTAGAGTTAGCAGGGCATGTCTTCCCTCCCCTGCTTCAGGTTTCCTCATAACAAAAGAGGAGCCTCAAGATGCACTGGGTAGAACAGAAGAAGCTGCCAGTGATTACACCACCACTGGAAAATACCAAATGCCTTGTAACAAATGAGTACCGAGAAATAAAGTCAAATCCTTCTGATTCTTCTGATTTTTAGTTTAGTATTCTGAACTGAAATTTTTGAACACCTAAAATCCTGTAGACTTGTATTTCTATTATCTTTACCTTTAAATACATACAACAAATTTGCTTATGATCAAAATAGCTATCAGAAGGACTTTAACATTGAACACTTAGAAATGCTCATGTGACAAACAAACATATGAACAGTGGGGACAGTGGTTAGGAGTTGCTTTGTGCTGATAAATAATTGCATGTAGGTCTGCTGAAGCCTTTTAGTTATAACGCCTAAGGGTATAAAGGTCCTGCTTCAGTGCTTCAAACAGGGTCTGCTGCACCTGGAGCCTAGGCTAATGGAGGACTTTCCAGCTTTGTGCAGTGACCAAAAAAAACCAAAAACCAACCTCTGATTACCATGGAACTTTCATGCCTGCTCCCTGAAAACCCAGGGAGTACAATTTACTTGATCTCTGCAGCTGTTCATAAAATTGTCCAGGATAATTGATTTAAAAATACACGCTGGGGTTTCACAGCATTTCTGGGACATTCTGGGCATCTCTGCTGTGTTGTCTGTACCCAAGCCATGCTGATTCTTGTTGTCCAAATATTTTTGCAAGTTTAGTGGTCAAGTTATGATTTTATAGCATCAGTATTAGTAGGGACTAAAACCTGGTGTGGTTGTGCTGTGTAGCAGTCCTACAGGCTCTCAAGCGAAGAGATATTTGAGAGAAAATGTTCACTTGCTTTAATGCTGGAACCATGTTTTGTGGAGCACAGAGGGAATATCTGGTAGCGCTAAATACCAAAGCTGCCACATCTCCTAACTTCCATTCCCTGCTTGTACAGCTGGATCATCTTTTCCTCTTTGCTGTAGTATTCTTTCTTTCTTCCATTTAGCACTGCAGCAAAACCAGCTGGGTTGATGTGGAGTGGCCTTGTGAATTTAGCAAAAAAAAAAAAAAAAAAAGGCACTTGTGGCCCATTAGTTGTTTTTCTCTGTGCCCAGAAGGTGTACTTAAACCTGTACACATAATCCTCAGACTATACTTGCCTTTTATTTTCTGTCTGCTTCTTCTCTACAAGTTCCTCCATCCTGTCCAGGAGGACAAAGTCCTAATTTTGCACCGTTTTCGTGCTTAAAAGAGAACTTCTTGTTCTGCTTGTGCTCTACTTTTCTATGGGAAACAAGATTTGGGCAGTTTCCATCCAAACCGTGTGGGGGTGCTCTCTCCCAGACCACTTCATCTGCAATTGCAGACACTTCCACATTCTAACAAGAACACAGTGGAATACAGCGATTTATTTCTCGTTAGGTAGATCTTGTTAGATACGTAATCTACGTATTAGTTGATAGTTATTTGCAGCTCAGCTGTTTCCATGTGGTTCCCTTCTGTTTGTTCTTTAATAGTATACAGGGCAGGAAGATACAACTTCTCTCTTCTCTTTTAAATCTGTATTCTACTGCTGTCTCATTTGTTTAATACATTCCCTTTACAAATCTAGACTTATGTTTCAGCTTAATGCCAGCAAGAGCTCTGGAAGGATTTATTCTTCTGGACCCTAATGTAAAATGAGTAATGCTAGAACTGGCTCCCTTGGTAGCAGCAACACATTTTACTACTGATTGTCAGAAACAATAAAAAAGGGAATATGTTGGTAGTTTCTGTGCTATTTGCTTCCTGGGATTTTTGTCCTGAATTAACCTCCAGAAATATATTGCATGAGTAACTTTGGAGAAGTTCTCAGCATGTGTGTAGGAGAGACAAGGAAAAGAAATCAAATTGTTGTTACAGTTTTGATAATAAATGTCAAGCAACTGAAACATTCATCCCAAGACTATATGTGACCAGCTGCTCGGTGCGTGCCAGACATCCCACTGTATTCTGTAGGGGATACGAGTCATGTACATTGCATGTGCATAGCTATAATAACTTGCATTTCTGCCTTTCATCTTACGCCATTTTGGTGTGTTCTGCAGGTAAGCCTTGATTCAAAGCCTCTTGAAGTCCAAATCTCTTCAAAAAGCTGAAGTTTGTCCTCTTCTCTGGGTCCTAGGACAGTCCAAGGTCTAGGGATAAAGGTACTCATTTAAAGTTAATCACTTGGCTCTTCACTCATCCTAATCAAAGCAGTATTTGTTTTGTTAGTTTTGCTGGGAAATTTAAGTACTTTGTCCTCTATTTATAAAATAGATGAGCGTGTCCTCATTTTATAGATACCAATAATATTAAAATTAATTTGTTAACAACCATGCAAGGTTTGGTTCAGTGGACTGAGAAGCCTTAGGTGCTGACTGTACTCTGCAGGTTTTATAGTAAGAAGTTATAAAAAGAAATAACGTTTGTATTTCAAAATGAACGAAAAACAAGCTTGAAATGTGAAAGTTGGTTTGAAGCCTCATGTTAAAGCACACCATAAATGTTCTCAGACTGCCCCACCCACAGACTGGTAAAGCTCCTGAGATTTAAAGAGCTGTGTAGATATTATATTGCTGTCTCCAAACAGCATTTTTAGGTTTAATTCACTTTTTTTTTTGTGAACATTTTCTTGATGCCATAGATTCACTGCTCTGCAATGCAATGAGTTGCCTCTAGATTTGTCGATATGACAAAGTATCCTGAGTGGCAGAAACTTCCTTTGCAAAGGCAGTTAATGGCTAAAGATTCCTCTGTTTCCAGCTTTTCTGAAGGCAATCCTGGGGGCGGGGGGGGGAACCTTTCTTTTCAAACTTCTCTATGCATTTTCTGGAGTAGTCTGTCCACTCACAAACCTCTTCCAATCTTAACCTTTTTCAAGGGAATTCTGTACTGTTGAATGGTTTTTCTTTTAATAAGGTTGAGTGTATTTATTTTTGGCTTTTTAATTGTATGTGTATCTGTCTAAACAGAGTTGGGCATAGCAACGTGGAACAAAAGCCTGTGTGGTGTGGGATGCTTTTGTGGGACCTGTTTCTTCACATTCGAGATGTGAACCCAGCAAATCCTTCTGAATTTTCCAGATGATGCTAAAACATCCCCATTCTTTCCCTTTCAAGAACACCAAGCTGAATTTGCAGCATAAACAGGGCTGAAAACTCTGGCAAAAGGAAGAGCTCTTTAAGACTGTTCAAAAATCTGCTGAGACTTAACAGCTTTTGCACATCATTTACCCTTATAGCACACTGTGCCTGGTATTTAGTGCTTCAATAATGTAGTTGGAAGGGATGGTTGAGGGGGATTGATTCCAAGGACCCACCACCTTTGGCCTGCTAGGTTATTTGGATAAATTATCCCAGGGCCCTGTATAACTCAGGAGATACCATGGGCATTGGGAGCCACAATTCCTATAAAAGTCCAGGGCGTGACCTGGAGCTCACTGAAGTCAATGGAACCTTTCCATTAGGCTGCAAATCCTGAAAGGGGCAGAGGATTTTATTGGGTTTAGCTCCAGAGCTTTCAGGTTTTATTGCTCACGGCTCTCCTTCCAAGTGCAGTGCGTGTGTCTACTCCTTGCAGCTCACATCTTCTTGCATTCATGCTGTGGTTTGGGATAACAGGCCAAGCTGAATGAACTGCAGTAGCTGAGGAATTGGGAGGCTTTGCCTCCAGCTGCTAGATGGGCAATAACCTCTGATGCATGAGCATCATATGCTAAAGATTGTGAAAAGCCATATAATCTGTATAGGTACTGACAGAACGTGTTTGTGCCCGTGTATACTTAACTCCTCTATAAGTTCTTCTCTGCAGAGTTCCAGATGGTCACCATCCAGAATAACATTGGTTCAATTGTGGCAAATGCATCTTCCCCCTCCTGCTCGTGCTCTGTTTCCCCATATTGGGAATGCTTGGTCCCCTAAAAATGAAATGTCATGCTGCTTTGCTGTGGTTTGTAGCTGTTGTCAATGAACCCTTCCTGCACCAGTAAACTTGCTGTAAACTAGAACCAGTTGGAGCCATCGCTGATCCTCACAGTAATGGAGTTTCAGTTAGCTTAAGCTGTCATAAATGACAGGCTCTATAGCAGAAAGCTCCATGCATCCTTCCCATATCTCTAAATACAATTTTCCACACTGCAGGTCATAATAGACAAGTCTCCCGGGGTTTCCTCTTTGAGCCTGTCCATTGCCAGATTCCTGAAGTGCGGTTGTCCAGGAGGACGTGCTTTGTGCTGGTCTGGGAGATCTTTGTGCTGTCTGCTGAGATATTTGCTTTCAGAGTTCAGTTTCTCTAACTTTATTGGGATTTATGCTAGCATACTCACCAGTGATGGATGTACTGACAGCACTAGAGGAGCCACTGAACTCAAGTTGGAAACACATTCTTTCCAAGCAAATACTGGAAAGGTTTAGTGCCACAAGGATGCGTGCAAATCTTATTGCATTACAGCTATGCTGCAACACAGTTGTATGAGGAATTATGAGTGCAGATGCCCAAGGCAATCGACCAATACAAAGGATTTACAAAATGCTACCAGCAAATCTAAACTCAATCTTGGGTTTTGTGAGGCTTAAAGAACACATCACCTCAGAACAGAAAGTGCCTTTTTTAGTAAATGTTTAAACTCTTTTCTTTAGAGTTTTGAATACATTTGGAAACTTTATGAAAAGTATTTAATTTTTTTTTCCACCACCTGTAAATTTAAAACTGGTTATGAAAACTGTTAATTTCCACAGCAATATCTACTGGCTTATCCTTCACTGTTCTCTGGTTTACTCTGCTTTTTTTTTATTTTTGGTGATAGATGTGTTAAGCAACACAAGCTTCATAGAACAATTTCTTTGCCCCATGTTCTCAAACAGTGCAAATGGTTAAGGTTTTGGAAGTAGAACATGGCTGTGCTGTAATTTTAAGGGGGTTTAGACAAAACTATCCCATTAAAAGTTTTCCCCCTAGCCCTGTGTTTGTGAAGTTGCTCTTTCACAGCCTCACTTGCTGCAAAGACATGACAAGAATTTTACATTTGTTTTATGTTTGTTGGACTAAACTTCCAGGGACTTAAAATCTAATATTCCACCTGTCCTTTATATTGCTCACTTGAGAAGGACAAAAGGCAATTAAAATCACCGTCGGTGTCAGTAACATGACAAGAGCTGACATTTTTAGGTTGTTGGGTGTTCCTTGCGATAGATGGTTCTGCAGTAATTGTCACATCTCATCTTCGTCTCCTGCAGTGAAGCTTGCTTTTTGAAAACACTGTTGGGCTTTCCAAATTGCAGTACTTTAGGAACAACAGCCAGTTTTTCTTTCCTCCGGACAGAGGTGCACTGGAGTGCCACGAGAATGGTCAGCCAGCAATGCAAGGCAGAAAGGTAAACGTTTGTGTCCTGCAGCTCCCAGTTGCTGTTAACAGTAACTGTGTGTTTACATGGTTATGGCACAAAAGGAAAATCACACATTTTCAGTTTGCTCTGATGGGAGAGCAAACTTTACACTGCTATTCATCCATGGCAGCCACCACTATGCTGAGAAGCTGGCTGTAATGAGATGCAGAGAATCACACACACACCCTTTATTGTTTTTAAGTCATTTTATTCTGGTGGAATCCCAGAGTTTGTCCCATCTGGCCTGGCTGGATAAGTAGTCATAAAAAGATTTTACCTCAGAGTTTATTATCTAAAGAAGTAGTTGACACCACAAGGAGCTTTCGGTTTTCATACATCTTGAAACCACGAAGGGAACAATAATGTAGAGAGATCTGGGCAAGCTGGAAACCCAAATCAACCCATTTATAGATGAGAGCTAATGGCATGGGTTCTGCTGTGGCTGGTTGCCCTCTTGCTGCTGCAGTGAGTGGTGGGAGATGGGAAGCTAATGGGAGGGCACTGGTGGGGTAGAAGTATTCAGAAAACTTTTTGGGAAAGTTAGAGAAGATACTAGGTGCAATATGAATTAAATTAGGTGAAGCATCTCTGCATTTTGTAAATAACAAAAGAAACAGAGGAGGGGAAAGGAATTCTGAAATTTTTCAGATTCATAAATGGGATGCTGGGGCTGGATGTCCAAGTTCAATTGGTTTAAAGACTTGGGTTATTTGAAAAACTGAGCTGCAAACTTTTAAAAACAAACAAAAAAATCCTTCCTAAATTGGAATAATTTTGTGCACAAAATCAGCTGAAGAATGGAGTTTGTAACAGTAAATGATGCCTCTGGGAAACCCTATATTGATTGCTCTTAGCAAAGGAGATTTATAGAGAGCAATGAGTGGAGATGGACGCAGTGAACTCAATCTCTGCGAGCTAAGACTGATGTACAAGTTCTGTTTTTGCAGTTTGTACTACCTTCTGTACCCAAAAATTGATTTATAGTTTCCTATTGTAAATTCATCATCATTTAGCCAAGAATTTATTTCTTTTTGAGAAGGGTTACATACAACTGAACAATCAAGTAACCTTTTTAACACAGATTTTTTCCCCATTGAGTAATCAAAATGGGTAAGAAAACCCCACTTGTGTGTTTGTCATGTGCCTTTGTACTGCAGGCCAGCAGGGTTGACCTGTAGCAAATGAGGTCCTATTGTGGAGGAGAGTTTCTGCTTGAGTGGCTGTGCCAAAGGTCCCAGATGATGCTCTCCTCGCTGCAGAGGGAGACTGAATGCGAGTCTCCAGGGCCCAGCTTGACAGCCTCAGTAGTGTCCCACTTAGCCCTAATTTTCAGCATCCTCTCAGTGAGGCAGGAAGCTGTGCAGTAGGAAAAAACCACTCAGTTCCTCTGAAATCTAGTATTTCATGCTGCTCTTCAGCAGTCCTCGTAGTCATGTTTATCACTTATTTGAATATTTGCAAAGCACCTTCCAAATTTACTAGCGGGTTTAGACTGAAGGTGCTGAATGGCTGACTTGGAATTTAAGAAGAGTAGTCATAAAAGCTTTTCCATATGCATCCCTGTGACATACCTTGACACTTCTGTAAGAGCTCTCAAAATTTTGTCTCAAAGAATAGGAAGATAGAGGCCTTAAAACAGACAAGATCAAACTTCAGCCACCTAAATCCCTGTTGGCCATGGTACAGCCACAGTCTGTACATTGACTTTATGAGCTGAGGACTAGGTTAAGGGCAGTGCAACCCATGGCACACTTGAAGAGATCTAACACTACAGACAAGCCTAGAGAATCCTGGAGGAAATTGTGTTATTTCTTCTAATGATGAAAATTAAATAAATATTGGCTCATGAATTTTTACACTCATTGGCTTAATATAATTATAAATATCTAGGGGATTTATTTCTAATACAGTGTTGTACTGTAGGCCATGTGGGCTGATGATTAAAAACTTTGCCTTCCTCATTATGTCGAGTCCTTGTTGCTCCCCAGGCAGTGCCAGTGAAACCTATTTTCTGTAACTGCCCTGGAGTTTCTCAGTGTGATAACATTATCCTGAGACAGGCAACTAGAAATTTGAACTCTCAGGCTTTGGTCCACCTTTGTCAGATATTAGGTGGATCCATCCATGTTGCCATGTCAGAGCTCATTCCAGAGTACAAAGTCAAATTCCTGCCTAAAGGTCCATTAGGAACCTAAATGAATGGTGCCTTGAATTGGTATTTTTTGATGTCTGGGGGGGGTTACATAAAACCATTAATTTTAATTTTGTTAGATCAATGGGCTTGCTTCGTCTTTTGCTTTTGCTGTACAAAGCAACATTATATTTAATTAGCATTGGCTGATCTTTTTTTATTTAGCTGGTAAAAAGGTTATTTAAGTCCTTAAGAAGAATTACTACATCTTCAGTTGACCTGATAACTGGTACATGGTTGCTGGGGGTAATTGTGCTGCCTGACGTTCAGGTTCATGAAGTCTGTGCCCATGTGAATCTACACGGCATGCAGGTATGTACGGTGTGTAGAGGAGACAGTAGGTATAAGCTAGTATCATTCTCTAGCAAGGGTCAAGACACTAAGTAAAAACAAACAAAAACAGTCTTTCCAGAAGCTGAGATAGTCTCAGGCAACTCTCTTTTCTGTACATGTGTCAGTTTAATCATGTGCATTTGTTCTTGCATGTCAAGTTCATTGTTTTATTATCTTCAGTTTGCATTTCTTAAAAACTAACACTGATGCTTGTTGCACTCAGAATTGCCTGCTCTCCCCAAAGCCTGCTCTGAAAAATGAGAATAATAGGCATTCATTAAAACATGATTCAGAGGCAAGTCTGTATGCTGAACTTGGTTCTTGCAAGTTTCCTTGTTGAAAGCTGTGGAAAACACATGCTTAAAAGCCTTCTTGAATCAAGCTCAAGGTATCTTATTGCTTTGTCCTTTTCAGGAAAGCTTTCTGACTTTGAAGGCACCTATCAGCACACTGTCCATGGCACACATTCTCTAAAATTTCTGTAGATTGTCTATATGTTATCCTTCCGGATCTGCAAATATTTAATTAATAAACTTGCCAGAAACTCAAATTATAATTATGTAAACCCTCCAATGATAATTATCTGAAACATACCTTTTAAATTACTGTAATAAAGACTAAGTATTATCACTCTGCCCTTTAGGGTTAAGTGTGCTCAGACTATCAATCTGTTTTACTGATCACAGACTTGATCAAGCAGCTGTATTTGTAGCAGCATAAATCTGCCAGTGGTTATGTTCAGGTCTCCACCTACAACGGGAGCTAATAGTCTTTTATGTTAGACATCCTCAAGGATACGGTGATAATGGGGTTCTGGAGAGCTGTTGAGATTATGTGGAACAAAATGGCTGTGAACTGGCTGACTTTGTTGATAAATTTCTTTTTGTTATGTTACTTGCTATTGATAGATTGGTGTGCAAAAGGAACATAGCCTCCTCCACTTTCTGGAATTAAAAGTAGCTCCCTCAGCCCCTGCGCGTTAATATTTGTTAACTCCTTTATTGAGGCTTGTGTCACAGTTGTGAGATTCAAGGTGGGGAGTTAAATCCTTCCCCTTCTTTCTTCCGTTCTCCTCCCACATCTTCACTGACCCATTAATTCCCCTGCTGTTCCAGAAAGCTACTGTCATAAGGCTCTGACAACAAGAATACAGATGTCATCGTACAGATGAGCTGGTAGCAAGAGCTGGTAGCAGCCCTGCTTCTAGACCAGGTTACTTTTATAGATTACTTCTTTAGAAATTTGAAGGAGAAATTCTGGGAGTGCAAGCAAACAAAGGAACTTAATTAATTTTCCTTAATATAGGAGGAGGAAAAAAAAAAAAACGCTAAGAGTTCATAAAATCAAACAAAAACACCCTTACAGAGGAAGTCATGAATTTGGTCAGTGCTATCAGAATACTTGACTGCATGTTTTTGTCTGCCATCCACTGAAGTTTCTAACAATTATTGACAATACATGTGACTGTTGAACCTGCTTGTGACATTTTACATCAGGATTTTCTCTTGCAATTATAGTTTCATGCAACTGAGACCTGATATAAAAATGTCGGGGTAATGATTATTTAATGAACATAAAATGTGGCAAGGTGTATTAAGCCTCTGTCACAGCTAGCAGTGGGAAGATGGGGAGGGCAGGGAAACTGTCGCTTGTCTACCTGCAGAGGGGTAAATGAGGAACATCATCTTCACCTTCTGAAGTCTTTTTTTAATTTTTTCTTATTGCATTGGCTGCATGAAGAACATGGTCTAAATGCGGAAAGGATGGGTGGATGCATAGGCTGGGATAGGGAATGGTATGGGGATGTTTTTCCAGAATTTACTGGTGAAGATCACACAAACTTGGCTCATGTTACTTTGAATTCCAGGTACAGAAACAGCTGTAGATATCTGTATAGCTATGTACCTGTGGTATGGGGTGGGATGGGATACTTAACAAGGCTACTCATGAGAAAGCAAGTTGTTTTTTAAAATTAAGATAAAAGTCAAAATACTAGAGTGGCTGGAGTGGATGTAAGCCAGGAAAATTGATTTATCTTAATAGATGCTTTCTTTGCATGTTCCAGGCATCTGTGAACATTGAAAGTGCTGTTAATTCAGGACAATGGCTTTTATTCTTTATTTTAGCTGTTTAAGAAGAAATGAAATCTATATGCTGTAGCTATACCAGCTGAAGGTAACTAAAATCTGGATGCAGAGCTCCTGTTGTTTGCAAGGGCACATGTGTTTGACATCCCTGTTGTCTGAAGGTTTAATCCTAAGAAAGAAACTTGGTCCAATCAATTCTTAAAATCTTTACTAGGCAAAAAAATATCATGAAGGAAAATACATTTTCCTGTCCACAGTGTTTGGTTCAGCATAATTAACATGAATAATGCAAGACAATTTTCTGATAGTTATTATATTAGAGATCTTAGCTGACTCATAACTGCCCCCATGACATAGCCAGAATGCAAATTACTTGGATAGAAATAGCACAGAGCTGGTTTGATTAAAATGTGATACATATTTTGAATTAAAAATATTCAAGGTCTTGCAAAATGACCTTAATGTCATTCCCTCCCTCAAGCCACTAAGGGAATTTGCATAATCATTTCTAAACAGCTTTCTACTTTCCCCTCTTTGAATTGGCAGGGCCTTGCCATTCACAGAAAATCAGGGTGTCTTTATTCCTTTTCTGAGCTCAACTGCAGTAGAATAAAACATAGCATTTTGTCATCGCGCTCTTTGAGAACCTGGCTGCTTTATTGTAATTACAGTGATAATGCGTATCGGGCATGAGTCTAACAAGAAACCGTAAGACTGCAATCCTTGTTAGCTGGGCCTAGCTCCATGTCTTTCTCCCTACAGCCCCTGAAATCTGTGTTGAGTCACTCCCAAGTTCCTGTACATGCATTTATTTCTTCAGGGCTGTCACCGGAGTTGGAAGCTGGCAGGAATAGTCCTGGTATGCTCTGGGGAGGGGGTAGCGTAATCTGGGGTAGCTGATGGGGTTATGCCCTCCAGCCCCCAGCTCGTGCTGGAGCACAGCCTTGTGAGCCAGGCGCTTGCACAGCAGATTCCACGGCTGGATTACAAGATAGGTTTGTGCTGCAGGGATGGGTTAGACAGCTGCAAGTGGTAGTTTCCATGAGCATACCAAGCTAAGCGGTTGGTAAATCAGATATTTGCTGGCTTTGGTTTGCTGCCCATATGTTTCTGCTAGGAGAAGCACAGAGCAGGAAGAGTGACTGGGGAGAAAGGGACTGCTGCTTTTATTATTATTATTTATTTATTTATTTATTTATTTATTTTTGATGGCTGTACTGGAGTTGTGCTGACTCTGTGTTTGCTGAACTTGTTTCAAAGAGTTTGTGTGCTCTTAACTTTGGCTGAAGAGTCCATAAGCTTTGGGCATCTGAATCTCTCTGGGGACTTCCTCCTAAGGCTGTTTGAGTTATGCAGCCATCAAACATTTCATGTAACAGTTTGGGAAAGAGTAGTGCACTGGTTGGAAAAGATAGTTGATAATTTAGAGAGGAGGAGCTATTACAGACACTTGCCCAAACATATGTGATTTCAAAGTCAGCTTTCACTTGGTGTCTCTGTTGAAAAATAGAAAGAAATGCTATAATGAGATTCTGTGTTACTCACTATAGCACATTTGATCTGGAAATCAATGAGAAGTTTACAGGTAAAAGGATTATTTTGCCCCCTAACTGGCAGCCCTGCAAATTCCCCTTAAGGCTCTGAGCAAAGCAGCTGCTTTTGTTCTCAGGATTCAATACAAGTGTTATGGATACTGTAGGAAAAATGATTGTCCTTTTGGTCTCTGCAGTCACTGCTGCCATTGCACTTCTGTTTGAGTACTCAGTAAAACCTGTACACCATGAACCCAGCAATGACAGCACACTTGTAACATAGATCTATGATTTTTAAGCTCTTTTTCTGGATGCTCATGTCCTACCGCACTCAGTTTGTTCATACAGTTTCATTTACTGGCTCAAATCCATCTCCCTTTATCAAGTAAAAGTTACTGAATAGATGGCTATTTTAGGTGACATAGAAAAGAGGGTTTTGTCACACTGAAAATAGCCCATGTCTCCCTACTGATCTAGTTAATTCTCTCCAGCCCAGCAAAGTGATGTAGTTGATTAACTGCAATTACTTGTGTGTTATTACAAGTAGAGTTCACACAGGGTAATCTGCTTGTGGTTGGCACCTGAGGCTTTTGACTGCTTCTATGGCATAAGTGACAGTTTGTACAAATTTGGGACACAAAGCTGTCTAAACATCAGTTCCCTTTCTGTTTTCAGCCAAGCTTGATCCAGGATCTCTCAAGTTTCAAAGCCAGTTTGAAGGACTTGAGACCCAAGCTTAGTGGATCTCCTAGCAAATCTCTCTGGGGACTATTTACTTGAAAACACATCAAACCAGATAACTTATTCCTTAAATCTTGTTTGTGCAGCCAAATCCCATGTCAAATATCTAGCCCAGTACAGGTCCTGCTCCCACAGTCTCTTCTTCCTCTGTGTGAGATTGTTTTGCCGTAGTGTGGGAAACAGATGTGATAAAAGCACTTTTACCAAAACCTTTTCCATTTTACAGCCCAGAGACTTATCTCTTGTCTTCCAATTCCCCACCATTCATTAATTGCACTTTTCTTTTGACCCTTTTCTTTGTTTCTTTTTTTTTTTTTTTTAATACCTGGAGGAATGTGTGATAAGGACTTACTGAAGTTATCACTAATCCACAGTTATCTGCAGGGATGCTGCCTCACTCATCTATTAATCTTTGCACCAAGGTCTGTTGGACTCTGTCTGTTGTTCTTCCACCTACCACTGTTTAGTATTACTCTTCTATTGTGTGTTTTTTTGAGAAAACTAACTGAGAATTAACAACAATATTTCTTAGAATGTTTTTCAGGCTAAGGATTAAAATACGGAAGATTTACAAACCTGGACTGGATTTAAAAAATAAAATAAAGAGGGTGCAGGGAAGACCTTTGAAATAAGTGATACAATGTGACCATTACTGAACTCACAGGCAGATTTCCCCCAAGGTCATTCAAGGAGCTGTCACCTCAGTGGGGACTGAGGTGGCCCATGTGCCCCAAAACTGCTTCCCGTTGGGGCGGTGCCATGCAACGAGCCCCTGCTGCCTTTGGTGCCAATACGACATGAGAGCTGTAACTGAAGGTTAAGTCCTCTTGGTTGTCACTGCCACCGCGTTGCTTCCAGTGAGCTCTTTTAGTCTTCTTATGCTTATAATATGCAACTCCCTCTGATTTTCATTACCCATTGGAATTAATTTCTTCATTTACGTGCCACAGTTGTTGTTCTTTGTGCCTCTGGCACATAGATTTGTTTCCAGTAGCAGCAGATGCAGTAATTGAGCTCTTCCCTGACTTTACTACCACTCTTTGTAAAGGTTTTGACTCTCTCTGCTACGGAATGAACAGCTCCTGAAGGTGCATCTTCCCCCCTGCCCTGCAACCCATTAAAGCTCAGTCACTACAATATTCGGTACTGGAATGCAGTCGGTATCGCTGAGGGAGTAGATCACCAATTTGCCTGAAGGTGGCACGATCCTATTTATTCTGCTGGGCTCAGGAGTGGGTAGGGTGGCTTTAACTCATGTGAAATTGTTGAACAATTTGTCAATCTTGTTACCATGTTGTTAATTAAATTGGTTTAAGATAGTTGAGGAAGTGGGAAAGACAGTTTGTTTCTGGCTTCAATTTGGGTTACTATAATCAAGAGTTCATGTCCGTATTACAGCTCCTGCATCCTATATGACTGAAATGGCTTGGTTTGCCTCAATTTCATTTCTGTAGAATGCAGATTAAAAGTCCTCCGTTATTAAAAACCCTCCTTATGAGTGTATGATGGATATATAAAAACACTGGAATGCCAAACACACGTATTGAGTTAGGCCTCAGACACTCGAGCAAGGAAGCAGATGTTAGCCTTACTGATGATTATTGTATGATTTTAATGACATAGTACACTTTTTCCAAGCCAAGATTCTCCAAAGTGGTTTTCAGATCACAGAAGTGACTGCACAGCTGTTTGAAATCACCACATGCTCAGGTTCCTTGTTTTTTTGTGTGTCAGTCGATGCACAATTGCACCCACGAAGACCTGCCCTCTAATGAATGACCAGATCATTTTATCTACTGGATGAAATCAAACTGCTCATAGATGCATCATAGACTCCTTGTTCAAGCAGGAGGATTCCTTAGCAAGCATGTACTTATGTCCAGTGGTTTTGCTATTCCCTTTCTTTCCCAGTTTCTACTTGGGCTGCTTATTTTCAGAATAAGCAATATTGACACACTTGTTCTTAGCTCTTTGAACTTTCCCAAAGAGTAGCAAAGCTGTGCTGTGGCAAGAAGACAGGAGAAGGCCAAAGCCTTGTACCATATTGCATTAACATGACAGATGAAGTGGTTGCATCTCTCACTGGCAGTGTTCCTCAGCCTCTGAATGTGCATTTTGGGGGTTTTGCTTTGTTTCTGTGGTAAAAGATTTGCCCAGAAATTCACTACGAAACCCTCTGTTTTCAATGGTATACTTCTACCAATTAATTTCTAAACAGTTTTTTTATAAACTAATTTTTTGACAGGGTTATAAACACATGTTCTGCTACTCAATCCTGCTTGCTTGTGCTCAGTGATGCAGTATCATTTTCATTTGAGGGGTATTGACTTCAGTGTTTGTTTATTCAGCTTACTTTCAAATGAGAAGCCTTTCTTTTTCTATTGCAGAGCCTGTCCTGGTCCTGCTCTCCTCCCCACCCCACCCTGGTGTGATTTATTGGTTTCTAATTCACCTTCTTAATGCAAGCACGATGATTCTTAGCATAAATAATTTCTCAGCCATTGCTGCATCTAATTACAAGGACTTGGACAAGGCGATTTTTGGAGACCACAATTAATGTCCAGTCATTCACAGCAGTTGGAAGAAAATCTGCTTGGGAGGTTTGTCCTCTTAACAGCTGCAGTGCCCACTTATCTCTGTCACTGGAGGAGGTTGCCTGTGGAAGACTGCGATATGTCCTGCGGGTCAGATGCAAACTTTTACAGCTTGCCTGAGAAATTATTCAAGGGAAACATACTTTTACGTTAGTTTCCTGCTGAGATTATAGAACGTAGTTTTTTTTTTTTAACCTAAATGTGTTCCAGTGGGTCTCGGGTTTACAGGTGATTCAAAGCACCAAAGTAAATTCTTTCCCTGTGGCTCACTTCAGCTGCAAGTAACGCCAGCTATATATGTTGTGACATCTGCTAACGGTCAGTCTGATCTTACCACTGACCCACGCTGCCTTTTCCTCATGTCTCAGTGACGAGTTTTGGATGCTGGCTTCTCAGTGCTGTGCGCAGCAGCCGTGCAGCTGATGGGTCCTTCACTGCAGAGCTGGTCCTGACCTGAGGATGTGCCAAGGACTCTGCAAGCTCGGACAGAATGTTTTGGCTTGCATAATGAAACCAAAACACTAGTGACACTGTTTAGTTTCCCAGTTTCCAATTGATTGGATGGAGTTTTACAACACTGGCAGTTTATGTATGCAAGAACTGCATCTTGGGCTGAATCTACAAAACAAATTATACTAGATAGATAGGGAAAGCCAGAAATTCATATGTCATAAAACTGTGTTTTTCCATGGTTTTGTCTGAGGAGATGTTTTCTTATATAATGAATGTTCATTAAAAAATTTTAGCTCCAGGATTCAGAGTGGATGATTTACTGTAATTGTAAAGATTTCTCATGTAACATTAACAAATACAAGAGTATAATTGGGTACATGAGGAAGCATTAGCAGAGCAGCATGCTGAGCTAGGACTCATATGTGTTGTATCAGCCAATCGGTCCTGAAAGGGAGAATACTCGTTATGTAGCGTGACCCGTTCTGGAGCAATTCTGCTGACATTTTGCTTTGACTGAATTCTTAGTGCTGCTGAAATGTAGCAGATTGATGGCTGCAAATAATAATATACTTAGCACTTCTTACTCACAGAACTCAGGGCACTTCAGAATCATAAGGTTTGTCTGTTCTCCTAATGGGAGAATTATGTCCGATTTTCTGCAAAGTCACGAAAACGCAGTTCACAGTGGTGAAGGAGCTGTGGTTACCTGACCCTCCTCTCCTGAGAGCGAGCCCGGTGCTGCTCCAGGAGGCTAACCCATGCTGGGCATTTAATGTTTCTGCTTCAGTTTGGTCACAGCCCAGAGCATGGGCATAGATCCTCCCTAGGTCATCAGCAACTGGATTAACCAGAGTCTGCCCAACATAGAATCACTTAGGTTGGAAAAGACCTTCAAGGTCATCAAGTCCAACCATCAACCTGATATACTGAGTCCCATCACTAAATCATGTCTGTTAGTGCCACGGCCCCTGTCCCAAATACCTCCAGGGGTGGGGAATACGTCACTTTCCCGGGCAGCCTGTTCCAATGGTTGACTGCCCTCTCCATGAAAAAATTCTTTCCTAACATCTTCACGTTGCAGAAGGGGAGAATGCTTTTGAAAATTAAAGATCCTGGGATAATTTGGACCTCAATTAATTGTCACAGAGCAGCTGTCAAGAGAAAGTCTCTTGCTCAGACTTGGCACAAGTGCCCTTTCTTTCATTGTGCAAGGCTGGTTCCATAGGTATGTGTGTTTTAATCACCATCGTGCTTAGTCTGGGGCTTCTCTCTGCTTCTCTGCTGTGTGAGGGCTGAGCTGTACGGCAGAGGAGAGTGAGCATTGTGGGCACTTTTACCACGCGGTGAAAGCCGGATGGATCCTCATGCAGCCGGAGGGCACAGGATGGTGCTGTGCAAGGAGACTTCTGTTGTGTCTGAAAGCAGTGTAGCATCACAGGTTACCAGCCATGGTGCAAAACTGTGCTGACATAGCTATACAATTTGCTTCTGGATCTGGAGTGAGTGAGATGAGAGTTATCCATCTCTGCTCCTGTATCCTGCCACATCTTCAGAGGTGTTTGACTTTCTTAATTTTATTGGATTCTTTTCTCCAAGGAAGCAAAATTGCTTTGGGAGATGTGATCCGCTCACAGAAGAGCAGATTAGTTTAAATTAGAATAAAAGCTCTGCAGGAGGTGCTGTTACAGGTTGAAATATGAGGGGATTTTTCTTCAGCACGTTTTGGTACCTGGCAAATAGCTGTACACCTCTTTGTCCTCCTCAGCAGGAAGGGAAAGTCTCCCTGTCCCTTGGGGATTTTGCAGATAAATGCCATAGGAGCTGCAAGGCACTTAACCAACACATAAACATATACATTTTCAGTATAAATACCTAACTTGGATTGTTAGCCTAGCAATGTCTGTGTCCTGCAGAAGCAGCATGCTTGGTGCTTCTGGAAAAAAAAAAAGAACAATGTATCATTTCAGGGTATGTGGCTAGTGTCATGTTTTTGTTTAGTTTGTTTGTTTTTAAATGCTATATGAAGATGTCTCTTACCTTCACTCATTTCTTAGATATGTTAATATTTGTGGATAGGATGTTAGCTGCCTTCAGGAGAAGGAGCCCCATGGAATTGCTACTCTGGACTCCCTTTGGACTGCTATATTCTTTCCCAAGTGATCCAAAGGAAATTCTTCACATGAAGATGAGATAAAATGAGTGAAAATAGGAAATAAGGCATTATTGAAGAGGAATGGAAAATAAGGGGTCTGGAAAACTGAGCTGCCTCTGAAAGCGATGGAGTCAGATGCCTCCAGATGCAGGCACAATAGATTATGGAAATTAGTCAGCATAAACAGTTTTGGATGGCCTTTACACACTGTTGTGTCAACTGGTCTCATTGAATATGCTCAGAAGCATGTAACTGTTTGTTTCCGTGCTGCATGCATTTTTTTCACAAGATGAGAAGTAAGTTTGAAAATGATACCTGAATTAATTTGTAGTTTTGCCTAGACTCTTGGTGTCCCACGGAAACAGGCATTGGTAAAGCAGAACACATCATGCTGCCATTCTGCTTTTAAAAGGGTCCTCGGTGAGCATTTTCTGTTTGCTTTGCTTTGTTATATGGAGTTTACGCAGGCTTTGTAACGATCCTCAATTTAATCTATGTTTTGCTGATGATTTCCAGTGGTTGCCATTGAGCTGTGGTGAAAAGGTTGAGCTGGTTGAAAAACAGAAAAGGTAGGAATCTGCCATTTGCTATCAAGGGTTGGATGTCCAAAATCTGATTAAGGAACTGAAACCATAGAACTGCGCTGTTTTAACCTTTATTACATTTGCCATCACTTCATCATCTTTGTCATGACTTTGTACTCACTTTGTACTCGCATTTCATGGTTATGCATTTCTTGGTCAGAGATGTTTATTTGCAACTTCTTGCTTTGGTATAGAAGCTAGAAATGGGAGAGAAGACGACCCTTTAGACAAAGCGAACATGTTAACCATGTAAATGTTCCTCTGGTTCCTACATGTGCACCGTAGTTGCTTTTTGGATGTGTTCTTCTCTGATGGGCCGGTGCTCTGGCTGAGCACTGCACCTCGTGATACATCATGCTGTGCTTTTCGCTGAGCTGCTGTGGTGTAATGCTGTTATGTTTTGTCATTGTAAATCAAAAGAGATTTAATTTGAAAATTTGATTTAGTCATGCCCAAGGGAATATAGAAGTCCAGACACACTGCAGTGACACTTCTGGAAGTGTGTACATGCATATATATCTTCCCATTTCTCGGTCTGACTTTAGTTTTTGCACAGTGCAGGGAAACGTTCTGTGCATTTAAGAACCACTTGGTGCCTTTTGATTCTAATTGTGTTAACTTCTGGGCCCAAACTCCACCCAGAGAAGTGTGCTAGGGTATGGCGTGGTTTGTGAGATCAGTTCTGGCAGAGGCAGCACAGCGTGCAGGGAACCTTGACTGGCAAGTTAGAGTCTGCTGGCAGAAAGCTGGGTGGTTGTGACGGGACTAGAAGTAATGTGTAGTTTGAGTTAATTCAGATGTGTGTTTTGTCTACATGGCTTCAGTGTCTTGTATTCTTGTGGTTTGTGTTATAGCTGAGGGTTGCATCCAACAGTTGGGCTGGGCCTGGCCTTTACTATGCTGCTGCATAATTTAGACTACAGATGAAGGGGATGGTGTTTATGTAGCTTTTGTGTGTACACTGATGTGCCACTGGCATTGCAAACTGGCGGTGCTTTTCATTCAGAACTGGTTTATCTGGAGCATTTAAAACTGCAGCTAGAATTTCATGATCACTAGATCACTCTTAATTCTTGAAATGCTGCTTTAGGCGACAAATGGTTTCTGTTCCAGGGGTTGTCATCATCTGACTTACAGCCTACTGCCTGGAGTTCTGCAGGCACAGAAAACAACTCAAAAAAGCTGAATTGCTCTAATTGGTTTGGAAAAAAACAAACAAAACAAACAAAGGGCAAGCTCTATCAGTGGTGTAAATCAGCCTATCTGTGGGCTTCAATGAAGTGCTTGAGACTTCCATGAATTCTGGTCTTGTCCTCAGAATATTTAAGTGTTATTACTTGGCCTGATGTCTCAGATGCCAATTAACTAAGATAGCTGTATCTGCTTTTGTCAGAACTGGATAAAAAGAAATATCTTGCTGCGGACATAGTATGAGGTGAGTCTGTAGATCTGCATGTTCCTTCAGAATCATGCTATATTTTTTGGTCATGGTGGTGGGTCTTTTTTGCTAGATTTCCTTGGTTAACAGTAAAGTCACTGTTCAAGTAGGAGGAACATGGTATCTCCATGGGTCCTTTGAAACCAGTAGAGGAAAGGAGTGGTAAATCTGCTTAGTGATCATGCATTAATGCTTGACGCTTTCGTTGATAACCTAAATTAATGTCAGGCATGCAGTTGTGGATGTTAGGGCAGGAAAGCATGGGACAGATCAGCCCTTTTAAAAGGTGAAGAACTTCTCTGCTGCAACTGGTGGAAGCTATGGCTGTCTTCTGCTGTGGGGAAAAAAATACATTTAAAAAACAACATCAACAACACGTTTTTGGCTCCTGTGCAAATTGCTAGATTGTTTCTTGGATTTGAGGCTTTACTTTCAGATAAAATACTCTCAAGTATTGAAATCTTTTCAGAAGTGACCTAGCAGCTTGGGTTTCTGAAGAGTTCCAACACTGTTCCGAAGGCAATTGGAAAATGTGGGCTGTGACAGCATCTTGGGAAATATTTGCCCAGCTGTAAAAGGCTCTTTGCCTCCTACAACACTGCAGCATTTAGAAGTTTACACAAGGTAACTAGATGTCTTTGAAGACCTTTAGAGTTATTTAAGTGACAATGTAAACTTTACTTTTCTCAATTAGTTTCTAACACCTGTAGAGCTATAATCATTTGATAATCATAGTTTAAAAAACAAAAACAAACCAGAAAACCCACCATTTTTTCACCTGAGTTTTAATATGTGGAGTCTGACTCTGTGGTAATTTGTTCTTAGGTTTCATGATTTGAAGAACAAAACAAAATGTTTTGATTTGACATCAAATAAGTGATAAGCATGTGAAATGAGTTTTGACTGATGCTTCCTCTCACTCCTCCAATGAAACTTAAATTTTTTATTGTTCAGTTAAATTGCAGGCTAAAAACAAAATCCCTCAAAGAACTAGTTATTTTTTCGTGTTGCTGTGATGCACAAGGTTTTCTGAAGAGCTATGGAGCTGCAGCACACATTGCCACTGGTATCAAACAGTAGTGAGTGGAGGTTTCCCCTGCACAGGAAACTTTCTGCTTTGTATTCATTGTAGAAATACAACTGTTTCCAACAGGGATATGATTCATCTTTACTTTTTGGAATTGAACTGATTGTTCTGATATTGGCATAGGTGTATAAATGGTCTTATCACAAAACTGAGACCAAGATAATAAGCCTTGCTGAGAAACAGGTTGTTTTACTATGAAGGTGAATGTTGTCAGTACAGCTTGTTCCCCATCTTGTGTGGGAGCAGAGCCAGGTCAATGTGTTGGACTTTTGCTGAGCAAAGCCATACGTGTACATGGTAACAGTCAGATTTGTTATCATTGGAGGAAAAAAAAAAAAACAAAAAACAAAAAACTTGTAGCATTTCTTTGCTTAGGGGGTTGATGAGGTTTATGCTTCTCTAGAGGAGTGCACTTCGTCTATACTGGTAAGTGTTGCTAATATAGTATGATGACATATATCACTGTAGCTGGTGAAAGATAGAGGAATCCACTAACTTCACCTCTACCCACAAGAAGCAGTTGAGAAGCAACTGAGCGTAGTCTAAGCTACAGCTTTATTTCTGTTTTTGGGTAAGGAAGCTTTTCAATTTGTAAAGCACAGACTTCTGGAATGAATCCGTTTTCTTTTCAGCGTCATGTTCCTGTAGAGGTAGGATTTTTCCTTTCTTGCCTTAATTCTGTTGTAAAATGTTAGAAGTTCACCTTTTCAAAAAGTTCTGTTTTTCTGGATATTTCATCAGGTAGTTAGTTTCCTTCCTCAGCCCTGGTAGAGAGAGGTTTCTATAAGAAACATACATCTCGCTGCTGGTGGTTTTTCTCTCAAAGCTCTTCTTTCAGTTTCAGAAGCTGAACCTGAGAAATGCTATGAATTGCAGGCAGTGCTGAGCTACCAGCCACCTTTGGAGGGAGCTTGCAATGGGCAAGGAGGGCAAGAACAGGACATCTATGAAGACCAAACCTCTAATTTTCCAGGTCCTTCCCCATGTGAGAGTGCCCATGAGTTTTCCAGATCCTGCGTGGTTCTGGCAGACTGATGTCTTGTTGCCCAGCTGTATAACTGTGGGATCCCAGCTAGCAAGAGGCGTAACTTACTGATGCAGCATGAAATTGTGTTGCTTCAAGTGAGGGTCAGCATCCTTTTGCATCTCACACAGCTGTATTATGCTCCTGTAAACCTGTCCCTTATTCTGTTGTAAGCCATGGTAATTCTGAAAATTTCATTTTAAATACAGCCTTAATCTGTGTTCAAATGGAACAGGTTTAACAACTAGGCTTGCTCCCTTCATTTTAAAGCAAGGAAGCTGCTGAGTGAATAATGCTTCCAAGAAATTTTACATCTGTCATTTCTCATCATGGTGCTTGAAGGGTATAGTAATTAGTTGGAACAGCTTAGTTATCTTTAAAACAGCGCAGCACAGCTATTGTGTGCTTTCAGTAGAAGCACATGTGAGACTGAGAAATCCTTACGGTGGTGCTGGTTGTCTCTTGCTAGTCAAAGTACAACCCACAGCATGTCTTTGGTAGTGCTCCTTATTAACGTGCTGGAAGTCTTAATGCGACACAATACTTTAAAGTGAAAGGTATGTTGCATATATAGAGTGACTGACTTTTTGTCCTTGTCAGTCAGAGCTCTTGGGAGTAGCCTGATAGAAGGGCATGGACTTGTCTAATGAGGGCTTGTCAGCTTAGGAATAATATACATGAATGTCATTCTGGTTTCTAAGGCTGATTTTAATATACACAAATTGTAACGTTTAATTGAAAATTTTTAAAATATTCTTTTTAAAAGATGTATATGTATATATGTATTTAGTTCTGAAAGAGCTTTTACACAGTTCTTCAGCTTGCCTGGAGATGGCAATGTGGCAGTACAATTGTTACACCATGGTCTACTCCCAGGAATACGTAGAAATTACATTAAATTAATAATAAAAAAAATAAAGCTCAGTTTGAGCCAGCTCTGCAAAAATATAGGGAATAAATACATTAGAAATATACAGATAATGTAGCTGAAACACAGCTGATTTAACTAAATGAGAAGCTTTGTGAATGGTAAATTAATTTTTTATTGCACCCAGATACCCAGCATACTTTTAATGTCGTGTAACATCCATTTTAGTGAATGACTTACGATAAACACAAGCAATGGCCCTGTGCTGCTTCTCGTTGGCTGTGTAACGTGGGGCGGCACTGATGGCTGCTGCAGCAATAAAGACTGAGTTACCTGGGCTCTCAAGGCGGTCGTTGCCTTTATGCTTGTGTGCCTGCAGCAGAGGTTTCTTGTTTATCAACTTAGCTTTAAATAAGTTTTTTGTTTGTTTGTTTGTTTGTTTGTTTGTTTTGGGGGGTGGGGGTAGGGGGGGAACGCATCATTTTGCTTGCTTGTAGCTGGGATAATTCTTTGACAGGGGAAATGAAAAGGTCGTGCTTAATTACAGCACTAACCATAACAATGACGCCTGTCCTAGTATAATAGGTTTCACTTCAACTCATTTCCAAGAGTTTGACAGTGGCTATCAGTGTTATCCCCAGTTTACAACTGGACAGACTGACGTGTGGAGGGCTGGACCTACTCACCACCAAGTCAGCCTGCAGGCTGGCAGCAAAGCTGGGGAGATGACCCAGCTCTGCTGACTTCCAGACTACTGGGCTATGGTCCCAGCAATGGGAACATAGATGATACCTACTACGTCTGTGTCTGGGTAGATTTAAGTGAAGAAAATCCCCTTGGGGTCTTTGGGTCGCTAAGAATACAAGGGAAATGCTATATGATATAATACGAGAACCCACTTTCATATGAAGCTCTAGGGATATTAGAAATATGATTGTAATTTTTTTTTTCCACAAGAGACAATGTCTGTGAACTGAACACAGTGGATTTATTCACTAAATTGTTCTGGCTCCAAATATTTCCTTTAATTCCCTTTTGGCATCAAGATGTTTAAGTCTGGTAAGCAGTTTTCTTTGCTATTCCAGGCTGGATATCTCTTGTGCCGTATCGCTTCTGTTGCTCAAGCACCCATCGTTCTGTTCTAATACTTTTGACTGGAGGTAAGTATAGTCTAAATTGTCACTTTGACACGTGATGCTTTGCAGCATGTTGAATAATGAATTTAACACGCTGTCATCATGTACCTTGCACCTTGACAAATGTTTCAAGTTGGATCTGCTTGTTTTGTTCTCGAAGACGTGGCTATTTGTTTACAAAGCACTTCTGCTCCAAGAAATGTCATCTTCTGCACAGTTGCCATCACTGCAGGTATTCAGGGAGAGGACAGAAGGGCAAGTGGTGTGAACGGCACCACAAAATGAAAGAGGGTTTTCTTTCTTTATTTTCCATGCTCTTTTCTAGACCTAGCTGTGTCATTTGAAGACCTCAATGTCCTATGAAATAAACATGATCTCTGGCAGTATGTCACTGATGTGATTTTGGATATACTGTGAAAGAAGCAGCACGTATCTCATAGAAACACTTCAAAAAGACTTGATGCCTCATAAAACTTGGCCCATGAATCAGGTTCAGAAGCACCCTTTACTTTTTCTTTCCTAAATATAAGCTGAACGTTTGTGACTAGTGTTCCTCTGCAGGAAGGAAGAAAAACTTTTTCCAGAGTATGGATATACGGGACTATATGGGAGAAGGAATACTGGTATTCAGTTATCAAGTGTCTCATTTGGACTCAGTTAATCGGAAAAGCAAATGAAGGTAGGACCTCAATCATCTGCCTAATGCCATGCCTCTCTTCCTGGGACTTCTGATTATCTTATTCTGGCAGGGCTGTGGTGTCCAAGGTTGTGCACCAGGTGAAGCAAAGAATATGGAGGATGTAGAAGCAGTTAAGCTGCTGTTGGACACGGACTGTGTGTCATTGGAGGTGTTAGTTGCATTAACTGTAGTCAGTCATAAGAGAATAAAAGATGGATAAACTGTTGTTAATCTTTTTACACTTGGATTAATTGCAGCAGCTGTAATCTCCCTGTTGACTTCCAAATGCTCAGTTCAGGATGTGAGGCAACTCTCAGCTTAGACAGGTGTTAAACAGTCTGGTGCTTGGGGAAGGTGCAAGTGCTGGTGTAGGGAACTGCTCCTAGAGCTGTAGTAACCACTTCTGCCCTGCTGTCCTTCGTATTCATCTAAGAAAGTGAGTGAAATCATCGTGCCAAGCTGTACTGCAAAGGGAAAGGCAGTAGAAATCTCCATCCTTCCTGAATTTGCACTCAAACCAGTTTTATTATTTAAGATCAAATAAACAACTAGGGGTACGGCTTGGTTATCCTTGAAAGCTGTTTTGCAGTTGCATACCAGCCCCTGTGCAGCGCAAGGATGACTGGAGGCATGGCTTTCAGTTTAGCTGAGATGACAGAATTGAGGAAGAAAGAGACGGAGAAGAAGATGTAGGAAATTATTACTGTTGGATATTATTTTTCACAATACAAGAAGCAGAGGGACACTAGATAAAATTAGAAAGCAGTAGGTTTAAAAAATGAAATGGGAGTAATGTTTAAGAAGACAAGTGATTAAATTGTTGGATCCTTGCAACCTGGTGTTGCAGAGACTCAAAATAGTAGGTTGATTCAAAAAAGGGTAAAAGGATTTATTGGAGGATATGTTCACAAGTGTTTCAGATGCTACTTCCACTCTGAAAAGATGTGTTGTAACTCTGCTATGAGGATGGGTGACAAATCATTGTGTGCTTGTCTCCAATTACTCTGCTCTTTAAGCATACACTACCAGGCAAACTGGGCTTGGCAGACTATCGGATTGACCTTCAGTTGGACTTGTATTTTTACGGGGAGAAGTGGTTGATAACTATATTGTTCTTGTCTTCTTGTGGAGTTGATGGCTCCATCTGTGTGGAGTGAAGTCTTTATTTTTAAATGATTTATGAAGTTTGAAAAGCTTTTGAATCCTTCCACAGCATTTGATACAAGAGGGCGTTTAAAATTCAAGTCATTATTATTTTGTCTTGAGCTCTCGTAGTGAATATGGATGTATTTCCCCCTCAGAAAGTTCTGTTTGTGTTGCAATGATGCTGCAGGCCAATTTCTATATCATTTCTGTGCATTTATCTTTGTTGGTGGTCGTTTACTTAGTGGTCTGTCTTTATATCGTCAGTGACTTAATGAAGAGAATCAGAGCTTTAGGATTGGCAGGTGAAAGGAAGTGGATGACAGGCACTGCTGAAATGGTTTAGCCAATTTTTATTTTAACAGTAGGGAAATAAAATAGCCCAAGTGCAAAAATAGATATTTTGAAGCAGAACATAGTGCTCATCAGCATAGAAAACATTCTCTGATGAGACTCTGCAAGGAATTTTCCCTAGTACACGTAGTCCTCTCCATTAATGAGAACCTATCTGCTGAAACATCATCCAGACTCTTTTTACAGCTTCAGAAATAGTGTGAAGTTCAAAGACTTTGAGTCACTAAACAACATCTTGCCCTAAATTAGGCTGTCCTGGTTTGCAGCCAGTAGCAAAAGCCTTGCTAGGGCTGCTCTGCCAGTTTGCAATAGCCATGGCAGAGACATGACCTGACTACTCATGACTTTCTGTTAAGCTTTCCAGCATGTGTGGGTGAACTCTGCAAACCTCTTTCTGTGCAGGAGAGATGTGCATTTAAGCTACATCTCCTGCATCAACTTCTAAGCATTTCTATCGTGGTCCCTGAAGACCTGAGCTTATGTCTGATGGAAGGCCAAGAGAGAATTCAGCATCAAAACCCAAACCTGATTTTTATCCTCCCGAACTGTGTTGCAAATGCATGGCTGACTTCAGCAGGTGAGGTTGCACAAATGTGTGATGTTGAGCAGTGTTCCAAATCAGCTGCTGTTGTAGGATATCTTACAGGAGTCGAGCGCTTTCATTTCTAAAGTGCAGACTTCACCTGAGATATCTTTGTAGCCAAGCATCTGAAGGGCTATTTGGTTACACAGATGGAAGAAATCAGGAATCTTACAGTTGAGTTTCACAGCGGCTCTCCTGCAGATAATTATTTGGGTGCACAATTGCTCCTGTTGGACTCTGGGGTATTTCCCTTCCTCCTCTCCTCCATCTGTGGCTAATTAAATATGCAAAATTTTAGTTTAAAAATTGTTAAGGCAAATGCTTGTTAGGTATCAGAGAACCTTTGTGGGCTGCTGGATACTATTTGTCTAAGACTCATGCCAGATAAACAAGTGCTTCGACCTCGCCTGAGGTCCACAGGGATTAAGCAACTGCTCTGACATTTTTGTGAACTGATATCGCTACAAGTGTGAGCCAACAAAACAAATCTGTTCTTCATGAACCTCAGTAGGAAACTATAGAAAATACAGGTGCTCTTGAAAATGAGATTATGGGTGGTATTAACAGTGACTACTCAAAAAAGCAGTCTGTATTTGTGAGGATTTCAAGAATATCTGACATTAAGATATGCTTTTTGTAATGGTGAAGAGCTGTAACTGGCTGAAAATTTTCTAAAACAGCAATTTTTGGAAAATACAAATCTACTGAAATATTTCATGTGGTAATTTGCCATTTTTTTTTTTTTAATGAGATATTTTGATAAGGCTAAAACATTAAATTGAGACTTGTTCTATAAAGTAATGGAGAAGATAGGAGGTTGATTTGTGTCTGAAGTGAAGGACTTCAGGGTTAATTGCTTGTGTCATGGAGAACGTGTTTGTTTGCTTTGTGCTGGGGATGAGAGGATGTTTTGAAGTCTGGATGTTTTGCCATTTCCAGCAGAATGGCAAGTTCTGCTCTGAAAACAAACAAAGCCCCTCAGCTTGGAGGAGGCGACTTAGCCTGTCCTTTGCCTTTGTGCAACAGAAAAAGGAATAACATGCAGTTACTGCTCATGCTTCTTGTTGCACAGCAAAGTCACTGCACTTTTAAAGGAAAAGCAAGGGAAAACCTTGGATGGGTTTGCCTAGCTCTCAGAAACTGTTGGTAGCAATGTTTTGTGATGTAGTAAACAAAGACCGGAGTCCTTCAGGTGTAGTGACCATTTCTGAGGTAGGGTAGGATAAGCAGAGTAAATCTTGTAATATTATCTAAGCAGTGAAAGAGCTAGACATCCACAGAAATTTTAATTTATCCCGTTTTGCTGGAATTGCAGAACCAGGATGCCTGTCACCCACCTTGGTATTCAGATGCCTGACTTGAGGGCCACTCAAAGGGGACTAGCAGCCACATACACTCCTGTAAATCTCCCAGATAAAAGATGAAACTCCCGATATTTTACCTCTCACATTAGTGTAAGTTTGCCTGCCAATTGAATACCACACATTTGAATCCTTATTGCCTATGTACAGGATGGCATCCCAGTGCAACCAGTCTGACAGAGGGAACTTTAACTGGCAATGTGAATTAGGTCCGCTGCATTGGTGCTAACAAGTGTGCAAGTACTGCCAGCGTGAGGGGTTTGTACTATATTCCTCTGAATCTGGAAATGCTGATACCAAAAATAATAGTAACAAATATTTCCAAGAACCACTGGTGACTGCTTGGGAAAACAGGGAGGCTCAGGCCTTGAAGGTATTTGCAACCAGGCTCCCCATATCCCTGGTCATGCACTTCTGTCAGTTCTTAGATATCCCTGCTTACACGAGGTGCATATATATATANATGTTCCTTGCCAAAGAAGGTAGCTTCCGAAAGCTTCCTTGGTGTTTTTTAAAAAAACTCCAGGTTGCTGAAAGTCAGTGTATAGCAGCATGACATCAGATGTGACACCACTGCTAATCTAGTAAGCGGAAAACAGATGTGGGAAGCTTCTATGATTTCCTGCTTATTAAGATCAGATTTGTCCTGTGATTATGAATATTTTTTGCCTTCTGGAGATATGCACATTTAGACAATGCTCTTAGAAATGCATTTGAAAATTAAGAGTTTGGCGTAGCAAACTCTCTATCTGCTGTTGGCACTAATTTAGTAATGAGATAAATGTTATCCCCTTCAGAAGTAATTAGGACAACTGATGTGTGTATGTGTGCATCTCAGACAAGTATGAAAATACAGCGGATTGCATAATCTTTGCCATTTTTTTCCTAAAGACAATTATCTGGGTTGAGCGAACTCTTCCTAGCTCAGTGGCTAGAATTTTGAACACTGCGTTCCTTGTCTTACTTATTATTTACTACTTAACATAATTTATGTGTTTCTATTTCCAGCATCCTGTTTTTCATGCTTGATAGGATTTTTGTTTGAATGATTCCCAGTGCCAAACACCTATTTATACATCTTCAGTTAGGAGAGCTGATATTTCTTGTGGTACAAGTCTGCAGAGACTAGTTTTAATTAGGACCCATGGGGTGGTTACAAACCCTAAAACTCAGTTAGATGATGGGTACAAGAAAGGATTTGAAATATCTTATTTTACCTGTAGATCTGTTATGCAATCATAAATCCTCTTCCCAAAGCTATGCCGGGCACTTTGTTTATCCTTTCCTGGTATCTAACAGCAGTACCAATTATCGTGAACCTGTAAACAGGAAATGTTGAAGGGTTGTTAGTTTTAAAACCAAAGTGAAGAAGTGGTCTGAGGTGTAGTGCTCTAAAGGATGCCATGAGGCTGGCCAGGTGAGCGTGAAAGCACATGAGGGGTTATTAGCTGAATCCCCACAGCTCCCGTCTGCCCAGATGAGTACACCAAGCAAGCAGATGTTTTATTGCCTCCACTCAGTGTGGTGCAGCTGTCATTTGAGCCTTGGAAATATCAGCTCCTTAGATTAACAAAGACAACCAAGGCTGAATTAGTGATGTCTGGAAATAAACTGAAAATGGCAGGGTGAAATGGTGAGGGGGAAAAAGCAAAGTTGATTAAAAAGAGTGTAAGGATCTCTAGCAGTGTTTAGATACACCTGCCACCATGAGATCATTTGAAACCTGTGCTCAAGTTGGAGAACATGTCCTAGGTCCTTCCCTGAGAATTCCAGTGATGTGGTTTTGGTGGGGTGGAGCAAAGGAGGAGGAAGGTTGTGAAGTCACTCATGAGAACAACAGTTTAAATGTCCGTTGTCTTTATAGTTTTTGTGAACATGCTCGTGTCCACTAAATAATGAAGAGATTGCTCTTAACTGAGTTAAGGTTGGAACCTAAAAGAGCAGTGCTGTTCAGGGTTTGCCTGGATGATCATGGTGGTAATGCAAGAATTGAGTGATGCTATTGTAGTCCCAGAGCTTGCCTTTGGCTGCAGCTTCTCTGCCTTTCTTCGAATGGCAGAACACAAAGTGCTTCTTCAAGCTTTGACTCTTTTCTTTGGGGACCGTTTGGGCACAGATGGCAAACACTGCAGTCCTCGCTTGTTTGACTGTCTACAGGGAAAGTTCTTATGAAAAAGGGCTGCAGGGTCAGACCCGTGCACTTTTGTAAGATTGAATCCTCAGCTGGAATTGCATCTGCTGCACTCCATTGGTTTTACTTTCGCTTAACAGACCATAAACAATTTGTTTACACAGACAGCTTTTCATCTTCCACAGTGAATCATAACCAAGTTCTCCAGGGATCAGTCCCTGGTCTGGTTGTTGCTTTTCATTTATATACCAGGCTTGGATGATTTAGATCATCTGTGTTTCCATCTGAATTCAAAGGCAGGTGGTTTATGTCCTTTTCCTTGCACAAAGGATCTTACTAAAAATCTACATTATAGATCTGGCAGATTAAGCTTTACTTTGAAATACTTTATAATAAACTCAAAAAGAGATGTTATGACCCATTTGCCACAGAGAAGAGAACCCTGGTCCATCAAAGCTGAAAATATAGGTCTCTCTCTCTCGTGCTCTGTCTCATATCATCATCCTTTAATGGTCCTTTGGCAACAATGACGAGCTCTTACTCTGTTTGTACTCTTGACTAAGGGGAAAGCGAATGCATGACAGAGAGACAGTGTCTTATGGACAGAGAGAGAAAAAGATCTGACATGGCAAAATGGGCTGAGGTGATGCCCTGAAAGTGACCAGGTGGGCTTGGAAGGGTATCCAAGAATTGTTAGCTAATGACCCCTGGGCTTTTTTTTCTTTTCAGTTTGAAAGTCTGTACTATAGTGCCACAGGATGAGCTACAGCTGTAAGCCTCCTGAGAAGGGCAAACTGAGGCTGAGGAATACTTCCAGCCAGAGACAACTGGAGAGACACCCTCTTCTACCTGCCAAGTTTCATGCACAAGGTAGGACCCATTTTTAGTTATCCACGTATTGACCTAACAGAGCAAGCATAGCACACAACTCTCATGGGTGGGGGGTAACAGGTCAAAACTACCAGTTGTGTTTTGAGGAATTTGGATTTAGTTTTAATTTTAATATTTTTAAACTTTGTTTTTAGAATTTTATGCATCTGATTGAATGTATTTGTGTTTATATAGTTATGCCTCCAACAGCTGAATGTTTCCAAAATGACTACCAGCTGTCAATGCTTCACATATCATTAGTTATGTAAAAACTAACCTCTCCTTCTTCTGGAGCCCTAATAACATATGAATCTTGATTAAAAAATGTTTCCCCTGAAATGTCAGTGTTGGGGTGATTTCCCTTGCTCAGTTGTGGAGAGGTAACAAAGATTAATAGCCCGTGGTGTTAATATTAACCTTAGGGGAAAGCAGATGCTGCAGCTACTTAGATGTGAAAAATACTGGATAAAGTACTGTGATTATTCTTTGCAACCGCACCAAATGTACTTAATTCAAATTAAGTCTTAGAAGGTACTGCTCTCTCCTGTCAAGTTGTTTGTTTAAAAAATTACACTGGAGCAAATAATTCATTACCTCCTCACCTTGCAGTCGGTGATTGCTTATAATAAGAGTCCACTTTAAGAAGCTGTTGGCTTTTTCCTTCATTACATATACATAGACCCAAAGAATTTTTTATACTCCAGTAAATATAATTTGTGTTTCACGATGTGTTATGCGTTTCTTGTTGTGTGAATATCCTAAAATGAATTTATAAATAATTTTTATGGTCCAGTGAGAAAAGTCATTAAGGTGTTTAAAATGTTTGGAAATGCAGGAGTTGAAAGAGTAGTTTGATATATATGGTGTGTTGGGAGGTGTAAAGGAATGCTGTTGTAGTTTAGCAAAGAAATCTAAAGGGCTTCAACTACAAAATTGTTAAACTTTCTACCTGTAGAAATAGTATAGAAGAGAATTTGAAGATGAAAGAACATGAACAACACTTCAGTAATAATAGGACAGTGCTCATTTAATCTATTTAGATCAATGTAAATGTTAAATGCCTTTCAAATGTTGAAATAAACATATGCAGGACTGCAAATAATCTAGTCTATTATGTTTCCAGGTACTATTTGTTTACTCATCTGAAGCAAATTACCCAATCTCTTAACTTTATTTTGAGCACCAGCTAAATGATGATATTGCAGATTAGTAACCTTAAAACATCACATAGTTTTAAGGCAAATAGTTTTGATAAAGTATGTTGAGACTGGCAGGAGAAGTCCTGTCATCAGGCCTAGTAATGTTTATTCTCAGCATGTCAATTTGTACAGCGTGACTAGCCCAAGGACTGTTCTGTGTTCAGGTTTGCATCATGGTCTTTGAAGACAAGTACTAACATTTCTGCATTTAAATATATACATATATATATATATATATATATATATATATATATAGCCTACNNTTAAATATATACATATATATATATATATATATATATATATATATATAGCCTACTTATTTATTATTTCAAATGATAGTTGTGGAGGAAATCTGTGGCAGACAGAAAATGAACTGGGAACTTCTAGGCCAGTGCTAATAAACTGACAGAGGCACTTTCTTCTCTTGAGGATTTAAAAGTCATAGTTCATAAGGAATTCTCTCTATGTAACTGTATGAGTCAAGCTGTTTAAAAATAAAAATGAAAAAAAATCCTAAAAGCAGAATGCTTCCCGGCTAGAAAAATGATGCACAAAGCACATCAGTTGTGTCAGAGTTTCGTTGTAAAACGGGGAATCAGAAAATGGCTAACAGTAGTGGTCTGTTCTCTTGATCTCTCTCTCTCTCTCCTTTGAATCTCTAGTTTTGAGATGTCTCGAGAGTGCAGACATCTAGATGTATGGATTAGCTTATAGCTTCTCATTGAAGCTGTCAATGAGAGTCCGGGTAGGCTTTGTCTTTAAGGAGACACTTCACTAATAATGTATCTTACATAGCATGTAGAGATTGCTATGGCAACAGTTCATTTTGAATTACAAAACAATTAGGTATTAAAACCCCACATAATCCATTGACATGTAAATTACTGCCAAGAGGCAGGTAGTGACTTAAACATCTTCATTTCCGGGAGTAAAAAAAAATAATTGAATTCATGTTTTAATCTTGAATTGTTTCTCCAATTTTCTTTGGAAATTACATCACTTACAGAAGGAGTAATGGCTTCAGGAAATGTCTTCTGCCAAGAGAGGAGATGTGTGGTGGGAGCAGAAGAACTGGAGTGGACTTCTTGCCACTAATCCATCATGATCAACTAGACTATGGCTTGATGGAGCCAAAACAAGAGACTGCATCTGGATGAGCCTAAGTTCTTTGGTACTCTGCTGAAATCAGTACTTTGCCTTCATGAGAATCAAGGGTTTTGTTCTTTTCAAGTTCAGGGAACACCTGAGCTCTAGATGCATGTGAATTTTGGGAAAGGTGGACCAAGACAGGATTTTCTAGCAGAAAACTGCAGCTGCAGAATAGGAAAGCTTTTCTTTATCCTTATGCAGTATCCTCTTAGATGCTAAAGAGGGATGAATCAAACACCACACCACAGTGTTCTGAGCTTGCCATCTTTTCTTCTGCAAACCATCATTAGAGATAATCAAAATTCAGTTCTGTGTTGTTTCCCAAGTGCTGAAAATGAATATGTTTTTCTGAAAGGGAGCTACTAGGAAGTTTTTTTTTGTTTGTTTGTTTATTTTAAGTACATTGTTGAAGTGGAGCTAAATAGCGCTTCAGAAACAGGTTAGTGGACAAGGTCTGGTGCAGCATAACTTCAGGAAAGGGGCTATGATTTTACCTGCAGCCTTAAGGTGCAAGAACTGGGCGTATTTTTTGAAGACATAAGGAAAATGAGTCAGTTATAAGAACTGGTGTCAGAGTTTACATGAAGCAGTACATTTAGACCTTCCTGAAAACACTTTGGCTTTTAATTTCAAGTTATGTTCATGTGGAGCTATCTACATGAAATTTTAAAACAAGATAACCTCCCAGAGCAGACCAGGAGACTTGTATGCTCTTGTACATACCCCCAAATCTTGCTGTACCTGAAATCACAATGAAACCAGTGGTGAGCAAGTGGGAAAGACCTTCAGAAATCCAGCTGCTCTCATAATTCCTCTGCTGCTGCTCCAGTGAGAGGTGCCACTGTCATGTGCTGCTTCACTGTAACTTGAGCTGCACGAGTAAGTTATAAGATGAGGAAACACCACTGAAGGATCTTGACAAAATCTTATCTATCACCTGTTTTTGTAATTACTGAATCAGTCTCTGGTGGCCAGAGCAGCTACTGCAGTATAAAAAAATGCATCCTCACAGACCTGGATGGTGAAATCCAGGGGAATGAGATTTTTCTTGATTCAGTGAAGCACCTCACTAATTTTTAACGCAGGGGTGAGCCTAACAACTTCTAAGACTTGAAGCACATGCTTATCAGTTTACATTTAAACGATATGTTAAATAGAAATGGGCTTGAGCACTTGCCAATGCATCTTGATAATTTGAGAGCCATTCAAATAGCTTTCCAAAGAGAACACCTGATGTTTTACACAGGATGGGCTGTGTTTTGAGCTGTAGACCTTAAAGCTTTGCTCAGTAGCCCGCTGTGCAATTGCTGGCAGCAACTTTGGAGACTTCTAGCAAACATGACCAAGGGTACTCTGAGGAATGCCTTTCCCATAGAAAGCATCCTTAAAATACAAAGAGTAAAGAGCTTGTCACAGAGACAGGATATTTAATTTTACCAGGCCTGTGTGCCTTGCTGATTGAAAGGTCATCTACTACAAGCTGGGCTTTGCTCTGTTGGGTGGCCAACCAGTATGTTTCAAACCTTCAAATCCTGCAAAAGGTGCCTTGATAGGGCTCTTGTACCATGTTGCAGAGAGGGCTGAATACAGTAAATGACTATATTTGGGAATGGAAATAATTGCCTTTGGATTCGCAAGCTGCAACCATGAATTATTTCCTGCACCCCTGTTGTCAGAAGAAACTACACGCCTATTTCCAGCTGCGAGACCCTTCGTGTAGATTCTGCTGGCTGCCATGACTAAAAAACTCCTTACAGACTTAGGTAAAATTGTCCAATTCCTTTTTGACTGAAATGGTGTCCTGTAGTGATGGTAACTAGACTTTAATTAAAAAAACACATATAAAATCCCAGCCAACAAATTCCTAGTCTAACCCTTTGTAGGAAACATCATTTTCTTTCCAAGACTTCCATTTGGCAACTTCTTAAATATTTTACTTTGATTAATTAAAAGATGCTGGTGTTTTTTGTGTAGCAAGTCAGTTGGTTTTGCAAATTCCTTGCAGGGGTTTAAAACTTCTACTTCACTTTCTAGGCCACTTGTCTGTGAGCAAGGCTTGAAAATGAGAGGTTTTCTCTATTGCTGGAATTCCACAGTAAATGTCAGTATGAATAGAATTAGAATCTTTATATATCACCACCTCTCTCTTCTGCTGTATGTAGGCAGCAAAATACATGTGCTAGCTAATGGTAAAATGTCATTGCTCTGTTGTAAGCACTTGTGGGTATAACCCAGATGTGGGGGTGATATTTTGCCTGCTAGAGGTCAGTTTAGAAAAGGGCATGGAGAAAGGAGGGGAAGGAAAAGGATGTTCTGTGAGCTAGGAATGATGGTAGAGTTCTGTCTGCACTGGAAAACTGCTGTTTGAGCAATGCTGGTGTGTTTAAACAGCACCTTCCCAGTTATAAATTAGGTGAATTGGAATGGAAATGTTTTTTACACAGGTAGTGTGTCCCTGTGGGAACAGGGGCTGCCACCTTGGTAGAAGGCATCTTCATGCCTGGAAGTGCAAGTGTGTCAAAGCTCTGTTTTTACTGATGAGGTTAACAAAGGTTACTGTAGCTGTGCAGGACCGTTGAAATGATGGCAGGGGCATGGACTCTGAAAAACAGCAGAGCCACTTCTGGTTTTTATTAGAAGGCAGGATAGAGGCAATTAATGCACAGCTAATTCCCTCTCCACCCGTAGCAGGAAGCACTCTTCGTCTCTTATTGTCACATCCTTGGGAGATGGTCCTGTCTGTTCAGGAGCAGTTGGGTTGCAATGACATCTTACTGGTCATGTGTCAAGGACAGAGGAGTTGTAACGGAGCTACAGGTGGTGGTGGTGACAGTTGCTGCATAAAACACGAGGGGGTGTGCTGATGCCTATGATTTCTGTAAAGCAGATGATAACGTTCTGCCTCTTCCTCACAACCCATATAGATAGGGATAATGGAAAGATCATCCACTAAATCTGATGTTACATGAAACAAAAACCTCCATTCGCAAAGCAAACTTGCTAAATCTGTAACTGTTTTATTTTGACTGGTGATCCTGTATTTTTTTAAGAGCAAAATTATGGGGGTATCATTATTGATAAAGTTTCCTACAGCTCTTGGATTCCTTCTTCCCCCACACAGTGGCTGGTAGCAGTACTTGCCAAATTAGTTTTCCATCTTAATTATTCCTGACATTTTCTCTAGGATGCTATGATCTACTTCAGGGATTTGCAGTTTAATGTGCTAGTCATTTTTTATTGCATGGAAATGTGAATGGAATAAATTGATATGGGCTATCTTTGTTGTGAACTGTTTAATTTTGGATGATTGCATCAAAGTGCAGGAAAATTTTACCAAGTTAATAAAGTTTAAATTGAATTCTCCTATAAACACTGCTCTTGAAGGATGTCAGTGAGTGTAGTAGGTTGAGTCTGTTCTTAATTGTGATAGCCTGATAAGGAAAAAGTTGTATTCCAAGTATTGATTTAAAAAAAAAAAAAAAAAAAAGATACCTTCAGTGAAATAGAGAAACCCAAATTCTGTCAGGAGGTAATCTGGAAGTTTCACAAGCTTTTTGTCCTCAACTCAGCCTTTTCTGCTACTAAGCATAGTTAAATGATATGAGATTATGTTGCTAGCTAATACAATATTTTTAAGGCAGTCTCTGCACAAAGGATGCTTAGGGCCATAATCTCTATTCTTAAAGAGTATCTTAAGAATAATGGCATATCTGGTTTAGGGAACTTCTGATACGTAAGAAATATTTAAGTTGGTATTAAATATTCAAGACTGTAGATTGGATATTCTGTAGTCATTTTTCAGAAAAATTGATGCCATTAAATGTTGATTGTCCTATATGTTCCTATAGTTAACGAGTAAATTAAAGTTTCAAAAGTTATCATGTTTGGATTGTAGTGAAGAAAAACTTTCTATTCTTATTTAAAACAATGAGTAGTGGAATGATTGAAACTGGGCTCATAATTTTGCTTCTGGCATACTACCCAACACTTTGGTTTTTGGTAACTTGGAATCTGTGCTGCCAGACTGTGCATTGAATAATGCAGGACCACTGCTGGACCAAATGTATGCTGTGATCTGCTTGTGTCCTTCATTGGAGATCCTCAGTGCAAGTCCCTTTCCTTCAACCTTTCCTTCAGGAGCCTTATATTTGAAACTCTTGTTATTTCACCAAGAAAAAGAAGAAAATAAAACCAATGTTTAAAAATAGATTATACGAACTTTTCTCAAGAATTTTTCCATGAGCTGCTACAATTAATTAATGCCTATAGAAACAATCTAATTGGGGAATGGAAATGATACCTATTGCTTGAGATAGTGAAGCAATAAAGTACACATGCTAGAGACCAGATACAGAAGTTTTATAGTTTGCTTAACAGCAGGGAGGGGGGAACCTAAAGCCTTCAGGAATATTACAATTGCATCATGTACAAAGAGTGTGCAATTAAATAAGCAATTAGTTATGGATTATTCACTCTGCTTGACTGTTGGATATTTGAGTAGCATGTTAACCTTGAAATGACTGCTTTTGTAGCCCTTATTGTTCACCAATAAATTAAATCTGCATTAAAAAAACACCACTTTTCCTGGGCTTGATCTTGCAAAGAAATTTCACTGCTGCTTGTTGTAGGCTAGTTGTATTGCAGCTGGGAGACTGAGGCATCACAGCAGCGTGAGCTGGATGGAAGATGATCTTCCCTTGCCTACCATACTTTTAAATAACATTGGAGGGAGTGGGGGGAAGAAAGAGACAAATCTCTTTCCTTTAAAAGGGGGCAAAGCTTTGCAAGGAAATGAAAGGTCAATCATTTTTTTAACCAGTCTCAGTAACAACACAAAACTTTCCTCTGATCTCACTGTGAGATCAGATCCTCTGATCTCTACTTGCCTATTCAAGTGTTTAAATGCGCACTGAACCTGCTCAACTTGTGTAAATTGTCCATGGTTATAGGTATATTCCTAAACTGGCACCATGTAGTCTGTGTAAATTGTCAGTAACTGGAGGGTGTTTTTAGTGTAAAATTAGTGTAATTAGGTCAGAACTGGGCCAACTTTTCTGACCAGTAAACCTACTTCACCCACTTTGTTTTGCCCAGCAGAAAAAGCTATGCTCAGCTTCAGATGTGTTGGCACCTAATTTTACTTCCCATCTTGTCTAACAAGGTAATTCATATTTTCATTTCTTGTTCTTGGCTTCCTTTCATTGACTGATGCATACCTGCTTGGTCTCATTTCTTGTTTTGATAGAGATAAAGGAAAGGAGGTAGTTCAGAGATAGTGGTTGCTGTCACACGTATGCACATGTATCTATGCCCTGTTGCCTAAATCCATTATTGCATTACCCTGGTACAGTAATGTTTCTATTTGACTGCACAAGCTAAGCAATCTGAGGCAATTGCTATTAAATGCCTCCTTACATTTCTCAATGCCATCAATCACCAAATAAATTCCAAATGCAGTCAAACAATCTGAAGTGAGCACATCTGAAAGCAATGAACTGTGCAGAACCATGGATACAATACAAACCTGAAAAGCCCAGAACCTTCCTTGTGAGATCAGTTCATGAAATTGAAGGAAACGGCCATGTGTTACATCATGTCATTTGCCTTGGAGCTGACATCCTGTCCTCTTCAGCAGTTGAAATAATTTTTGGTTTTAATTCCTTCTCTTTTTTGCTGGGTGTGATCCCAAGGGTAGCAGTAATGTTTTCTTTTGCATTATTTGTTGATGGAAAGATGGAACAAGACAAACAAGAACGCGTTGTCTTCTGAAGACTCATTGTGTTTGAAGTGCTGACAAAGTTATGCTCTTTATTATTTTGTTAGTTATATCAACATGAGAGGAAAGAGGAAACAGCAGAAGAAGTTAGTCAAAACCTAGAAGAAATTTTTTTTTTTCTTTCTGTTTTCACCTTCAGATTCTTTTTCATTGTAATGATACACAACAGTGTATTACACCAAAACATAACACAGTCACTTAGCAGAAAGAAAAGCTAAAGAAAACCCCACCCTTATTGTGAAAGAGTTGGTTTTCTCTCTCCATTCCTATGCTAATAAAAGCAGGTAATTTCTCAACAGACACTACATTGACTTCAGGGAGCCGGTACTGGGGCAAACACTTTGCTTGGCAGTATTTAAAACCTAGGATAAGCTCCTTAGCTGTTGCATATTGGCAAAGAGTTGTTTCTCCTAGGGATTAATGAAATGATACTTGGTATATTGAGAGATCTAGCCATAGGGATTACGCTGATCTCCAATTGATATACACAGTGTGCTGTAGTGTTAGAAACATTTATGGCTATAAGACACTATAGGAATTTTCCTGTTATCTGCTCCCTTGGTTTGGTAGTTATAACAGGTGTCAGAGATGGAAGAAAGAGCAGGTCTCAGACTGAATTTAGCAATTTCTGTACTCTATTAGAGAGACACAGGGCTAGGAAGGCTGATGCCCCTGTACTCCACCAACTGATCACATTAGAAATGCAGAATGAAGTTTTCATTGCTTAAAGGGGAAGAGCTGGTGTTTGAATTCAAAATATATCAGAAATATTAATGTATTCAAAAAATGAGTTTAATTATGTATTTAAAAACTGTTAAATTAATGTTTCTCATTAGTGGCACAGCCTAATCACTCTTTGCAAGCAGGGGGAAGAAAGTAAAGCAATATCGTAAAAGATCAAATAGTGATTCAAAATTAATTAATCCAGCATTATATAAATCAGGTAGCTTCAATAAAAATACTAGTGGAGTATTCAGTTCTTATGGGCAAAATTAAAAATAAAAAATGCCTTAATTAGTGCTTTTTCATTCAATCCAGCTGACCTATTTATTTTTAATTGAGCTACAGGGTGCTAAACATTCAGTGAAAGTGATAATTGCAGTAGTAAACTTTATAACATTTCCCTTTGGACTTAGTACCTTGTTTTCTGGAGAATACCTCAGAATAGTGGAGAAAATTGGTACCTTGCTGTGCTGAGAGTTGCTGTTCTGTTTCTTTGGATGCTGATCTGCTTCATGTTATGTAAATACCCTGTGGTCCTTGTTATCACGTTGTTGTTTTGCATGTGCTAAGATTTACTTTGCAGGACATAGCATGTGAACTAGCTATAAAAAACAGAAACAAAAAACATTTGAATGGACAGTAGTGTAATGGATGTTGTTATTAAGTTAGCTTTAATAATTTGGAAAATTAAGAATATGCTATGCGTGACAACTTCTTTAATGTATTATTACTTTTACATTATATTCATACCTATATACCATCTTTGCACTCTTGCTTGTGCTTAGAAGTAGATAAGTTGTCCTGAAAAGTTTTCATTCTTGATAGCTAAATGAGAGAGGAAAACCAGATCAGAGAGAGCATGAGGAAGGGACCCAGATCATTTCATGAACCTCATCATCTGCACTGAACTGAGTTAGCATGGCCAATGCTGTGAACTGGAGTTGAATGAACTGGTGTTGTTAAACTGGTACTTCCACTTGTTGTCTTACTATCTTGTTTCTAGAGATTCTGATTTTACTGAATTTTCCACACATAATCCCCAGAAATGATTTTCAGCTTTGCAGCCTGGAGAATATCTCCCTCAGAATAGGCTCTTCTTAAGCTTTCATATGAAGAATTAAAGCTAATCTGAATGCCCAGTGCTGAGGCCTTGAGTATTAGCATCGTTTTGGCAGCTCTTAGGTGAAGTTGTGAAAGCAGCTTTGTTACAGACTGTCTGAAAAAATATTAAAAGCCCAGATAAGGCTTATACAGTCCCCGTGGTGGTTTTTAATGAAGATAAGTTAGGCTTCTAAGCCTCACGTCGATTCTGATTCTGTGGAAGGAAGGTAAGAGCATCCTGAGTCTGCCTGACTTCTCCAGTGCTTAACTATGTGCTTAGCTGTGAGCGTGCAAGAAGTCAGTCTGTATTATTCACTCAGTTTAAAGGCTCAGCATCTTATGGAATGGAACCAATAGATCTAGTTCATTGTGCGACAGGTATTTACTGCTGGGTCATAAATGTGATTCCATCTGGCTGACAACAAGTGTAGGCTCCCTGAAATGCCTGTATGCTCATACACATGACAAACAACTTCTGCAGGTAGAATGACCTGTAACACGAAGAATAAAGGCCGCATAGAAACATGAATTGGATTTTGGATTCTGCCTGGTTATTTTTTGCCTCCTGTTCCAACTGCTGTGGGTTATACCAACTGATGCAGTGAGAAGAAATGTTACAAAAAGTCAAGATCTAGAAATCTTCCCCCTCAGGTTAGGGTTTTTAATTTGTATCTGAGCACCTAAATATCCCTTACTAGTCCCAAATACTCAAAAATTACAGACCAGGTACTCTCAAAACAGTGAGAGAAGTTTCTTGTTAAATACAATTCTTCTTTTATCTTCCGCTTTATACATGTTAAAGGTACACTAGCATCATATTTTCAAGTTTTAGACCAGTATATTAAAGTATTTTATAACTGAACAAAAATTGTATTCTCATACGTTCCAACAGCAAGGGCTTGAGCATCATTTTCAACTGATAAAAATCATAAGAGTTGGCAACAACAGATGTGAGGGTCGACTTTCCTGACTATACAGAGCAACCCACTTGCTGCTGCTGGAGTCACTGTCATGTGTTATGGTAGGTGTATGCACACATTTTGTAGACCAAGTATCCAAAATGAGACCTGGACTAGCATATTAAACATATTTTTGAAAAAAAAAAAGAAAAAAAAAGCAGTGGTAACATGTAGTGGATATAAATCCTTTGGAGACTTACAATAGAGCAGCTGTTGTCCTGAAATTGTTGCGCTCAATCGTTAGGTAGGAGACAGTGTGCAGATGGCAGTCACTAGTGTCTAAAAAACCAACGTGGTCCTGCACAGAGGAGGCCAGCTGTCGATTTGTCTCACAACCACGTGCAGAAGTCCTGCTCTCCTCCTGAACGCCTTCCTCCCCTCCCCAGCTGTCCCACAGAGCTGCTGGGTGGCTGTAAAGCAAAGCCAGGCTGGCAGGTTTTGATGTCACCTCTCCTTGCCAGTTCTTTGTAGTCTCTTTTGAAGCAAGGCATCACTCAGGGGTTATGCAAACAGCTATAGCAGAGGTTGTTTTTTTGTAGTGGAAGGAACTATGGGTCACTAGAGCATCTCAAGCAAACTGAGAGCACAAGTCTTTAGTCCATAAATGATGCACTATCAAAGGATTAGGTGCACCCAGAACAGCAGTGTACCTTCCCCAGGACACCTGGGGATGGAAACAAATCAGTACAAGCAAGAAACAGCTTTGATGTAAGAAGGTGCAGATGGTAATTCTGCGATCTCAGTGAATCCTGCATACTAGATGATCAAATGCTGAAGAAGGCGGAAGCTCAGCCCTTCCTCATTTTGCCCTGACTTGTACAAAGCATGCATTTCAGGTTTGTGTGGCATTTCAGAATTCTCCATGAACATTTAGCAGGCACATTTGGGAAATTTGAAATGAAGTTCAGCTGCAATCAGAAGCCAGCACTTATGTCTCAGTCTGAGTTGAGAGAAGGGGGTTTAATTCTCAGCCTTGCCATGCCAAGTGAATTTGCAATAAAGAACTTCATTGTTTATTGATTTTAGAGATGGATGTGGACATAAATACTGCTCTAATTGTTTTAAATTTCCAGAATTGCACCTGAGATTCAAAAGCAACCGAAGTCCTCCGAAAGCCTTAAACTCAACACAATAAATCTGAACGTGACTCCAAAGTTTGTAGAGAAGACCTGTCTCATTTTGAGAGACCAGATTTTGTTCTTAAAACCTCTCTGCTGCTTATAATGCTTATACAAGCAGAGGCTTAAGTGATCTTTTCCCACACTAGCTAAAAACACATTGAGGAACTGAGATGGAGGCAGTTTGCATTGTGCACTGTGTGATCCTACAGACTGGGTTTGCTCCTTTGGAATGAATGCCATTAATCCAAGTCTTCATCACTGTAACACAGATCAGCATGTGGTCTGAATACTCATCATGTAACGCACTAAAATCGGAGCTTCTTCTGGCACCAGTTAATTCTAGAGTAAGATCCTTATAATTTGCTTTACAAAGCTAATATAAATGACTTTAGATATGGATTCAATTTTCAAATGTTCCCATACTTTAAGCATCCAGGTCAGTAATCCACTGTAGGAATTTTGTTGGGCTTCTTGTAGTCTGATTGAAAAGCCCTCTTGAACTTAATTTTTTTTTTCCCACCATTTTAAATGGAAAAGAGCACATAGTAGTATCCTACTTGAACAAATCTGTAGGATGAGTTAAATCTGTATGTTTGGCAAGATTTCTGTGAAGCCTTGAAAAAAAATCCCTCTTTAAGTCTGCCTCGTGCTATAGGTGTCTCCTACCAAAGTATCTGAATATATTTTCAGTGTTGATGTGTTTTTCTTCTAAACACCCCTGGGAAGTAAAGGGATGTGCAAACCAAGTGTGTCACACAAATCTGTGCTTTTTCTTTTCCAAAACTGCCTTAAGTCCATGGGAATGGATGCTGTACCAAAGCACTTTTGAAAATCTCTGCTCACATGGCTTGCTCGGTGACACTTCAGGGGTTTGTGGGAGAGTTGAGAAGGGGAGGATCTGATTCCTTAGGATCTCCACCCCTAAATTAAAGGCCTATCTCCCAGGCCTGTGAGGCTCTTCCATAAGGCTGTCTCTCTTGCAAGACTACTTTAAAAAATGTGGAAAGTTTTTTTTTCTCCTTTGTATTGTGCAGCCACGTTTCTAATTTAAATAAAAGGGATAAATCATCCAAGAATGAAATGCTGTTAGTTCCTCGTGAAAACTTAAGAGAATATTGCCTCTGTTATTTCTCTTGTGTAATTTCTATATTTCTAGAATTTCTGTAAATTTCTTTCATTCTTCTCTACTGAGGAATTTCTTAAAAAGATTCAGTCTTAGCAGTGTGTTATTTATGGTGCTCTAAAGGCATTTTGTTGTGGGCAACTCTTTCTAAAATGATAATGCAAATAAATTAAAATCTCTGGTTGCAAAGTCTCCATGCTGGAGGGTTGTTACAATGGATCATAAAAACCTAATTTCCAAAGCTCTCCTGAACGTGCAAATAAACAAGGGGGCAGTTCAGCCAACGCTTCTGAGGAGTTTGCTGTCTATCCAGAGCTTGCAATTACTAACTAAGGAAAGATGATTTGGCCATGGGACTTGGAGAGCACCTTCTGTCTGACACCCCGTCCTGCTCAGCTTGGCTCTGCCGTGCACAACAACACTTTCTCACTCTGAGCTTAGTTATGGTCTGTGACCATGCTTGTTATCCAGGGAATTCTAAGAAACGGCTTTTGAAGGGTTCAGATATGGTTTCAGTGCGTTAATAAAGAACTAATCACCTGTTTAAGATTAGTGATTAAAGAAAGTGAATTAAACTAAATAAAACCTCTTTGTTCTAGAATAGTTGTCTCTGTGTAGTTATTAAAGAATATCTATTTCTCTTTAAACTCATACCCTAGTGTAACCTTGAATTAACTTTCAAGTGTAGATAAGACCCTAGATTAAGGTGTTTTCTGTCTGGAGGGGGTGGAGGATTCAGAATGAGATATATACACAGGGATGAGAAATTGCTACGAATGTAGTCTTCCCATAATGGTTAAATGGGAGGGATATTGAAGCCTGGCTATTGGAGTGGGAATACTGGGAGAGCTGAGCATCTGGAAAATCCCTGTGACTGTATTGCAGGTACAACAGCTCCACAATGTCTTGAAACAAAAAGTTGTGTTTCTCATGTCACGCTGAAGCTTCAAGTAGCTGCAGATTTGCAGCAGCGTGAGACATTAGTATATACCACTACATCAGATAAAGAACTGTACCAATATACAGCCTGTTAGGTCCAGGCACACTGAAGGATTTTGATGAATATCAAAACTGCATACACACAACTATAGCGCACCCCAAAGGCTGGCAGAAAACGGCCTGTGTCTCTCATAATCCATTATCAGACTTTCTCTCCCCATTCCAAAATAAGAAATGAGTTGCATTTCATTTCTAGCAATCACACATCATTTGACATCAAACAACATGCCAGATCTTTAATAACATAATTACAGGGTATGCAAAATATCAATCACTGTCTAACTCGATTTGATTACACACCTACTGCTTTCAGTGATAGACCCCAGCCATGGGTGCCCACCTGGAGGCAGTTAAGTAAAAGTCAAGCTTAATTTGATTGCTGTTCAAAAGGAAAGTAAATCACAGTAGATATTGGGATTTAGTGTTTTCAACATTAGAATTTAACATAAAGCAGAACCTACATAGGAATTCAGCATGCATTTGGCTGCTAGTGTGAGTACAGGCACAAGCAGGAGCAGGCAGAATACAAGTTTTAGGAACAGCTGCAGAGGGCAAGCTGACTCAGATGACCCCATAAAAATCACTTAATGCCCACTGGTTTTATACAAAGTTCAGTGTGTCACATTGGTTTGCTGCTCGGGTGGAGCCAAGCAGTGAAGGTCTGTACAGTGCAGTGGTGGGACAAGGTTTTGGGATCCCTCTCCTAAGAAGCTGATGAGAGCAAGTCCTGCCTGATTAGCCTTTATTCCAATTAGCTTTTTTTTTTTTCTTTTCTTCTTAAATTTTAACCAGCATTACAGTAGCTCTGAGCAGTTCTGGTGTTGGCAGTTAAGATGCTGATCCTCTTTCTCAGCACAGGCAAATATTTCTGGGCATCAGCAGCTTCTGTGGAGCTCTCAGCAAAGGGTGAGATGGGACAACATGGGAGAGAGCATGAGCATAGAGGCAGAGATGACCTGAGAGTATGAAGGTTGATCGATTTAGCCTGGGGTCCTAGCGAATAAGGCAAGGGCAGGAAAATGATATTAAGTTCATTAACATAATTTGCTAGTCCTAGAGCATAGGCAGCTTTTCTACACTAACTTCAGGTCTTGGAAATCACTGCGCAAAGGTTCCCAAGAATAGCAGGCGAAAGGCCCATTGTAAATATGTCTCCTCTGACGATGTGTAAAGATCCGTGAGGAAAAAAGACTGCCTTGGTGTTCTTGTAAACATTTCATTTTGGCCTTAGGGAGCAAGCACATAGACAAGTTGCAAATTGTGAAACCATCAGCACAAAAACTGCATCTCTGAGTGGGCCATAATCATCCCGGAGGTAACTCTGTGCTAAAAGCTCGAGTCGGGATAAGTCTGACCTATTATTCTTCCCTTTTTTTCCTTAATATTTACACATCAGCAGGTGCCCCTTCAGACACAGCTCTTGTGCTCCTGTTTGCTTTTTTCCAGTTAACTGTATCGCCCAGTCAGCCAGCCACAAACTGCTGGGTAAATACAGAGAAAAGCAGAGTCACTGGTGAGGTTATAAATCAAACAGTTTACTGGATTTCCATTTGTGCAGGGATCTGCTGCAAGTACAGATCGCCTCAAATAATAACTTAGTTTCTGGAGCAGCTCTTTGTTTAATTCTGATGCTTTTGGGCTGCTGCTGTGCCCTGTGCTGACCTGGAGTCAAATGCACTGTAGCAATATTTGCAAGTGCATGTTTCAATTTTCCCTACAGTTTTAATTTTATGAGGCAGTTATACGTTGGCTAAAGGTCCTGTTGTAATGACTACAAAGATCAGGTGAATTTTAAAATATCGGACAGTTAAAACCTTGTTGCTGCTTTAATTAATCCAAATTTTAATATCTGAATGACTTCTTTGTTAATACATTAAAGATGTTTAGTGCTATTAATTGATATGTAACTGGGTAGCAGTGAATTTATTATGTGGCTTAAAATACCAACTGGTGTGTTAAAGCTATTTCTGCTTTGCAGTTCTATTAAATGCCAGCTATAATTTGCTGTAGAGACTGCTGGAGACTGACTGTTGATTAAGTTACTTACCAGTGTGGGCTCAATATCTGTCAGTGGACATTTATTATAAAATGGGTATGAAACACCTTGTTTGGGAGTCTCAGCAATGCGATGAGCTGAAGAAGTCTGGGAGATGAGGGAGGTGGGAAGGGGTATTATATCTGACACCTAACAAATGGCCTGTGCAAGGACAGGGGTGCTGGCTTATTGAGTGACAGCTGCCAATCAAATGAAACTCAGCCCTCCCATGTTGCAGGAAGTTGTCCCCACATGAAACATTCAACGTAGTTCACATGGACAGAAAAAGGCAATCCACCAAAGCAGACTTTATTCTTTATTTGATAACAGATCACCCTTCTCATCAGATGGTCCATTTGCTGACCTGACCAGAGGGCACTGCCTATTAAATCAGACGTGTTCTCTGTGATATCTGGTGCATTGAATGTGGAACTAGGTACATCGCTGTCTGAATCAGGTATGTTGCCTCATGAAACCAGTTTTCAGTAACTCAGCTTTGGCAGTAGATTTACGTGTTGCCTGGGTCACTTCTGTCCCATACCTAAATGAATACATGAATCACATGCCTGCAGGCTAATCTGTTCATAGCTTGGTTCTGCTTGAACTGTAATCGTGACCTTCTCCTGAGGAATTAATACTGTTGTTTACTTATGACCTAGAAAACATAATCGTTCAGGCCTTATTGTGCTAGGTGTTATACAGAAAGGCAGATGCACGGCTAAAATGTTGTCTCTTCAGTCCCCTCATGTTGGTAGGCTGGGAGATGTTGTGTTCCAGTTCAAACGCTGGTTTGGCTGATAGATGAATAACAAGATTATCAATGTACCTTTAAAATTAGCCCTGCGAGAAGACAGTGTTGTTCTTAACGTAGATCTGTTTTCTTTCTGACCGCCATGCAGACTCACAGCAGTTGTGCCTGCCCAGCTGAAGGGCTGGGACAGGAGGTAGGAAGGTTGCTGGAAGTGGTCAGGGTTAGATGGGGATTTCCATCAGCTGTGTTCCCTTATGCACAATTAAGGGAATTATCCTTCTGTTCTCTCTGCTTTTGCCTGTCTTGTCTATTTAAATACAAGCTTTTCAAGGAAAGTTATATAAAAATCTTGACAGAGCCTTATGGCAGGTCAATGCTATGAAGAGCAATGATTCTCAAACTCTTTCCTATTTCCTGGGCTGTCTTATGAACGGGAGTTTGCATCTGTATAGTTCCTTCCAGCAGATGATTTCCTTCTCAGGCATCCTATATTGGAATTCAGTAAGGGTAGTCTAAGCAGCATGTTTATAGTGACAGAAATCTATTTAGAGTGTGGGAAAATGTGTGAAAATTTTTAGAAAGTATGCTTGTAATCCGTTAATTAATTCCATTAATGGATACTGCAGCAGAGACTAGGGCTCATTGTGCTAATCTGTACCCAGAGACACGAAGAAGTGGGTCTGTGCCCCAGAGAATTTACAGTCAAGGCAATGAATGTTTAAAAAAAAAAAAGTTTTATTTACTCCTTTTTATCCAAGTGCGGGACAGAAATAAAATGGTTTGTTTAGAATCACACAGCGAGTCTGGGAAAGGGTGAGGAAAAATACTATTTTAAAAGCATTTATTAAAACAGTGAAATCACCTTCTTTCCATCTCTTGAAATCTGGTTTTACTTTGTTCTTATTCAGCTTTGTATTGACTTTGGAGGCAAGGACATCATTTGGGTGGGGAATGGCATGATTGTTAACATTCACCCTGTTAGGATAACAACACCTTGTAGCCAACTTTCTTTTGCAGTGCTCTGTGTTGTTTATTTATTTTTTAATTATCTCTTACAACTAACCTTTGCAGAAATGAACTACAATATCTTGCTGTGTTCAATTAGTTCTCATGGATACATAGGCTAAAACTTTTTGCTTTGGACCAGATTTGTCACTGGTGTAATTCTGTTGGAGTTGAAGAAGCTGAGTAACCCGTTTTTTTTTTCTTCAAGTTTTTGGGGCGGATTTTGAGAAGATTCATAGCTCTGCACATCAGAAATGTTACCATTCTTTGCATCTATACTTGTTTAGGCCTTACACAATTTATGGGCCGTATCGTTGCTCTCCTTTCAAGGTGCCACAGCCATCAGAAGGGAACATGAGGAGTGGTTAAAGGTTCACTAAGCCACCGAACCATTCCCGTAGCATAGGACACCTTTGCTGATGTAATGATATTCATGAAAGAACCAAAGCACAAAGAAAGGGAGTCTAATAAATACCTGAACTTCAGAAGGCATAATATCACAGCAGGTCATTTTTCTAAATTATTTAAGCACAGTGTTTGCTATGCACTTCTACCGTTTCTCAGGTGAGGATTTATTACCTTTTAATTCATTTAAATATCTAAAATTTATTTGATTTGGGAGTAGAAAGCAGACAGGAAGGCAAGAAAAATGGCTTTGTTCCCTTTATGGAATATTTAAGTGATGGTACCGGTATTCACTTTCAGCCACAGGACTCGAGTAAGATGTATGCAGGTCATTTATTGTGAGGGTCTTTTACACCACTTTGGCATAACAAAGACTTCTGTGTGAAAATATTCCATAGTGGAATAGGAACTGGAATAATACTTCTGCATTTTTTTCTGATTTTTCGTAACTGCCACAGTGCAGACAAACTTCTAAACTCTTCTTCTTCTTCTTCTTCTTTTTTTTTTTTTAAGTAATAGAAATTTTGAACTTGGAATGGATTAATTAAACCACATTGTTAATTCTCATCCAGATTCAGAGTAGCCTTAGGTCAATGTATCGTATTCCATTTACGAATGGTATTAAACTGCACTGAACAAATAGTCTTCACGGGGATTTAATACAGTTTAATAAATCCGTTTTAGGACTTGATGCAGATTAATTTTATTGTGCTCTTTTGTGCAGATAATTTTTTTTAAGTGTGGGGAAAGGAATTTTCAGAAAACAAGTTTCAAACTGAAAAAAAATCCCTCTTTTTTTTTTGCAAATTTAGTATGTTAAGTATGTTAAAGGGGTGGTTTACAATGCTAGGAAACATCACCTTGCACAAAATTTAGCCAGTTAATCTGCCCATTATTTGTCAAGCGATAGGGTAAGGCTGAAATACATTCTGCAGAGGATAACCTATTCAACAGAGCTTAATCCTCCCCATCTATCATCAAATGACTTCATACTTGCATAAATTTTTCCATTATTTGACCAGCTTTTATGGTGCTGGAAATGCAATGCTTGGGCTGTTAAGCCTCTTTTCCTCCATGCTGCTACAAACTAGCTCTGCTGCTTATAATGTTCAGTGCCAAGTGAGGTTTTTCCCAAGGGTTTAGCCACTGTTCGCTTCAAAGTACCGTCAGCCCACCTCATTGCTTTGTTGCAAATTTTTGTGGGGATGCAATAGTGTTTGCTCACATGGAAAGTAACTTTGTAGAATTCGAAAGCTGGGTTAAGAGAAGGGATTAGGGAAGATCCTTTCCAGATCAAGTTCAAGGGAAAGCAAATTAATCCGTGGTTAATAGATTACAACAAGAGCAGCAGCGTATTTGTAACTGAAATGAGAAAGAAGAGGTGTCACCCTGCTATTGTTCCCCAATCCAATCTGCAAACAGCTGGAAGCTCTTTGCCAGCCAGGGACTGATTTGCATCTCTTCTCCATCCAGGAAATGCACTGCATGGAACCAATAGATACTTTCTGAGCTAAAAGTAAGCAGGGAAAGGAGGTAGCTGTTCATCGCTTCACAGTGTTGTTTTGTGACTCTGCCCAATGCCTATAATGTGATTCTCAGAAAGGACAAAAGGACACTTAAAAATCTAGAGACAAACATTTTCCGTTTTCCTCTCCACTTCTCTCTTTCATTAAGCTTCGGTAATAGCTCAGGTGAGAAGTTTCTCCTTCTCCAGAGAATTAAGGAGTAAAAATGATGTTATCTATCTGTACAGGTCCACTTTGAAATATTTAGTCTGTTAAGCTATTTCCAGCAAACATGGATCTTTGCTCTCTGAACCAAGCAAGCTTGAGAGCAAGCTAGGAAAGCTTCCATACAAGATGATTGCTGCCATCCCTTATTATATCTCCTTTTGATATAACCTGCAGGCAGGCTTCAGATGGAGACAGTTTCTCATTCACCTGGGAGTTACTCAGATGAGTTTAATGGAGTCATATCAAGCTAAAAGGGGAATCGGACCCACTCAGCTCTTCCCTAAATAATTTTAGTTCAAGTTTTCCCTTTGACTTCACTGGAAGTTAAGACTTTTTGGTATTGCGCTTGGGTTTGAATTGTTTTGAGGTTAATAACATGAACCCTCAAGAAAAGGGCCCAGTTGAGGATACCTGGCCACTGTCTTATCTTCTGTCTTGATGGGTAAATTTTCAGAGGCACTTTGTGCAATCAGACGTCTTTTTCCCAGAGCTGATGGCATTTGACCACTCTATTGCCTATCCCTTGCAGAGCTGCCAGGTTTTCAGCAAGCAGTTTCTTTGCATTTATTTCTGAAAACCATGGTCTTGTGTCACACAAAATCCTTCCTCATAGGATAAAGTATTCATCATAAAAACTTCGGTGTGTGAGCCATCTGTGGATTTTTTACATACTATTTCATCTCTGAATGCCCACATATGCTTGACAATGCAATGGGAGCTGTGAAAACAGGGGGAATATTGAATTTGGAAAAGTCCTCACACTGCTGATGGTCTGTGTTACAATCAGCTTGTATGTCCAACACTCGCACATATGTCAAAATGTGGTCTTGTCATCCTCAAAATTAAATAATGTAATTATTTCAGCTAGCTACTTTTTCCATAATAATTCCATTAATAAACAATACAGCAGTTTAAAAATTATGTTAAGATTTAAAATAGGAGCTTGATACTTCAATGCTGTCTACTTTTCCTGCACTTCTTTAGAGATGGGAGCATTACTGGTAGCGTCTCCCGAGAGGACAAAAGTGATGGGGGGGTCTCTGAAGGCTGAAATCACCCCTTGGGTTTGCTGATGCCTTGGGAACTGGAGTGAAGCCAGCGTAGGTACTGCTTCAGTCGTGTTTAAATAAAAGGCTTTCTGTTTCATCTCTAATAAGCAATGCTGAAATACATTTAACAGAAAGCAGTGCTAATTTCAAAGCTGTGGTTTAAGATCGCAATTAATGGATGAATTTATGCTGCAGGAGGGCGTTACAGATACAGCGCTTTGTTTGTGGAAAGTGAAGTGTATCACAGAGCTTTTATTCCCCAGAAAACTTGTCTGCCTGACTAACCTGAGATGATTCAGCACTCTGAAAGAATGCTATGGATTTTGCAGGGGCACACAGTATTCTTTGCCCTTGTGGAGAAAGCTTCCTTGAGTTATACACCTGTTGCCTCTTTCTTAAAATTGCTAGGATTAAAGGCTAACAGTGATTCCTTCGGTTTCTTATCTGAATGCTTTCTGAGTTCACTTATAATTCTGCCAATGCCTAGGACAAATCACATGGCTGATTTTCTAATGGCAGCTCTGATATTATTGAGAGGCAGTTTGTCAAGGAAACATCACTGGAAAAAGAAAGCTCCTCCTGCAGGCGGTGGGAGCAAAGTAACCATCAGTACATGTGATGGTAGAGGGGGCCATTTGGGTTTGACTCGATAAATACCATCACGACAAGGGCATGATAAAACACCTAAACGATGGGACTTGTAAGACTCTGCCTAATCTCCAGTTTCACATAATTGTACCATGACAAATGAAGGCATTAGACTTGATAAGGTTTTAATAAAAATGCAAATATAGGAATCCTGCACTGGAAATGCACAGGCACTTAATATGAGCTAGAAGTAAGCTCTTAAAAGTAAAATAAACTGCTTGTTTTTGTCCATGATGATCATGAATATGAGTATGCTGCTTTGTGGGGCTTTTTATTCTAGATATAGTGGAAATACGGTCAGGGTGGAATTGCAGTTTTACTTTGAAGGCTGTCACAGTCCAGGGAGGGACCCGGTGAAATCCAGACTCTTTACAGAGGTTGCTGTTGCATATGCATTTCTGGCCTGGAAAGATTTACAGTCCAAAGCTTTAATATGTAACAAAGTGTGGGAGATAAAGAAGCACATCCAGGGAAATGAACGGACTTTTCTGAAGTAGCAGAGAAAGACAGTGGCTGAGCCGAGGTTTCTTGGCTCACAGCCTCATGCCTTATCTTGTAGTCAACCCTTTCCAGTGATTTGCAACTGAAAAGCAACCATGAGTTAAAGCCTCGACCAGGAGAATGCGGTTTGTTTCCTCACATATGATGGAAGAGAGCTTTTTTAGTGACTTCTCGTTAGATTTAAGCAGAGTTTTAAACTACTGTGCCAGAAGCTTCTTAAAAAAGAAGTTAATGAACATGGTGCCTGGAAGGAAGAAAGCCCCCAGCAGAGCGCAAAGACTCCTTTTAGAGTTCCTAAGCCTGTAAGGTCAATGAAGTCTTAGTGACTTGGAATTGGGTGGGGTGAGATCTGTTAGCGTGGGGAACTCAGGAATGAGACCATCCATTCATACTAAATGAGAACAAATGTGTATTTGGATTTTCTAAATGCCTGTCACTGTGGAGTTGGGTTATCCAGCTAATCAGGGTTTCAATTAATAAGCTGCCTGGTGCTCCGATCACCTGGCCATCCTTTTACTGTCCCATGGAGTGTGACAAACAGGTTTTGTGGCACAGAAATTAGTCTCTTCACGGTGCCCTGGAATTATTTGCATCTTTGTTTCTAGAGATGATGGTATATGTAGATGGTATATATTAGGTGATGATATATACATACACACATATGTGTCTATGCATGCACACATATTTTTTCCTTCTGATGTTTTGTTGTCTGGCCCTGATGCTGAACTGTGTCAGCAACAGCTCATTAGTGTGCTCTGCATTACTACTGCAAACCACGTTTTTATTTCTCCTTTTGGTTCATGTTGTCAGTGTGACCGATAGCTTTGACTGCACCAAATAACCTTTATATTCCTAGTTGCCAGGTCAGCACTGATGTTCCTGAAGCTGTTTGGTCTGAATATCTCTCGTTATCAAGTTACAGGGGATGAGTGAATCTACATATAGAAGAATTTAATGAGAGAGTAGAACTCATTCTGCAAAGCTGTCAATGGATTAGTGCTTGTAAGACCCAGACAAGGATATGGCATTCAGAGAAGATATTTATTCTCATGAGATGAGGACAATATTTCTGCAACAGTGTGAATTTCTGTGCAGGTAGTTAATAGATGATCCCTGTCCCAAAATACTTTGTCCTGTTATTGATGAGGGCACAGCATCCCATTTTCAGGGGTTACAATACAAGAACCTCTATTAATAGGAAAAATAAATACCTACTGCTGTTGTTTATACTTATTTGCCAAGTGTTATGAAACAGAACTTGGGAAGAGCCTGCTAAGCTGATCTGAAGTTGTAAATGATCAAGGCGAGTGGTGTAATCAAGGGTCTGGAAGACAGCATGCATATTAAACAGAATTAAAAAGCTTATAAAGCCAAAGTAACTACATCAATAAATCATTAAACACTTAAGACTATTCTGTAGGTGAAAAAAAAACATTGTGGAATTCCCTATGGAGATGATTTTATTACTCTGTTTCATGTGATTAAAATGAATCCTTTCACTTCACAATACAGCCCAAAATAGTGCAGCACAAAAGGCTGATAATTAGCATAGACCATCTGGAGCAAGGTAAGGCTCCTTTTAATACGAGGCTGAAGCCAATTTTAAAATAGCAGGAATTTCACCTGAAGTAGAGAAATGCTGAAGTGAGCAACTGAAGAAGTTGAACTAATTTAATGATGCAAGACTTTCGTTAGCAGGGAGTGATCTATGTGACGTCTTGTTGCTCAAGATGAATTTTTAATGGAGTATCAAGTACTCAGAGGTCTCTTTCACAACAGATGAGTTTTTTCTTTTCCTTTTTATTTGTGCTTATATCAAGAGTTGGGATAGGCTAAAATAGCAAATGAAGCTTGCTTTGTAATGGCCCCAGGATTATGTATTTGCATATTCCTTTTAGTTAGTTGGAGAAGAGTTCATTTTTTAGATTTTATCTATCTGCTTTTGATTATTAAATGTCTTCCATCTTGTCTCTCACCTCCCCCTGCTTGAGGCTATTCTAATGTTACCAACTCCAAGGAATACAAAATAAAGCAGTCGTTTTAAGTCATGTGAGTGTTTAATCAAGTAACATTTTATTAAGTTCTTTTGCCTTTTGAAGTTTAAGACTTAAGGGTCCACAATGGCTAATCTTAGAGAGAGACAGACTTCTCATTTTTAAATAAGATTCAGATTTTCATTCTCTTTTAAATCACTTCTGGAGCAGAGGCTTGAAAGGGAATTCAAAAAAAAAAAATTAGCTTTTTTGTAGCCTTTTCCAGGATACAGCTTCTGATGTACCTAAGAACAAGCTATCCTGCCAAAGAGCCCAACCCCAACATTATATATTCAAGCACCCGTGACCATGCTGCATCCTTTACATTATGTGCATATAACACAATGCAGGGCCTTACTCCAAACTCCAAAGAAAAGAAAGTGAATAAACCTTTAAAAGGTACTTGATTTTGGACACCTGGCTTTTTATGGTTTGTGCTTTAGGAAAATCAGGCTCTCTTACAGCATCTCGAGGTATGCACCTAATGGCACTAAACCCTTTTTAAAAAAAACTGTCTGACTTTTATTATATGATAATAATCAATCTGTATTAACTTAAGGCTTGGAACGAAAGCTACCACTAATATTCACAATGCACTTTTGAGGGCGCTAACGAGCAGGGAGACTGGCCTCTTTTGCAATAAAGGAGTTGGAGCTATCAGACTTTAATATCTGCAATCTTGCTTTGAGACTATTTTAATAAATTTTGGAATTGAATCCTATATTATTGAGAATTGGAAGCGGGAGGGAAAGGAGGAGCTCTCTGTATGAATCTGCTCTCCAGGGAGCACAGGAATGGCTGCATCCCGTAATTGCTCCTGTACAAAGCAAAGTTGTAGTTATTACTTATGTGTGTGTGCATGTGCACACACAAACCTGATTGCCACCTATCATCATGTCCTTGTAAACTCAGCATATTCATTTCTATTTATGTGCCTATGATTTTAGAAGGCCCCCTGCTGCACTGAAGCTTCTTATGAAAGGCTCTTTCATTGACCTGATGTTATCATTGTATAAAAATCTACTCTGTGCCTTAAAATGACTGTAGAAAACCAGAGCAAGCAGAGGCACAGATAAGGAATAATGGCTGACTGTAACAGCTGGATCGGTCCACTTAATTTGCAAGTTCTAATTAAAGCACACAGGGCAGGATGGAGCCCCCAGGACAGTGTTATGTTTCTGCCACTGTGACTGTCTGTCAGCAAGAGAAATCAGCTTTCTGGCTCTCTGTCTTCTATGAACTTTTCGGATTTACGTACTGAGCCTTTGAGTTTTCTTAATAAATACACATTTATTAACCAGCACCTCTGGGATCTAGATGTTCAGTTCTGAGGTCTGGGTGGTAGCAGCCTCGGGCTACAGCCTGGACACCTCCGTAGCTTGTTCACATCCCAATCACAGCAGGAAATGCTTATGCGTTACTTAATTTTCCCCATTGTTTTCATTTACGAATGTTTTCATTCATTTTCATTTTAGCTGTTTCATCAGCTAAGCTGATGGATAATTTTGTGGTTTTCTTAGTTTGGCCTGGTTAACTGTGGGCTTGTTTTTGTTTTTCATACACTAACAACCAAGTTCTTGCTCCTGATGTTGACAGAAGAGATTGAGTTATTTTCCTTCGGAATGGATTTTGTTGACAGGATGGATTTAGTCTGTTGACAAAACACATTCTGTTAGCATGGTGGCCTAAAGCTTTGATGAAATATGTTTTATTGGCAGGATGAATTGAGATTGCGGTGACAAAATGCAAACAGCCTAATCCATTCTGTTGATAAAACACATTTATCTAACTATCAAATCCATCCAGTTGACAAACCTATTTTTGTTTGAAACTGAAAAGCAGATTTTTGAGGAGAAGAAATAAATTCCAAAAGAGCTTGCTGAGAAGCTGTGCTGGAGATGTGGACCTCTATAACAGAAGTATTAAAAATGGCAGGGAAGACAACTGCAGACGGAAATCTCTCCCGTTCCTGCAGCACAACGCAGCCCTGCGCTGTCTGCACACTCCATGGGTGCTCCGCAAGTTCCCTACATCTTACAGCATCCCAACAGGTTTTCAAGGGAGTCCTACAGTATGTGTTCAGAGTTGACCCTGCAAATTGAAATTAATTACTCTATTGGATACTAAAAGTCAGCATATCAATAGCTAGATTGGGTTTTGGTACCTCTAACCCACCTGCCGGTTGAAGCAGCTGGATTTCACCAGTGATACCTATGTGTTGTGGGTCTGCTTTCATCTGTCTGAATGCAGTACTTACCCCTCTTCCCTTGCTGACATTTCTGCCTGTCTGCAAGGACTACCTCTTCCTTTCTCCTAGGTCATCCCACTGGTTACCAAAATTTAGTTGAAGTACAAGTTTGTCCATTTTCTGCTTGAATCTCAGTTTATTTCTCCTGAAGGGCTCCTGCTCAGAGTTCAGTCTGTTAGAAGCTGACAGTCAGCAAACAAATGACAGCAAAATTCTGAGCTGTCTCTTCAGGCTTTCATGTTTCAGATGTTTTCCTTCAACTGTATGGTATCAAAAGTCAGTATTCCCCTCCCCTACACTAGTACAATCTGTTTCTAATGCATGGGATGGGAACAATCTGGTCGCACGTCCTTCCTTGCCGTGGTATCAGATGTAGTGTTTTGACCATTCTGACATTTAAAGTGGTCAGAAACGGAGTACTTCTCCACTCAGTCAATGGAATCATGTTCTTCATGTGTCAGAGGACGTAAGAATCAATATATTAATGCCACTAAGCAACATTTTGACATTTGAAGTTGTTCAGTTTATACTTTCTATTTAAAAATACTAGATTTGATCAATCAGATGAGAAATCCGGAAATTAACATTCCTCCCCTAGACTTCATCATATACCAATAAAGGAAGGGGAAAAAATGTGTGTTGCTTATAACTCTCCACTCAAACCAGTTATCCTGTGGTGCCGTAAGCTTTGGGCTAATACCCTGAGGCAAGTAGCAGCTGTAGTGCTGCCGAATTACAAGCATTTAAAGTTGGTTGGGCTCAAATGTAAACGACTTTGCAAGTGGGGAGGAACCAGCAGTGTGAGCCAGACTGGAGCAGTGAGCGGTTTTCCTCACTGGCTGTCTTGCTCTTGGAGCCAGTGGCTGCCTGTGTGAGGCCCAGGTCAAGCAAAGTGTGGTGTCCCAGGGGAGATCTGCTTTAATTAACTTATCCACGCCAACCATGCAGTAAGGGCAAGCTAAAGGTGTTGGCTGGATAGACACTGCAGGATTTTTCCACCAGAATATTGCTCCGAAACCTCCCATCAGGGCAACTCTCTGACTGCAAGGGGAAATTCTGACATCTGGGATGTTTCCTTGTATTTCCAAGCCCAAAATACAGCAACAGCAGCTCTCATAGGCACCTGTGTTAACTGAGGAGGAATACTGGCATCTCAGCATGAGTAACATCTTGTAAGCAGCATAGCATTTTGCTTCTGTTCCTTGGGGGTAGCACATATGTGTGAGGTTGTGCATGAGAAGAACGAGTTGCTCACTGAAGATGCAGAAATACTCTCTGCAGTATTAAAGGCTGCATTATTGCTAACGACCTTTTTGCAACGTGTGTGTGTGTGTGTGTGTGTGTCTGTGTGTGTGTGTAAAAGGACGAATAGAAAGAAAGGTGTTCTAGCTAACTGAGTGCCTGGGAAGGGTTTGCAGGCAATAGGAAGGGCTAGGAGTGGTCAGATCAGTAGGAAAACACTTTGGTGCCAATCTTGCTGTCAGTCTGCAAGACAAAAGGAAAAGGGAAAACGAGCCATAAATGCTTTCATACACTGTTCTGTGCTCACATTGTGCCTAAAGGCGGGATCTAACTCTGTCTATGGAGAGCCTCAAACCTCCGGTCTGGTTTCCAGCATCCTTGCCAGGAGGTGCCTCCCCAGTATAATACATTTCCAGTGATAGGCAGGCTGCACTTCTCTCTGTTTCATCCCATTACTTCTAGCTGTTTTTTTTTTTTTTCCACTGTTTCTTGCTTCCTGGCAATGTGTTTAGGTATTTTGCATCGTCCTCCTGTGTCTGCTCTTCCTTTGGTGTCAAAATGGGTTTACCTGACCTATGTGAAATGGAGTTTGTTCTACCATCCTAATTAATTACGCTGACATGACTGGTGAAGAGGATGCCAAGGACTGTGGCATTAGCATTCAGAAGCATTTTCTCAGGATGAAAAAGGGCAGAGCAGAGAAACAAAAGAAAGTAGAAAGATAATGAGGGAGTCTGTGACCTTTCTGAGGTCTCATTCCCAGAGACTCATGCATTATTTCAGTGGCTGTGCAATTACCATGTGTCATTACTGTACATGTGTGCAAACCCTTCCAGGGGGGTCCCACAGAACTGAATGGAAAACAACATAGTTTCAGAAGGCTGAGAACAGGGTTTTCACCATACTATAACTTTCAAAAAAATCCTTCAAAGCCCCCATAATTACTGGAGCAATGCTTTGGTGTGGCAAAAATCTTGAAGGGATGCAGAACCAGATTTTCTCTGGATTGCCAGGCATCTTGTCTGTTTTGTAAATGAGAAAACACAAATGGGCCAATGGACTTGTCTGAAGTGATGCTGCCAAAAATGGGAAGAGCAGATTTCAAACAGCCTGAACTTAAAGTCATCTTTCCTGTGGAATTATGTAGCTGCACCTCTACAGAAATGGCATTCTTAGCTCTTCTAACATAAAATCCTATTTTTGAAGTATAAGTGTTGTGCATAGTTATTGGCCCCTGCTAACTCTGTTGTAACTCTGTGCTTGCCTCAACTGAAGCTGAATTTTGCAGATAACACTATTTGCCCTGAGGGCTTTGTCGTGCAGATATTAGTGTATAACTACATGCAACAACTCAGTTCAAGGAAGTGGAAGCAATCCAATAGCTCCGTATGCAATATTTATTGTCATAAGCTCTAAGAAAAATTCATTTGCATATGAGATGCAATGGAGGCCATAAAATAACATGCGTAGACTGTAACCATCATTGTTGAATAAGTTAAAATACCAAATGATTTATGAATGTTATTTGCCTTGATTAAAGGAGATGACGTTGGTTCCGGAGGGTGCTGCTGCTCAACAGCCTTCCTTCCTCAGACTTAATGAAACGGTATCAATTTTGCAAAGTAAGAACAGGGATGCTTATGAAATGCTTCCAGACTTGCACGGGTCTGACTTGAGAATTTCTAAAATTATTGTTCTTGAGCATACAGTGAAGATTTTAACATATTATCCACCTATAATATGCAATGTGCTAAACCGTTGTCATATTTCAGAAGAGAAAGGCACAAAATTTATGCTCTTGCATAAGGTCTGACTTACTACTAGATCTGGGATAAATTCACATGAATTCTGTGTTTTCTTGATATTCCTTTTAATTTGGGAAGTCTGGAAGGTGAGCATTGGCTGCACTGAATGTGATCAAATAAACCTCCAATCTGATGAAGCCAGGATTTTATGCACACCATTTTGTCCTATGTTTAGATTTGGGAATGAAATGTAAAACAAGTGTAGAGTACTTTTAAATGAAAATGAGCCAGAGAAAATTAATCTGCAGTGAATATAGTTTCCTTAAAGCAAAATAGTATCAAAAACCATCCAGCTCAGATACATCATTACACTGATGGTTTGTGATTGTGAAATTCTTGGGTTGAAAAGAAGTTAGGGTTTCTGATCACCAAAAAAGAGGTGATGATTTTGAAAACACAAATAGCAGCTGGTCACACCAGTCCACTACAACTCAAGTGGAAGACAAGCAGATGATGCTGGACAGTGAATTGAAAGGCTGATCTTTAGTTTCAGATTTCCAACTGCCATTGCTGTTGAATTTTAATTCATATCTATTTCTAGCACCACTCTTTCCTTGTTTAGATAATGAAGAAAACTTGGCTATGAGTTTTACATAGCAATTGCATTTGTTCTGCGGTTACCTTTTTTAACTGGTACTGTAGTTACCACAGCAACAGTAAAATGGTTTAGTTATAATATGAAAACTTTCTTTGCAGAAGCAAATCTGATAAGATGTCATGAACAGTCTTGAAGAAATATGTATGTTCCAATAAAAATCACCGAATATTTCTGGGGTTACTGTAGCAATACATTAATGTTTCTATAGTTAAGATGTTGTCGGTATCTCCCTTATAAATCTGCCATAGTTAGTCATGAAACCAGCCTGAAAAGTTGCATTGCCAGCTCGCAACTTGGGAACAATTAGAAACTGTCTTTCCAAAACAAATTGATTGAATTGAATGCAAAAATAAGCAGCTCCTGTTCCATCCCCCTGTAACATATATAGAAACACCTGAGGACTGATGACAAAATGAAGCTTTGAGGATGGCATTTTTTAAATTCATGCCTCAGTAGCAAGTTTTGGAAGGAGTAAAGAAGGCAGCTCATAAGATTGGCCACTCTGGAGCAGAATAGCATGGTAGCTTTCCGCAGGTATAGCCGGTGCCCAAAGCTCAGCTTTGTACCTGAAAGCCATCAATAGCCAGCTGGTCGGCTGGCATAGGATCTGTAAGGCTCCCATTACAATGTTTGAGACTCTTGAGGTTTTCAGTGTGTTTATCATTTTAATACTAAGCCAGGTAGAGCAGCAGTGCTGTTATTTCTGTTATACAGATGATGTGTGGGCACATCACCTGCAGATTTTTCTTTTTATCTCCCAATAATTGGTTCATGCTGGGAACACGGAGAGTTTACATTCCTTTTAGTCTTCTCAGCCCATCACCTTCCCAAAGGAAATAATACACAATAGCATTTTTCTAGCAAAATCGTGGGTAGGAGGGGGAGGAAGGCTGAGGTTATTCTGCCACGGAGGTATTACTGTTCAGAGTATTATACTGTGCTTGGAGTTTTTCTACCACCTCGGTATGTGTTCCCGTGTGGTTATTCACAGCTGTGCAATAAACACAGGAAATTAATCTATATATTTCCATCTGAAGATGATAACTAGGGAAAGAAATTCAATTAAAAAGCCAGTTGTGACAGCCACTTGTCGATGTTTCTCAGGAGAGCGGCAGAGACGCACAGGCTCTGCCCTGTCTATAAGGACCCAGCCCAGTCCGCAGGCTTGCTGCTTGGTGGAGCACCAGAGCCACGTAGGTCTGGGCACCATCACACTGCACTGAACATCAGCCTCTGCTTCTCTGTATTTACAGCCAGAATTTTCACCACGAGTATATTCACTTGGTAATAAGGTGTGTTAGGGCTGATGTTAATGGATTTGCTAGATAGCAAGAAAAACTTTTACACCAACAGTGGACCAGTTAGTGGAACTGGTGTACAGTTGCATCGAAATTTAAGTTGAATGGGAGCTTTTTTTGAACTAAAGTTTTTTTTTAGTGTGTGGAAATAGTCTGTTTTTCATAAAGAAGAATGTTCTCTTTTAAAAATTATTTTCTATCTAAAATGGTGTGTTTTGGCTCTGAATAAAGGAATTAAATGAGTTTAACTGAGCATATTCAAAAATATTATTTAAATTATTGTGGACACCTCTTCTAATGAGTGACCTGGTGAAGATACTAAATAAACTTTAAAACTCTGCAACAACGTGACACACAAGCTGCCACTAAGGTTTTGGAGGATGTGAAAACTTTCTTAAACATCTCTTACCTGGTACAGCATGATTAAAAATGTGTAGCAGTAAAGCAAGCATTAAGAAGAAATATAGTTCTCTTACATAAGGTAAAATGGAGAATTTCAGCTGGGTGTCTTTATGTGAGACAAAAACACTTAAAATCCTCTTAGGTAATCAATTACATGGAGGCCTGCGTGTCTTGAAATTCAAGAGCCTTCCTGTTCAGGAAAGGAGGACACTATGTGATGGACAGATGGGAATACAGAAGCCATTTCATGGGACATAATCACACCTCCTGGGAGATGTGGGAAATATCAGCCTTCAAGCCCTTCTCTCACTAATGGCCGATGCCATCCCCTGTGTAATTCAGCATGGATGAATGCTGGTGGCAGAGCAGGAAGAGAGCCATCACGGGCTGATCTACTGACAGCTGATGTACCGCCACGTGCCCACTGAGATATACTCAAGGAGAGACCTTGTCTGGTGACAGATGGCGAAATACTGACCACAGCAACTGGAAAGGCCCTGAGGATATGTGGCGACCCACAAGATGTGTTTTTGAGGTCTGAACTGCGGGCAGGGGATAATTCATCAGAATACTTGTACTCCTTGACAGCTACTACGAGAACCCTGTCAAGGTGGATACTGGCTATGGGTGCACAGATGGCACGTATTCAGTCAGGGACACATCAGTTTGGGTTTTCTTGTTGTGCTATAGCATATGATTGCAGAGCTGCAAATGGGTAGCTGTATGAGTTATATCAGTCTTGCTGTCCAGTTAAACAACTATATTTTGTCTGGCTAGATTATAACTGATTAGCATTTATCTAACCTAGCTAAATCATTTATTGTCCAATCTTTTTAACTAACTATTATAATCTAATTTGGTCAGGTTACAGGTTAGAGACATTTATTTAATATATTATTATTATTATTATTATTATTATTTTCTGTTTTAAAATGCAGAACTCAAGATAAAAATTTGGGGATTTTTTTTTATTGTACTTTTCCTTCAGGCACAGACTCAACATTTTTCAAGCAACCTCAGAATAGCTTTTAGTGTAGGGATTTGTTTGAATACTGAATATGAAATATGATTTATTTCATTTGGTTAGTGTGAATGAAGTGTACTCCTTCAATGCCAGCTGGCAGAATTAGGTAGCTGTGGAAGAGATTGTGTAGTACAGTATCTAAAGTAAAGATGAAGATTTCTTTGATTTCTATGGCAGGGACATAATTCTACTATTCAGTTTGATCAAAGAAAACTAGATCAACTAAATTTGCTAGGTTTTTAGAGTAATTTTTATGAATCTCCAGTTTTACAGCTGGTAGATTCATTTTTATTCCCATGCGATCTGCTTTAGTGACTGAACTTCGGTAGCATTGGTTTAAGAGCAAAATTGGGTTTCAAGGCATGCTGCTGTCAAAATGCCCTCTTTCTTTGGCAAACTTGCAATCAGTGATCACTAAAGGAAATTTTCAGCCATCCAGAATGTGACACCTGGAGTAATTACTGACCATGCAGATCCGGAGCTAACCAGAGGATGTTTCATTAGATATTCAGAACAGCACAAACAAGCAACAAAAGGAAGAATGGAATAAATCAGCTATATCCTTTAAAATCAGTGGGTTACTGCCCCAGTCTCCCAGTAGAAGGGATGTTGAAATAGAACTGTGGACACAGGCAGCAGGTTGTTAGAGGAAGACTCGAGCTTCAAATCTGGGGGCTCAGGTTGTACTAACAGCCCTTGTCTTGTTGTGTTATGTCAAGCACCGAGCTACAGCCAGGCAGGTGCCACCAAGCAGCATTACTGACTGTAAGCATCACACACAAGTGTGTCCTGTTGTGTATCACCAGCCAAATAACCCCCCCTCCTCCCTCTCTCTTTCCAATGTGATCACGGCTTCAGCATCAATAAAACTACACGCACTGGCAGGCAGATAAAAACGTAGCGAACGTGAGCTGACAGCGCTAAGCAAAGGTAACACTGGCTTCAGGTTGCATTTGTAGCTGGTGTCTGGAGGAAGGTGTCTCGTGGTCCCGCACAGATGACTTAAAACCTGTTCCACAGATGTTGTTATCTTTAGGAATTGGATTAAAGCTATTTTGTGGCAACCTGACAACTTTACGGTCGTGTCCCCTAAATAAAGGAAAGTCATGTTCACATTTGCTGAAGTCTATGGAGAATTCTGCTGAAGGTCTGTCTTTGAAAACATGTGGGCAAAAGCTTTATTAGTCCTGTGGTATAGAAAACACTCTCACACACTCACTCTTTTATTTTTTTATAACACTATAACAGCTTGGTAACTCTTCTGCCCCTGATTCCTCATGAGTTTTGGGGTTACTTTTCTCTTTGCCTGTGTTTCAGTGTTAACAGCCAGGTATGGTACATTAGAGATATCGTGTAGACTCTTTATGTGTTCTTTGCCATCCTTCTCCTTGCTGATTAAAACTAGTGCACACGCTTAAAATAAATGGCTAAGGTCCTTTTTCCTTATTTTTTTCCTGGGAGTGGGCAACCTTCCTAGGTGAAATGCTCGTGATTGCTGTTAGTCCTGCTCCTATGTTTGTTTTCAAGATATGAAAGTAGCCCTTTAATCAAGTCACCTCTCTGTGGTGTACATACTAAAACCAGCAACTTGTTATATTTTATCTGACCCTGTTAACATTTCCTAATTAGATAGCACAATCACAAATTGCAGCCAACCTCAATCCCAATTGTTTGATATAATATTGATTTCCCTTATAACTCACCTGGGGCTATTGTCAGTTATCACTTTGGCTTCAATAGCATCATTCTCCACCTTATCACCTGGGAGAATGCACCTCCAGGAAGGTGTGTCAGTGTCTTTAAAAGCACCATGAGTGAGCAGCACAAGGCTTGTTTGCTATTTCTTAAACATACGGCTGCTTTGGAGAAAGAAGAATTGGGGAAATGTTCCTGAAGCAGAGTTAACAGTCTGCTCTTAATTTAGCAGATTGGTAGAAAATACCAAATTAAGTTGCTTTAATTCTCTGCAATAAGTTTGTATGAGGTGTAGGATGATAGTGCTGCATCTGGAGTACCAGTATAAGACTGGAATTCCCTCTGCCTTCTCCTGCAGTCTCCGGTCCTTGTACTTAGAGTCTCAGTGGGCCAGGTAAGGATTGTGATTCCTGTTGTCCTTGCTATTTTACACAAAGAGGAGCATGAAAGTGGGTTAGTAGGCAGTCAGCCTTGTGCAGAACAACTGCTTCAACCTGGTTATCGTTGCATTTTTTATGCTTTCCCATTATCTCTAAAGCAGATGAACTAAAAGAAATAAAACGGGTTCTGAAAAATAATTACATCTTGCTGGGATATTTGAAAGGCCCCCTAATTAATGAAGTCTTAGACCAAAGTATTCCAAACTCCATGCAAAAAAAATCCCATTCAATGTTCTCACTGAGTAGGATTCACATAAATGTTGCTAACATCTTTAATCTATCCTGAGAGTCTTGGCAATGTCCCATTTTGTGCCAGTGGTATCGAAGGCAGAGAAGATGAAAACATTAACCCATGTATATTGATCTATTTTATTGTGGGCATTATCTCTCTTAGCCCAGAATTCCCTCTAAAAAGAAAAAAAAAAAAGAAGGGAAAAAGTCTTTATTTTTAATCCACTTTGGGGAGAAATAATGCAGTTTATAACATTTACTTTTTCATCAAGCAGAACTGTTTTCCCAGCAGCTCTATTCCTGAGGTGCATCTGTAATATAATATGGAAGCAGTTTAGGCTATGTGAAATGAAATTTCAAGTGTTTAATTATTCCAGAGAAGCATGCTAATTATAGATATTTGTGGTCTTGCCCATTGCACAGCAGAATTTCTTTTATTAAGAGTACTTAAGTCTTAGAAAAACTCCGTTTATTTTCTCTGGAGGCTTAGAGGACATTTTCAAACAGAAATGTAGATAGTAACTGAATGTGTTGTAAAGCAAATATTTTGAGGTAAATAGCCTGTTTTCTTAAATGTCATCAAAGTGTTTGTGGCATCAACAAACCCTCAAGAGTGTTCACTTTTCATATATGTTTTAATACACATGGAACAAGCATAACTTTGCAGTTTAAGATGCAGTCCCCACAGCACCAGGGCTCCTTTGCTCTGTAATTGTCTTGCTCTTAAATGACAAGTGTGGAATCTGTAGCTCTTTCCTAAATTATAGTTTGCAGATTATCCTGTCAATTTGCTCACATATTTGTAGTCTTTCTTATTATTTATATATATATACATATATATATATAAAGTCTTTTTCCTTCATTTTCACAATCTCTGTGAGGGTCAAATACAATGTCTTCTGCTTTACAGCTACTTGGAAAAAGCAGTATCATGACTAATGAAATATCTTAGTAGCAAGATATTCAATAAGGTAGAAGCAAGTTAAAGATAATTAGCAATTTTAAGTTGATTTTAAGTATTGGTGATAGTAAGACTAGTGACTTCATTATGTTTAAGAGCAGATTCTTTAAAAAAAAAATAATAATAATAAAAAAGTCATCATGGGCTGGCAGCCTGCACAGTTAAGCTGCAGTTTTTCATGGGCCAGAACTTGAAGAATGAAAAAAGAGCGCTTGCTTAATTTAGATTTTGGTGTCAGAGGTGTAACTTTGTAGTTTTTTAGTCAGATGATTTTCATTTCCACAGATAACTCCATCCCTTTAGCAATCAAACCTCTTCTTAGTATTCATTTTGATGCTAACTGTGACAGTGTTGGATTCCTCAATACCTAGGATGAGACGCGCAGATAATATAGATGTTACCATGTCTATCAGTCACTCTCCCTTACAGGGCTGGGGACATGACAAATTGAATCTCTCCATAGTTGCTTACTGTTCATCTTCTTGCTTTCTGCCAGCAATTTTGCACTCTTGATTCATGCTCATTTTGATTTGTGTTTTGTGCATCTATGAGTAATTGCTTCTCCAGGCAGTTGTCTTTATAAGCCAAGTGACCAAAATCTTAATTTTCCTATTTTCAGTTTTCCTAGGCCCCTTTCACTTTCTTCTTAGAAGTATTTGCACATATTCACTGGTATAAAACTTTGATAGGAGTGATTGGAGAATGCTCTTTTTGGCTCACTTTCTATTTTTGTTTCTTTTGAACAACTTGTATTTTTCTACCACTTTGCCTGTAGGCACACCAACATCCAGGCCACCTGGGACTGCAGTGGCATCTGGGCAAGTGCTCTGAATTCCCCTCTGCTGCTTGCATTACCTTAGAGGTGGGGTGAGAAACAGCAGAGCACAAGCCCTTTGGGAAAATTGCTCAGCGCCTTCACACCAGCTAGTTTGTTGTTAACAGCATATCATTACTCAACCTGGGCATTTGTCTGTTAGTTCCTTTAATGAAGAAGTACCGTCATGGTGGCATAGCTGCTGAAGTGCCTCCTGATAGCTCTATTCTCCTCCTTCCTGGTCTTGCCAATAGTCATAGGATCTTGCTTTGGAATCAAGAGAAGCCAGTTTCAATACCTAGCTGAGAAAATGGGGCTCAAAGTGCTTTTTTCTTTAGCGCACATGCATTTGGGACCCACTTCTTTGGGCTCTGCGAGGCAATGAGGCTGCTCACTTTCCCTTGCTCATGGCTGAACAGCTGATTTCTCCTAGCCATCCACATGGATGTGCTTGGCATCAGAAAACTTTACAAAGGCCCTGCTAAGAGACTTTCCAAGAATGCTAAAACTCCATCTTGTGAGTCTGTCCAAAGGACTGGGTGAAGGTCTTAGGCAAGCAGCGGCTTTGAAAAGGATGTGTAGCCAGAATCTTGAATACTCTGCTCTTGTTTTTCATGACGTTAAAAAGGCCACATGACTCAAGTATCCGGACAGCTGTGGTTTTAAATTATGCTTTTAATTCCTTTTCTCTAATATTTCTTTCCCTCCCTTGCAAAGATTTTTTGTTTGACCTTGATGGGTCCCAAGGATTAGATCTGAACAAATTTGTTCAATACATGGCCCAGGGGCTTCTAGTGAACCCCACAGCTCCTGCAGCCTTGGCACTCATGACACCACAAAAGGATGTGAACTTGTTCTGCCTTTGTGAGCTGAGAAGCACACATGCCTGCAGTCTGAGACCAAAGTCCTGTCTAGATGCAACACAGGAGAACACTTGCTGCGTGTTTGCTGCGGATTGCAGAGATTACTTGGACAATACTGATGTTTGCTATTAAAACGAACAGTCTGGAATGGTGCTATTACTGTCCAAACTGATAAGAAGACAATTGTGGGCTCTCTTCTGCCTATGAATGGAGCACAGTTAAAATGACTTGGCACGTGGAAACTGAGAAGAAATTGGGAATAGCGTCCCAAACACAAGCAGGGTCAGGCAGAATAGATGGCTCTGCAAGGAAGTTTTGTGTTGAATTTCCTGCCTGTGACAGAAGCCCTGTGTGAGCTTGGAGACATCACTTCTGCTCCTTGTATCTCATCTCTCCCTGTAAAACTAAGATCTATTTTACCTGACAGGATAAACTGCTAATCCAGTAATTTTTAAGTGTCAAAGCCAGATTTTTCTCCACCCTTCCCCTTCATTTTCAAATAACTCTCATTTATAATGGTTGCGTTTGTTTATAGATCATCTTCCCTCTCTTTGGCAACAACTTGCATACAAACTTTTCTTTTGATTTGAATTTAACTATGAAGTTTCGGAAATCCTCATGGCAGGGAAGGTCATCAGGATAAATAAAAATAAGTATGGGATTAGCTATCCAAGATAAATTAAATTCAATTATCTTCTAACATGTCACCTCCTCTTCATGCAGCTCTGTATGTAAGATTGATACATGTTTGAGCAGCATGAACCCAATTACAGCTGCATTTTGAAAAAAAACAGCAACAGTTGACTTTCTCCAGGTGAACATCATGGCTCTTTTTTCCTCATCAGGGTCTAATTTCAGCCAAACAGCACCTAGCAGCTCTACCATAGATCAAGATGCTCTGCCGTTACCTATATTTCATGGTGTCAGTACAATGACAGCCACAGTCCGCAGAGCTGTCACTTAAGTCACTGCCGTCAGCCTGCATTCTGCAAGGTTATGCTCGGTCTTAAATTAACATTGCGTTCTGTTGGTGCCCAGCACTCAGAAATTTCTTATTATCAAAGCGATCACTGCAAGGGTTTTTCTTCCTCATCCATCACACTGTCACTGCACCACTTTCCCTTCTGCCATAGTTTCCTTTGGCTTTATTCTTTTTTTTTTTTTTTTTAACATGAGGCTTCTTCTGTCATGTTCACTTTTCTGTAGTAATTTTGTCACCTCTCCAGATCTTATGGATTAACTGGGAACCACAGCTTCATCCAAAATTTAATTTCTGCAAGTTCTGGGAGAACAGATTTAGCAGCTGGGTGAAGGTCTACTTTTCGGAATATATTTTGAGGCTTTTAAGTCAAATTTTGGTTCTGTGAAGTATAAATACATCCGTCCACAACTCTGAAATTTTCTAATTTCTCTCAAAATCTCCACATGAACACTGGTAAATTTGTTTAAAAAATAAATCCAAATGGAAGAGATACTATTTCTGGTCTGGAGACTGGTATCATATTCCCTATCCTTCCAAAACCTTCCTAACTAGTAAGGCTTTTGTAATGGACATCTCAATATGTATCCATCTTCCTTTGCATTTCTTTATCAGCAAGTTTGCTGGCCTCGATCCCGATATGTCATGCTGGTTCTTCTCAGAGGAGAAGAGTCATCTTGGACTTCTCTGTTTGATGGGTTAGTGACGTCCAGCTTCAGCCCTTTTCTGAAGGGAGCCGCAGTGGCGTCCTTCAGACTCGCTGGTTTTGAGGCAAGTCCTGGCACAATTTGGTGCTTTTAAGAATATCCATTTGGTGGTGGTGCCATTTGGAGGAAGACAGGAGGTAAGACATAAATAAACCTGTGGAAAAGCTAGCTTTGCATAAATCTGAGTAAACCCATTTCAGCCCTTTCTAGATAAAGCACAGAGGCATCATGGAAACTGCAGCAAATACTTTTAAATAATAGCCATTCCCCAAATAAACCACCACCTTTCTCTGCTGATGCACCCTGGTCCTTGGTGCTGAGAAGCTGTCTCACTAATCAGGATGAGCTGAGTGTGTGTAGTGAATATAGTTTTGTTATGGATTCATTGTGAAAGTATAAGAATAAGGAGGGAGAGGGACAAAGGAAACATGGTTTAACAAATAAATAAAAGTGGGGTGAAGATGGGTTGCATTGAGGAGAATATCATCTTTCAGCTGAGCATTCAATGCCCAGGGGGAAAATGGAGCAGGGAAAAAGAGGTCACAGTGAGGATACAGTGAATGAAATTCTGTAGAGCTGAGGGAGCAGGACTGATTTATAAAAGCTATAGATCAGCTGGAGCTGCACTGGGAAGGGGGAGGCTGACATGCTGAGCTCCTACCGCTGCTTTCACTGCCAACCAGCCTGGAGATGCACGCTCCCCTTTGGCAAGGGTCACGCGGCTGAGAAGTTATATATGCACAGGTTCGGGTTAACCGGCTGGCGAGGCAGAGAGCCCCGCCAGGACAGCTCTGCGGCACTCAGCGGCACTATCTCACACTACCTGGGAATACCGGGCGCAGCCGGCCCCCCGCCTGCCGCAGCAAGACAATGGATCTTTGCGATCAAACCTCTCGCACGACACCGCTGCCAAGTTTTCCTCCCTGGGGCAGCACTCAGTCAGGCCCCATCTCTGTAAATGCTTGTGGATTGGCTTTATCTAAGGGTTGGCTGAAATTAATGGAATTACTCAAAGCAAAGCGTGCATGCAGGAACCCCGTAGAATAGAAACCTGCAGGTTGGCAGCAATGTTTTTCCATTTCCAGTCCCTCAAACTATGAAGTTTATAGTCAGTCATTAAGAAAATGGTAGGTAAAGTAATGCCCAAGGTTGTATGCATTTGTCTACCACCCCCCATGCTGTATTACACATATTTTAACAAATACATTATTGCACTATTTCTTTTTCTTTTCTTTTTTTTTTTTGAACTTCAGAAGGCCTGAGGTTTAGCAATAGCTGTGTTGATTAACCTAATTAGTCATACAAGTTCAGATTCAGTTTTGCTGTTTGCTTCAGAATTGAAAAGGATTTCTCTGCCCAAACCTTACTTGCTTTTTTCAAACTGTCTGGAAAACTGGTTGCTGCCACTTCCTCTATCAGAAAGAGTCGAGTTGTCCAGTTGTGCACACCGAAGTTATGATGGCTTTAGTTAGCTGCTTGGTCACCATCCCGGTGAGTACACCTTGACCCTGGTCCTTTTCTGGGGAGTTTTCTCCTGCTGAGGATCTGTCATTGTTTGCCTACCTGGTATGTTTGCATCGGGTGTTTTGGTTTGTACAGGACTCTGGGGGATATGAAACTTTCAAGCTGTGTATTTCATTACATGGAAACATGCACAGGACAAACATAGCACATGGAAGCTTGGAGCATAAAAGTTTAAGGAAAGGCTTATACTCCTGACCAGCAAGGAATACAAGTACATATTTAATTCTCACTGAAGTTCAGCTTGAGCACTACGTCCAAGTATTTTGCAGGCAGAAGGCCAGTGAAACTCAGCTACTTTGTGCTGTACGAAAAGCTGCACTGTTATCATGGGAGATGCAGCCCTCAGCACCTGCACCAGCTCGATGGTTTGCAGCAGAAAACCAGTGTGGTTTTTGTTAACGTGAAGTTCAATGAACAAATAGCAAAAAGGTAGGAGAAAAGAATCAAGGTAGAGCTACCACCAACAGTAAGGCTCTTGGTGCTAGCTCTCCAGTTGGGGTTGCAGGGGAAAAAAAATAAGCTGTCTTGCAACTTTATTATTGCTATTGATCACATTTATGAAGATGACAAAGTTGCAAACTGTTATAATACAAAAAAAGGCAGTTACGGCAATGCAAAATGGTCTATCACATACTGCGTTTGACAACTTTATTACTGCAACGGACTAATATTGCAGTGGGGAAATACAGTACCCGTAAGTTACTTTGAAACAAAACATAGTAGTCAACGTGTTACTATATAAAATGTATTTTTTAGAGCCTCAATAATTACAGTGAGTAGTTACCAAAAATGTACAGACAAAACGGAATAAAGTGAGATGTCCTAACCTGAACAGCTCCTTTTTGTTTCATCTCTTACAATCATTTTGTGCTGTGTTAGCACTTGAGTTGGTAGGGACAGCACCAGCTGGTGTTGATGGAAGGATAACTATTATCTTTGGGGGCTTCTGGATTAACATCAAATGTATTAAAACTTTCAGCCTGGGCCTGGTTGGTAAGTTGGAAGGTGAAAGTATCTTGCTTTCCGTGGATGTTTTCTAGAATATAAGGTGAGGACTATTAGTACTTTAGAAGGTAAAAATAAACTACAATATGGAAATGATATTTCAGACATCTGTATGTAATGATCTACTTTGCCATTAAAGAAAATGCATGATATATTTCTGTATTTTTATTCTCTTGAAATGCCTTCATCTGGGGCATTTAAAGCATAAGTGCGTAGAATAGGAGTGGTTCATGCAGGAGGCCAGGAGCTCTGGACATAGAGGCTGAGTTCCTGGCTCTGGCTTTACCTGACTAAGACATAAAATCCAGACTGTATTCCTCTCTGCTAAGTACACATGTTAATGCTTCCTTGTACAGGAGGAAGATGTGATTCTGTGTGATTATAAAACCATTGATGACTTTGAGATCCTTCACTGGTAAATGTGCTATTGAAATATATCAGGCATTCTCTAACTTTTTCAAAACCTGCTTTGCAGAGTTTAACTCAGAGGCTAACTTGCCGTGAAATTTATTATTCATTTTAATACCGCATCACATTCCAACCAATGTTTCCTACTGCTCGCTATCAGAGGGAACAGTCTGTTGCAACTACTCCATAATCGTTCTACTAATGTATACTTTATTAAACTCCTGCTGTTCTCTTGACTGGTTTATCTTCTAAAAATAGCCTGATTAATAAAATAGATGTCAGATGTGGCCGTCTTTTACATATTTTTCCCATAGAATAAGATCGTACTAAACAGTAATTTGATTTTTTTTTTTTTTTAATGTTAAGCAGTATCAATTATTCTCTGTAGAGGTGCTCGTGGATTGCTGATGGGATATCAGAAATGTGAATTCAATTCAGGTTGGCAGTGATTAGAATTCAGGTGTTAACTGCTCTGTTGTGTCATGGCAACCAGGGAACAAATTACAATGCCACTAGTCCAGGTGAACTGGGTCTGGATGAAGGCCCTTTTCTTGGATTTTCATCTTATAAAATCTGATAACAAACATGGTTGGGAAGCTCTCAATATCACATCTGGGTAATTACATGCTACGTGTTCAAAATTCCCTCTATAGTTTCAAGTACAGGTTTGTGAGTCTCTCCTTTGTCTGCTTTTCTCCAAATCACAACAATTACAATAACATTTCTCTGGCTATTTTCAGGCTGCAAAGGCATTTGAACACAGTTCTGGTGAATGCCATTAAGCAGATGTAAAGCAATATTTCATTTTTCTGTGTTATATATTCAGATGTTAATGATGTATTGTTTGGAAACTAGAATTATGTCACAGGATATCAGTGAAGTAGACACTTCACTGAATAGTTCAACGACACAATGCACGGCACATCACAATGTTTGTCTGTGCCATTTGAGACTCTTACATGTTCCCTAAAGGATTTTGCAAGGAGAAATGGGACACTGCAGAGGGCTTGATTATCCTCTCTCCACCAGCCATGTCACTTGGTTGATTTGGTGGCCTTCTCCCAGTCTGGAATGCTATAAATAAAAGGAGAATCAAGTATTATACTTACAGAAATAATGTGCTAAATTAATCCACTAAAATGAGTCTATTAGCTGAACGGGGATTATTTTCCAGGATTAACGTCTGCTTTTCTCCAGTGGTATGTAGTGGCCATTCACTGTTCTGAACAATCCTGGAGAAGGTGTTAAGCCATCCATCTGCATTTCTTACCATGTGTATGGCATCCTTCTACTTTAAAAAAAAATAAAATAAAATAAATTAAAAGTCTCCTTTGTATCTCCCTTGTAGATGCATGCAGTTTTCTGGACAGATGGGCAAACTGTGAGGTGCTGCTCTGAAGCGTGGCATATCTTCCACTTCTGTCTTTGCATGCGTTTGATGAAGAAGGTCAGCAGAACACTAAAGGGTTGTCTTCTGTGGGCATCCATCACCTGCAATGGGAATGCAAGTTAACATCAATTAGGGTTTAACATTGCCTTAGCTATATTCATGCGCTGTGCAACACAGAGACCATGAGGATCTTCGACTTTCAAACCAGCTTCCTTGCTCGGAGCTCAGAATTACCAATAGCTTAGGACACCAATAATTCTCCAAGCAGAAGCTATGCTCTGATACAACAGTTTAAAACATCAAGCTAAAAGCTTGCAGGGTTTAGAACTCGATACTTCCAGTAATGGCTCTTGCTGTCAGTCTGGAGGGCAGAAGTACAGTTCTTCAAACCATATGTTAGAGTATTTTGGACTTCTATTGCATTTGTACACACAGAACCTTTCTGAGAAAAAGGGTAGGCAAAGAATGGAGGCTCTGTGGCTTGTTTAATTTCAGCAAGTACAGTAAAGGGTCACACTGGAACATGTAAAAACTGAGAAATGTTTTCCTTTAATGGGACCACATGGACCCCATGCCATTCTTCTAATCTCACTTCATTTTCCTTGTGAGTAGAGTAATCAATATCAGTGACGCTTTCTCAAACAACAAAAATCTTTAGATTTGAGGCTGGCTTGTCATGCAGAACCAAAGTACTGCATAACTAAATCATCACAGAACAAAGAATTTAGGAACAGTATAATATGCACAGGTGCCAGACATGTATATTCCACATGAAGTGCAGAGAAATGAGGTTGGCCCAGCTCATGTGCAGTTGCTAGTACAGGCTGACAAGTGCAGTCAAATACAAGGCTCAGCAGACACTGTAGTCCCCTTGCTTTCTACTTAATAGTTGTAATCTTTTCTCCAAATGGAGGGTTGCTGCCTGCTCTTCACTTGCTGATAGGCTTAATTCACTGTGAGTGCCCACAGGGATATCATATTTCATACTGGCTTTTGACATTTTACATTTTAATTAAGCTTACCCTGTAGGAAAGAGGATGCTAACAACCAGGTTTACCTCGCTAACACAACATGATGCCTGGAATGAAAGCTGTTGCCTGTGCCCCTTCCAAAGCCATGCACTTCTGTTGTGCATTGCCTCTCTGGAGAGAGCAATCAGGCTGTGTGCAACATCTAAGCCTGCCATCGTTCAAGCAGGACATAATTCCCAGCTTATTATTATTGCAACTTCACTGGGTTGGAACATTTGCTTAGTTCTGCCATCATGTTTTCCCTGGAGAGAGAATCGGAACAAACAAGGATTGTTTACTTTAGAGGAAAAAAAAAGATGTAATCAAGGTTTGGGGAATAAAAAGAACTTTCTTGCTTTACAGGAGGAGTGCCTTTAGAATGGAGAGGTCTGGTTTGATTTGTCAGCATTACTTACTCAGTACTACTCCATTTGACAATATTCTAGAGTCGAGGATAGCATATAGTAAGGTTTGCACCCATTTTGCCCAAGTTTAGCACTGGGATCTGATAGGGAATGGTATTTGGCAATGTGGCACAGTGGAAGGGGCCTCTAATACCTTTCAGTCTCAAAGCACAGACACTTGACCAAAAACCTGTAGGGTAATTACTTACTGTGCATCAGCTGATGTGTGGTTTCATATCCTGTTCATGTGAAGCGGAGGGTAACTGCGGTTGATTGAACCTTCTTCCAGTGGGGCCTAAATCCTGTTTGCTGTGGGGGGTATGTGCCTACGTGGGCTGTGTGTTTCAGTGCCCTGAAGTTGCCCTGTTCTGCCTGGTGGTGAATGTCGTAGCAGCTTTCCAACTCATACACTGGTTAGAAGTGGCGCACACTTTAACTGCGGGAGCCCTTTTTTCTGCGTTAGCCACTATGAAAATAAAGCTATGAAATTTCTAGTCTTCGGAACATACAGTCCATTTATAAAACAAAAGATAAGGTTGGGCACAGACAGCAAGGAAGCACAAAGTAAAGGTGAGACAGCTCTGACTAGTGTGAAAGCATTCATTTCAGCTTGGCTTGTAAAAAGGAAGAAGAGTTTTGTGTTACAGATCATGGTATTTTATCTCGAGGTTGCTGTAATGATATCGCTTTGTTGAAATTTGTCCTATCGTGTGTCCTGGAGCAGCAGAGCAGGTTAAGGGATGGTTTAGCTGCATGTGGTTTGCAATGCTTGCCCCTTTTAATCCAATAGAAACTTGTTTCTTTTAAGGAAATTTTTAAAACCAGAAAAAGAAGGAAACTTAGCGGCAGTGAGGAATGGCTATAGCTAAGCTAGAATAAAGCTGCAGTTTGATTATGTGGTCTTCTTCATTTGTGTTCAGGGAGAAGAGCAGCCTTCTATTTCAGGAATACAGCTAAATCACAGGTGGCCTCAAAAAAAAACAAACTCTCAGCTTTGCCAAATATTTTTGTTTCAGATGTTTAAATGTTTTCTGTCCCTCCTTTCTCCATTTGCAGTGTATGAGAGTACTTCCTTGCAGCATATAGATGTTGGAAATATGCAGGCATTAGGATTTTACAGAAGGGAGTGTTCCAATTTGGTATGAGAGCAGAGTAGCCATACATATACCTGAACTACTAAATGGGGGGTGAAATGACTTTTTCAAGACCAGCCAGAAAACGCTTTAGCAGTTAAGTGCCTCGCAGTATTGCTGTGACTGAGGAAAGAAGGAAAGTGACTATTGGGAAATCTTCTTTTTTTTTTTTTTTTTTCCCCTTGTTGCTCATGCTTGGTTTTAATTGCAAACCGAATTACAGCACTTGTGCAAACTCTTAGGAGCTGTAGTGGGGGCATACAGGTTTGTAATACCGCTGTAGTACTTGGGGCTCACTTGAGCTAACTGTGGTAGCTAGACATCTTGTGCTTCATGCAGGACATCTGCATGGCTTGGAATGATCATTCACAAAAGCTGTTTCTGCCAGTTTAAATGGTATCCTCGAAAGGCACAACCGCTGCAGTGTGAAGCTGGAGTTGCTGAGTGCTGCATCTTTTCCCTGCCCTCTTGAACTTGTTTTTCTGATGCTGAGCTACTTTGTCTTTCATTTCTTTGACCTGAAACATTCGGGTCACAGATGTTTGGAGAGTGATGAACAGAAGTTGCCCAAATGCACAGTCCTATTTCCAGCGCCATACAGTGTGACAGGCTGATTTAGATGTCCAGGTCAAACGATTCTTTTCAGTTGACTGCCTCAACCATCCTGGGTGCAGTTGTTATCTTCTGTATTAAGGTTTCATCCTGCAAGGTGCCGGACACTTTTTCTTATTTTGACTGGACTGGAGAAGGCAGTTAGGACGTTGCTTTGCTACCCTCTGACTAATGTGTCCCACAGTTGTTGTCAGACTGGGACACTGAGGTGCCAGCTTCCCTCTGCCTTGCCCGGACCCTTCCAACACAGTGTGTTTAATACAGTCAGATGCGATATGTGCCCAGGAAGAAAACTGCAGCACAAATCACTTCATGTAGGCTGAAGAGAGACTCCGAAAATGCTTTAAAATCTGAAAAAAGGAGAGGGAGAGGACTTAAAATTGTTGAATCTGAGCAGCCTGGTATTGACCAAGTACCTGAAACGCAAATAGGTATAATTACTGGCTTTACTAGTAGGGAAAAAGAAAAACCAGTTACTGTTGTTTCCATAGTACCTCAATATAAATAGCATCCAGTGGTTTCTATGCAACAACAGTTAGCAAACTTATTAATGTGCTCTCTATTTATTACATATAGTGATTTTCAAGCTTTAGCAAGCTGGGTTTATTTCAACATTTGTAAGAAAAACACAAAGGAAGTAAATTGATGAATTGCAATGGTTTTCCTTTTCCTCAATGAGATTTCAGGTCCATACACAGCTGAATTCGTACAGTTGCATCATTTATATCTGGACCCACGAAAGGTCCAGGAGTGTGTGGAGCGGGAAGGATGATCTCAGTGCCATTACTCCTGACTCCTGCTGATTGAAGTCTCTACTGGTCATTAAAAAGAAGATACCTGGAATTGTCCTGTAGCCTGTCATAGGTCATTTCTCCTTTTGAATGGACACGGGTAGTAGGCTACTTGCAGACATGGGAATAGGCACTGGGCTTGAATCCTGGCTTAATTCTTTGGCTGCTAGCCCACGCTTTTAAGAGCAAGAGTTTCCAGTACCTATTACGTCTGCATGATCTTTTTAACAAACTGAACACAGTAGATAAGTATGGCAACAGAATGTTGGCTGCCTTCCTAAGTGCATGCTTTGCTGATTTTCTCTGAAAAAATATGCATGCAATTAAATAAAAACAACAAAACCCTAACCTCTTGAATGCTAGCAGGAGCTTGTTTTACAATAACCTCAACATGTTTAGACTTAATGAAGAGATGCAGTTCATGCTGACTCTGAGTCACCATTGGACTTCAGTATTCTCCTGTATTTCTGGTTGATCAAGCAGTCTCACTGGCAGGGGCTGGTGGCTTTTGGGTGCTTCATGTGTTGTGTACTTTCCTGTTGGTCATGTAAGCCCATGAAGAAGTGAGAAGATCTTTACATTGCAGAATCACTCTCAGACTCAGAAGATCTGCTTTGCCTCCTGGCTTGATCAGTTCGTGCTTTGGCCCTGTCTTTTATCAGTTCTGCAGAGAGAGGACCGAGCCATTTCTCTTTCCACATGAATTAGTATGCAAAATAATTCTAATATTGGTCTTATTTCCGTAAAAACGTTTGTGTTTACATGTTTGTCTTTAATTTGTTGTCACCTTTCCTTCAGACATAGAATTAGGTGTGCGTGTTATTGCTTCTCAGCCTCGGCTTTTTCTCAAGCCTTGGTGATAAGCATCTCTCGTACATGTGGTGGAACCAAGACAAGAGTTGAATTCTGGTTTTCCATGACCGCTCTGGCAATTGCTGGATTTAAATGCAGCATACTACTGTTTAACTCCCGAAGCTCCACTTCTGTTAGTCTATATGTTAACATTCATTTATTATGTAGCATTTTCTAGTATAATATTTACTAAAAAAGTCATTGGCAATCCTCTTCTGTGCCATGGAAGTAATGGTAAAGTCACCTAGGATGCTCTGGGTTTCCACTAGCATGCATCTTTTCTTTTCCACTGTGCCTACAGTTAAAAGATACAATCCAGAGGGATGCAAGCCCTTGGAGTGATGGCCCTCCATTAAGGTGTGCTTTATACACGTGTTGCTCCAGGCAATAATGCAGAGTTTTGTTCACCCCAGGCATGACATAAATAATGCAGTGCAATTTTCACACTGAGTCTTCAGCGTAGACAACGCCAGTGCAGATAAATTATATTGCACTGCAGATGAGCTATGTTATGCTAAGTAACTGCTCCCAAAAGTTGTGAAGTAGAGATATTGGGGGGGCTCCTCTGAAACAACCAAACATGCTGTTTGTTAAATTGAAAGGACTGTGTTCCTGAGATACAAAACCAACTTGATAATTCATTCATATCTAGATACCTAAAGTAAATCAGGTCTACCATGCTAGAAATAGTAGAAAATGAGATTGAGACTGTACCTGTCCCTGATATTGCAGTTTCTAAAAATGAGCCAAATTGGGCTGTACATGGAAGAAATAGTGTTACCTTCACAGTTCTAGATATGTATGTGGAAAAACAGATTTAGGGTCTGGGTGCCCAATACTCAGCCACTCATTAAGAATTTCACATCATGTTTTAATCAAATTTGAGATCCGATATAAAATTGCTGCCTAGTTTCTTTGTAGCTTCTGTATTTGACAAAATTTATGTATGAGAGTCATTTCACTGTTTTCCTTGACAATGAATTCCCCCAAATGGAAAAGACCTTTGAAAGCGTACAAAAAAAAAGCAAATTAAATAATAGCTTATAATGGAAGTTGAAAAAAAAGGGGGGGGGAGATGGGGGAGAGAAAAATTAGGTTACAAAATTGAATGTGTTTTGTATAAAAATGGATTTAAAAATCATTAGAATAGAAGAAATCTTTTTAGCATTGTGCCTTTATTAAAGCTTGTAAAGTGATTTGAGATTACTTGAGGGAAGGAACTCGATGTCAAACTTGTCATTGCATAGTGGAATTAAATCCCTTTTTCCGTTTTAAAATCTGAGACATGCAATGCTGAGAATTTCATCTTGGCTTCTTAAATGTCAAGAATTAGTTTTTATCTGAGCAACCTGTTTATCAGAAAAATCCAGAAGTTCAAATGAAGATATCTGAAGGCAATTGAAGAGTTGAAACAGGCTCACAAATATATTTCTGTCATGGCTTTATTCTCTGGAAATTAGTACTGCTATTCTTAGCTATGCATAAAAAAAAAAAGTCAGGCATGCCCTGAAGCAAGCAGAAAAAGATCAGTTTAACACCATCATTAATACTTTGACCAGCAGCAAGATGACAGACTCCAAATCTGTGTTACAAGTCTGTGCAATCCTCCAGTCACTCTGTGCATCTCCAGTCTCTCTTAGCTGGAGTATAGCTGGAAAACGCAACATTCCCCAAAAGCTTTGAAGTAGTCAGGTAGCTGAGATGGGACAAGTTGTCCATTAGGTTAGATTTAATTCACTGTTTTAATAGAGGGATTTTGTTGCCTTTAATTGGGAAAGCCCAGATGATGTTCATGCAGATCTTTAGGGACTGTACAATCTCTTGGTCATTAATGGCTTTCGGAGTCCGACAATTGGGCATCACTCAGCCTAGCAGTGAAAAGTCTGCCAAGGTAGCATAGGTGGTCTCTGTCATCTGAAGAGTGAGCAGAAACACCAGTGTCCCAGTACTTGTCTTCAGAACGGATATCCATTAGCAACCCAGTGAGAAAATACGCAAAGTACTGAGATCCCCTGAACACCATAGGTTGCCACTTGTGCCTTTCCAAAGCTTGTGGAAGTTCTGGAGCCAATTTCCAATGGCTTTGAGGCTTGGGGTGATGAACCCAAATAATACTGAAGCCTTCTGATGAGGCATTTTGAGCAAATTCCAAATGACAGGGTTAAAGGATGGACCCAGACCTACAGGTTACCTGCTGCTGCTTCTTTAGATAAATAATCTTTTTTTTTTTTCTAAATTTATTTAAATTTATTTATTAATTTGTGACTTAGTCTTTGGCTTCCCCTCTCATCTTTCTAGTCTCTATGGTCATTTATTCTGGTGGTGTAGTTCTAGTAGAGGTCCATTAACTTGAAGAGGGTCAAGAGCTCTTTTACATGAAGTCCATGGCTTGGTGCAGTGAGAACATGGAGGTACATGTGAGACTAAGAGCTGCTCATTAAATTGCACCTTCCCCAGAGCTTGGCAAGAGAGTCTGGGTCCATATTCCCAGCCACCCTGCTCCTTATTTTGCACAACAACACTCCTTAGAGCTTGAAATGGTGACCAAAATTATTGATTTCCACATTCATTTCTTCTCTATGTGTAATATTTTTTTCAGGGAAGAAACTGTGAGCAGAGTCAGAAAGTCTTTCTTCTAACCATTACTTTGCTCTCTAACTATACTGTCTTGGGCATTTTATTCTCTCTTCATGTTAGTCATAGACTGCTTGAGCCAATCCTGATGATACATGTCCTGTTCCTCCCCTGGAGGGAGGAACAAAAAAAACAGCTTGGTGAACTCTGATCTTCATGCATTCTAAAGGCTGACGGCAGAGCCCAGAAAATTGCATGTTTCAGGGGAAAGTAGAGAGTACGGTATTAGGGGTTGCCAGAAAGAAAAGCACCAAAGAAAACCAGGGGAGTTGGGTGGGCAGCAGCAGAACTGATATTGCAACAGGAAGAAAACAGGAACCAGATAAGACCATAGGGCTGTGCGAGGAGAGTGACTTTCAGCTGGGAGCAAATAAATACATCATTACAGCTGGGAGCAGAAGAATGAAGCTAGTTTTAGATATTCAGTGCCGGTGCAATTTAGTGCTGGAACACTAAGCATGTTCACAGTGGCAAGTCAGATGTTACAGTGAAGCTATCAAATATTTTTTTTTCCTCTGCAACAAATATGGGACACTAATAAGAAGAGGGTAGTCTTATGTGCAAGAATGGAAAAATTGCATTATACTTCTAAAAAATTTTTATTTCAGTTCTATAGTGGCTCCATGCTACATCCAGAGTGTGCTTGAGGGCATGGGGTGTTTACTGCTGAGCTGCACCAACATTTTCTTTGTAATAAAATATTTTATTTCACCCAAGGCGAAATTGAACTGTAAGCTTTGGAGTGTTCGCATTGTTTTTAAGAAATCAGAAAGAAGGTCTTTTTTAAAAAATAAAATAATCTAGGAATATCAAAGATAATCATTTTGACTTTTTTGCATTTTTTTTTTTGTTCAGTTTACTTGATATGAGTGATTTACAAAACCAGTTTGAATTTGAAAAAACACACTCGTGTTGCCAGTTGCATGGCATTGCTTGCTTTCCTTGAATTTTTTGAGTGGAGAAAATATTTGAAATGGAAAGTTTCACTGTGCTCTAGCCGAGCATACCAACCAGGAAACAGGCTTTGCTCACAACGGTGGAAGCCGTCCAACATTATTTATAGTGTGTAGCAATTTTCCTGAAGGAATGCGAGTTGTTTGACGAGTGTGGAGGAATTGAAGAGGAGTGTCTTGGGGTCCGTGGTATGCAAGTCTCTGGAAAATCCACCAATTTTTATTAATATTTCTAGGTGCCTGGATTGGTTCATATTGTACACTATTTTGTAATTGTGTTGGGATCTGAGGTTCTGAAGTGAAAATGTGAAAATACAGTGCTGACATTAAATGGCAGCAGTTGGTTGTAGGTGGGAGGTGGGCTGAAAGAAATCAGTGAGTATTCACCATTTCAGGGTTATAAATATAATAAATGACAGGACTAATTGCAGTCTTAATTACAGTGGTATAATTCTGGAAAAATGGATTAAAGCATTAAAGTTAGACAAACGTAACAGCTAATAAATGAGTGAAATAAGAATCAGGCTATCATTTTATCTCTGTGTATGCAAGTAATCTGAAGACTTCTGTAGCTTTAAACCAACAGATGAGATATTAGTTTCGTCCAGATACTTTTCTTAAAACAGACTATGGAATGTAAGCCAATAACCTTCAAGTGGTTGTCACTGGGGAATGAGCAATATTCTGGTTTAGCACCCAGGCATGGAGCAATGGTGATATATTTTCCAAGCAAACACAGACATTGTAATCTCATTACTGTGTTAAGTATAGTAATTGTTTGGTGTAGTATAACTACATTCCTTTTCCCCTCTGAGCTTGTTCCCACATCACAAAATTAATCCTTGTTTTGAGCGAAGTGTAACTCTCACGGCATGCCTGCAATGTTCCTGCCAACGTTGCTCTAATAGCAATGTGGCACTGTCATCAGGCTACTATCATTTGGATAATCCATGGCTGTAATGCATCATTTATGTGCTATTGTTTTGATGATGTATGAAAGTAATGCATCATTTCAGGACTGCCAGCAGAAATATCCCAGAAGCTGTCATGCTTTGTTTAAAAAAAAAAAAAAAAAAAAAGTCTTTATAAATGCAGAAAAGAGATTAGTTATTTATGGGAGTAGAAAAGGAGGGAGTTTAGGAGGGAAGTGGAATGAGGAGAGGGAATATAAGAGATGTTTTGATTTCCAGAGGTACGTAAATCAATAGGAGCTGCAGGTGTTTATTAAATCCTAAAATTAGGAAAGGGAATTTCCATATTTCTAGCTGTGTGCTTTCAGCCTCGTGCCCCTTTGCCTTCTTTACAATTGCTGGAAGAGTGGTGAAGGCACTGTTTGGAGTCAGAAGACTCAGTGCTGGGCTCTAATCAAAGCCTTTCACGTGTCAGTTCATACGTACAGAATAGACACTTTATGTTCTCATTTGTCTGTGCTGGCATACCCACCACTGATGTAATTGTTGGAATTAGGTGAGTAGTTATTGAAATCTCAGTATTAATAGAAGGTCCTTTTATTTAACACTGTACCCTAACACAGTCGAAGCTTCCCATAAGGAATTTCAAGGCTAAAGCCCTGATGGAATTTGATACTTACGAGCAGAATACTTTTTAAAGGGGATGAATATAAGAAAGGCTGAAAATTGTCCTGATCTGCGTTAATTCAGTGTTGCTTTGAGGTAGATGAAATGAATGGCTGGTACCTCCCTGTCTCCTGCCAGTACCCATCACCAGAATCCGGGTGATGTGATGCGTTGTGTCATGAGCAATACCTTACAGGCAGGTTTAGACATCTGGGGTTGTTTGAGGAGAAAAGCTGATCATAAAACTGTTTGGGATTACAAACCCAAAGAAAGGGAGCAGGAATATGAGGCTGAGTCCTGCCTGTTGACAGATAAGGCAAACTGAGAGACTGAGAAAGTATAAACGTTTGTAATTGTTGGAGATTAATAACAAATGAATAAATAAAAGTACATTGTCAGGAGTCTGTCTTGGCTCCTGGGCTGTCAGGGACTATGCAGCTCCCCTTGGTCTGGACTGCATTTAAAAATTGCAGTACAGGGCCTTGTGAGGACCTTCTCATCATCCCTTGCCTGTTTGCCAAAACTGTACCTCGTTTCTCCTCTTATTTCTAACAGGCTGCAGCTTCGTGCTTTTGACTGCTCGTTCAGTTCTATCTGCTCTGCTTTTTTCTTTTTGAACAGGAAAATGACAAAGCCTTTCAGACTCAGTCTCTCTTCATTCCAGGTGATTACAAAGCCAATTGTCCTCAGATGTCTTTTCAGCCTGCCTCAGAAGTCCTAGTTTCCATTTCTGGCTTTTGATCACTAAATTTTTCGTTGGTAAAATGCCTGTTTGTTGCAGCCCATCTGATTAGTACGGTTTGCAGTAATCAGAAACCAGTACGTAGGTGATGGCACACTGACTTCATGTGATGAGTGATACCCTACCTGCAGGCTCAGACATCTGGGATTATTTTACCAAAGAGGAAAGATGGCCAGAAAGATGTCTGGAGAGATATTAGGGCATCTTGGGACTTCTATTTAGGCAGCCCCCTGAGGCATAATCTTACTTTTGGGGTCAAGAAACATCTCCTTATGGTTAAACAGGCTTTGAGCCTTGGAAGTTAGTTTTCAAGTTGTTCCGTGTAACTTCAGCCAGTGTCCTTCTCTGACCTAACTCTGTTTCTGACTGATATCATGAAAAAAGTGGGAAATAAAAATGAAGACTGAACACAGGTTTGGACAAGGTTTCCACAAAGCTCAGCTCTGCTTTAGTATTGGAATGAAAGAGCTGAGATCCACTGGTAACAAGCTGTGAAACATCTTATCTGAATGTGAGTCTTAATTATTACAATTATTAAGTCTGTGCACTTAATAGTTTGGACCTGGACTCTGTTTGGTTAAGGCTTTTTCTTTTTTCTTTTTTTTCTTAAATTGAGTAAATCTGACTTTTTCCTTCAAGTCATTAATTCTACTGACATCAGGGGAGTTTTGAGTGTGGGGTTTGGTAGGAAGGACTTGTTGGCAAAGAGGAAAACATTTCTTTGAGAAATAGAGGTGGCCAATGACATGCTTGCGTTCTCTGCTGCCTTGTCCCAACTTTCCTCTTTCTGTAACGTGAACTAAAATAGCCCACTTTAGAGAGTGCAGACAGCACTTGCAACTTTTCACCCAGGGCAATTATTCCTTGGGGGGGTGGTGGTGGTGGTGGTGTTCATTTCAGTGTGAGGAAGTGATACACATAAGCCAAAGGCACCTGTTCTCCTGGTTGCCCTGTAAGCCACCATGTGTGCAGGGTGCACATTCTCTTGCTGCTCTGCAGCATGGCCACGTGGGCTGGCTTGCTTCGCTGCCGTAAGAGCTTTCCTGCAGAATTCCTGGCATTTCCCTTGCAGCTTATGAATGGGCTCTGCTGATTACTGGGTTGTTAATACACTCATGCAGCACCTTGTGAAGACCTTCTTCCTCTCCTTGGAGGTCTAGAGGTGCTGCAGTAATGCAAAAATATTGTCTCCAATTGTTTCCTCTCTGTGCTCAGCCTCCTTCATCTGCTTGTTGATCTCATCTCACCTGCTGCTTTCCTTTGTATTCCTTGTTTTCTCTTGTCTCTTCAAACAGTGTAAACACGAAAGCAATGCAAGTTAATCCTCACCTTGCACGTACACCCTCAAAACAAATCCCATTTGTAACAAGCAAAGCAATCCATTCCTGAATGTTATCTCAGGGCTTCAGTCACTCGGTTTGGCTCCTGTACCTGATGCCAGTTCAGGCTTTGGCAGCTCAGCTAGTGTAGATTGCTGATGATGATCCCTGCGATGAAGTTTTTGCTGGCATATAGACATGCAGAGCAGGAATAATTTTTCAGGCCTCCGTCTCTTCCTGATACTTCAGGTGACACTAACACCCCTCATAGGTCCTGGAGAATACTGGTACTAGAAGATGCAGGCTTACAAGAACAAGCACAAATTTTGGAGACTGTTTGATGGCTGTGGCTTAATTGTCTTCTGAATATGCAATATGAATGTACAGAATAAAGCTGAGGTACATGGAGTCTGATAAAGGTGCTGACTCAGTTACATTTGGAATTCTCTAAACACAGGAATTGGCACCAAGAAGAGTGACAAAGCAGAAAAGTCTTTGAATCTGTGGTGCTTAAAGTCTCTCTGCATTGCCTACAAAAGAAAAAAGCACCTTTTTTAGTAAATAAAATAAAATAAAATGATGAAAGACTTGAGGAATGACTTTTGATCAAAACATTAAACTGAGCTGCAATCAAGCTCCTCTAATTGGATTCTTCTGGAGTAATATTTACTGTTGCTAATGTGGCACGATGTAATTACACAACCTAAAAAATAAAATCTTATTGTGGAATTTGACAGGTAATGTGTATTTTGGAATAAGTTCAGGGTCAGAAATTCTGCATATGCACATCAGCTCAGCTGACTCTAGCACATTTCTAGGTTGTCCTGGAGCAATCGTCCCTTCAACACCATATGAGGTGACTGATGCCTGTGAGTCCAATTTGAGCCATTTTTGAGATAAATATGCAAAGTTGCTTAGGATTATGCAATAATAAAGCACAAAATAAGCCCCTCACCAGCCCCATTACAGGCCTGTCTGGGAGATTTGATGGACTTGCACTGGCTCAACGTATTTTTCCCAACTCACTGCACTGGACTGAGTTGCACTGAGACACAATGAATATTAAATGCTCAAGCTGCAAATATGCTTTAGGTTATGAACCCAAGACTTAACTGTGGAGAAAAAGAGGAAAGGAGAGAGGGGGAAAAACAAATCTGTTCTGTTTTCATCCAAAATCTATTTAGTACTTTATCATTTCCAGTCTCTTTCTTTCTCAGGATCAAAATCCGATCCCTTGTTCTGTATGTATAGGTGTCTTTTAACATCTGCTTTTGTTTTGATTCAATTTACTAGACCCAAAAGATTGGTATTTAACGTACACATCTAGGTCATTCTGTGTCTTAATTAACTGAGTGCCATCTAATAATGAAAGAAATGGGTAAAGAGAGGCTATGATTCTGAATAAATAGGAGTATGCTTTCCTTTTAAAATATTGGATATTTCCAAAGTAATTTTTAGACAAAGGGCTGGCTGGGATTGTTTCCCTTCACGTCTATTCAGCAGACTATGGTTGAGGATTATAAATGATGTAATTTTATTTTTCCCCAGTTGGCTCACTGGGAATGAACACAAGGCTAATTAACGCTGTATGAATCCATTTACCCAGAAGAGTGACATCATGGAAATGAGGATAAAACCTGGGGGGGTTACTTCCTTTTTAATAAATTACAGGAAGCCACACTAACTGATCTAATTTTTGTTGATTGTCTCAGAGATTATTACCCTTAAATAGATATTTTTAATGAAAGTTGGGGTTTCTAAGGTATTTAGAACTTAAAATAAGATGGCCAGACTTTTTTTTTTTTTTTTTTGCCTAGGAAGCTGTTTTGTGATCAATTGTCTTAGCATGCTAAGGACTTTTTTTTTTTTTTTCTGTAAATCTTCCTATAAAGCTTTCTGAATGGATCAGATGTAGGCAGGTGTGGATATGTGGGGGTCCAGGCCAAGCTAGTCTCAAGCTTGGCTCAGGACATGCTGGTTTTAACTGGATTAGTGCCCAATGGTATAGAGGGAAAATGTGGTCACTGGGTTTTGGTATACTTGACCTCTATTGCTTGTTCTTCAAATGGCTGTGTGGTACCAGCAAAGGCAAGCAAGCTTCTGGTTCATGGCTATGACCTGTATGTGGTAAGTGATAGTGGAAAGAATAGGAGTCCAAACCTTGCTTTTTCTCCATGTGTCAGAGGAGTCGGCTGTTTAAAGGCAAATGACTAATGCACCAGCGGTTGTTTCTGTTTTTCCCTCTCACTTTCACTAGAAATTACATTCTTTAGAAAAAAAAAAAAAAGAAAAGAAAAAAGAAATACGGATGTGTGGTTGTCATTTACTGTGCAGGAATCTGAACTTTCTCACAATGCAACGAATTTTCTCACAATAAAGCTTTGTATTCTGTTTCATGGGAAGAGAGTTTTATTCTTTTCTCATTTGTAGAATATGAAATAAAGTCCACAAAGAGACAATGCAATGGTTGGTCCTCCCACATAACACAGGTCAGGAGATTACAGCTATTAACTTCATCCTGCAAGTGTTAATTATCATATACACAATATGCTTATTTCTCTTTCCATAAATGTTGTTGCTTATGTAATGCACAATTTTATTTTTGTTACCTAGAGTATTCTTCTCTTGCTGAAATGCATTTAGGCAGAGATTTTGTGGCAAGCCATCATTTTTAGATATATTAATGATAAACTTGCAGGTGGGTAATGGTAACAGAAACACCAATCGCAAAGAACTGGAGTAATTTACCTTTATTTGGACCTATGGTAGAAGAAGGCAAACAATGAAGTTGCCTTCATTCTCTCTCTGGCAAGAAATTCGGATTCTATCAGAAAACAACGTTCTCTAAGTTTGACTGGGTTTTAGTGTTACTGTTCAAAATCAGAAGCAATACAATTTAAGTTAATATGGTTACAATTCTGTAAAATTGATGAAAGAGCATGCTGAAGTGGGAAGTAGGTTTGTTTGCATCCCAGCAAATGTTTTGGCAGCTACTCTAAGTGCATTTTATCCTTTGGCAAGTGATAACAGTTCTAATTTTCTGCTACTTTTATATGACTTTGTATTGATGCATATTTCAAATTTCAGCTTTTTCACACAAAAAGAGCAAGAGTTTTATTTTTCAGCAAGAAAACAAGGGTGAAGAAAACATTCATGAACAGCTATCATTACATAATTAGAACTAGGAAAAGAGAGGTGAATTTGAGGAGGATAAGGCAACTTTTCTAACAGGAACTAAATATATGAAGAGTTTGATCATGCAAAAGTTGTAAGAAAGGGAGAAAATGTTGACACTCAACACCTGCTGACTCTCCCTTTGCTTAAAGGCAATTTCTGATAGACTCGGACGGAAATCAACTTGATATAGCAAATGTCATATCAAAGTGCAGTGCTTGGAACTTTCCCACAGAAATAAAACATTTTTGCAGATTCTATTAAAAGGCCAGGTTAACTCATCTATTAATGCTTGAGCTTTATGCTTTGCTGTAAATCTCACATATCTAGAAAATGCAAGTTTTTTTGGCTTTGTGCACACATTTTATTTCTTCTGGTGGTCCCACTTCATTAAACGTATATATCTTCTCATTTCAGCTGGTTTAGCTTGTACTTAAAATGCAGGATCTCTGTATTCATGATTCATAAAACATCCTTCCCAGTAGTCTAAGCAGAAAATCTCAATTGCCACATGCCATGTTAAGAAGAGCAGGGCCTGGGGAAGAAGGATTGGGAAGCTGCATGTGTCTGGCATTGAACATCTCAATCCACCCAAGAATGAATTTAAGGCAAAAGTCAGGAACTTGAGAGCAAGACATTCAATTTTCCACTACAGTACCCAGTGCGACCCCAGGCAAGGCTTCTACCTTCTGGATTTCAATTCCCTCCATATCAGCATCATCTCTCTTAGCACAGAGTTAGTGTCTGGCTAAATTTCTTGATGTCCATGAGATGCTCACATACTACCCACAGCCTAATGAGCACTGAGGTGTCATAGAACAGCGCAGAACAGAAAGCACATGTTGGTAAGGAAGAGAGGTGAGCACAGCCATGTTATTGTATGTAATTTCTAAACAGTTTAATGCTGTAGGCCAGCTACCACTCTCAAATGCTCCCAGAAGAAATGGCACACTGCTTCACAGTATCTGCAGGGCCAGGTTGCCTCGTTTCTAGTTATTTAGTATGAATTACTATTGCCTTCTTAAGGTAAGCTTTAGTTTTATAAGTCAGAAGCATGTGTCATGGCGAATAGCTCAATGCCTTTGATCACTCGTGCTCCCCTCAAGATAAAGTATTTGCAAACAAATTGTCCTGTGCCTTGTAATTAAATTGCACTCTTACACATTTCCTCAGTGATGAGGAAGGAAAGCTGTCTTTGAAATGGTGTTATTAAATAGGTTTAGATGAAGTGTTAAACAGTTCTGGTGTTTCTTGACAATTATGTGTTTTTTTAAAACAGTTACTTATTTATATATTACCCAAAGGCTTTTTGCTCAGCATAACATTAACCTTGCGGATCATCCCAGCACATGGGCTGTGGGAAAGCTGAGGGATTAGTTTCACTGCATTTACTAACCTGGAGTCCTGTCTCTTTAGGCAAATACTTTATTATTTTCAGTAGTTTCTTTGACCCCAAATTGCATACTGAAAGGTACTACTATGCTTGAATATCCTTATGGCACCAGCACTACGCAGAAGTTGTGTTTACAGGTCTGGGCCTTGTTTTGATTTGTGGGAAGTGCAGCTTTGCATATGTGATTTAAAAATAAATAAATAAATAAATAAATCCTTTTTAAATACTACTCCCTACTGAAATCCAAAATACTTGGATGCACGCTTCTGAATTTGCAGAAAATTGCTCCAAACCTGAGTATGATCATTGCAGTTCACACACGTCGTGTATGTGCTCAGGAACACAAGTGCCATGTATAGCTGGGCTTCATGATCTTGAAGGTCTTTTTCAGCCTAGATGATTCTATGATTCTAAGTGTGTTCCCAGGTGTTGCCTCTCTTGAAAGGAGCATCCGCACTTTAAAAGCCCTGGATGGAAGCTGAATAAAGTTAATATTCAGTTGTGAGCTGCCTGGTAGAGGTACATGCTGACCCCTCATCCAGCCAAGCGTGCCTCTGCATAGGTTTTCCATGCTGTGTGAAGGATGAGGTGTTCAATTAAAAGGACTACAGATGTGCAGTACAGTGAGGTAGAAAGGCAGAATGTTGTCTCTGGTTCCAAGTGATGGATTGAATACTTAGCTTTAGTTTTTGTTGAATCTTTAATAGGCCTGTGGCAGAATGTGGGCTAGTCTCCACTTAAACCCAAAGTCTTACTGAATTCAACTCTGTAACCTCCCTTGTGTATCTGTCAAGTTTTGAAGTCTCTTACTGTGCTTTTTGCAGAGAATTTAACACTTGGTATAGCTGCTTGTACTAATATTATGACACCGGGCTGTTGTAATGTCACGTGGCAGTGTTGTACAAATAAACATGCTTAGTGGCTCCCTTCTTCCATCTTGCACTGAGCTTGGTCCAGAAAGAGCAAAGCATCCAAAGCAAACAAGCTGTCAGGAACCTGCTGTTTCTGTGAAAGCTGAACCAACAGTGCAAGGAGCAAATGCAGGAACTGTTTTGGGTGTGCTTGGACTCATATCCTTCATTTGGCTCTTTGAATTACTGTGAGCATTCAGCTCATGGTCTAAAACAGCTTTCTCCATGTCCTCTACTGGTATTGAGTCATCACAAGGTGAGATTGGGGTATAGAAGAATTGGAGAAAACAAATTTCTTCTGGCATGGAGGGGGAATGAGGGAAATGTAATCTAGCTCCTTAAAAAACAGACAAAAATTGCACTGAACAGAGGCAGGATGTTTCACTGAAATGTGAATTTTAATGTCACAAGTGAGAAGAGTCAAGGCTTTGAGCTTTCAATAAAACGAAAACACTGTTACATAATGATTTCTTCTTCCATTAAGAAAACATTGCTTTAAATAGGGGGGTTCTTAATGACTATGTTCGATTGCTTGGAAGAACCTGTGCATAATGAAATCTTCTTAATATACAGTATGAATAGTTCTGTTATCATCTGTATTTCCAATTTGTAATTAAGCACCTTTAAAAAAAAAAAAACTGCTCACAATTAAAGTGTCAGTGCTTTCCTGAATACTCTTAATTTCAGTAAGCTTTTGATGCTTTATTCATGAAGAATATTAAGAGGCACTTAGTCATCCATGAAAATATATGCATGGTGTATAAGGCCAGACTCAAAAGGATAGATGAGGAATAGCAGTCAGAGGTGCCAGTTCGTGGAAGGAGAGATTTAAGTTTCCAAGACTTGCTTCAAAAACAGCAAAATATGTATATGTTAATATAATTTCAGATAATTATCTTCCATTAGCTAATTTGGGGCTCAATAATTAGATGGCTAAAAACTTGAAAACCCTGCACATATTTTATCTGGGCCAACCTCATCTGCAAATTATTTTTATATTCTTTTTCTTTGTGCCAAGTCAAGTATTCTCATTTGTCTTGGGAGAGCCTGGCTGTCTGATTTGGACTTGCCATGGTTTTTCTAGGTGTGTGCGTAAAATCGCTTTGTTTTTCTGTATTTTTAGTTCACTTCCTACACAAATGTTAAACAGATGCTGATTTGAATGGTAGCCTGGTATATTAATTACTGCACATAATGAATCTCAGAAAATGTAATAAAGGACTAATTGGTGTCAATAAAAGTAACACTGACAAATGACTTCTTGTATAATGTAAGTGGTGTTCTGTATTGCATAAGCAAGAGAAAAAAAATCTATCTCCCATGGGGAACACATTGCCATTTGATTTTTTTTTTTTCCTGGAAGGAAGTCTTCAGCTGGATGCTACATAGGACAGTACATGTATGAAGTACAGGTGGTCATCAGCCTTGCTGTCTGTTTGCATTTGGTTTTATTGATTTCTGCCCAAGATTATTTGCTTTAAGCCCAGCAGAATTTGAGGTGTGACAATGTGATATTGAAATGAAAGGTGGTGACGTCTTGGCTATTGTGTGTTTTTTTTTTTTCCTGCTATAAAGGGCATACCCTGGAACGGGGTCCTGGTTTGTGGTCCCAAGGCAGATGCTGTGCCTGGAGTGTCTGCAGGGCGGTATGGAGCACAGTGTGCCTCCGCTTGCGCTAACCTGCCCAGCTGGGGCCTTCCTGATGACTTCTGGGTTTCAGAACACATGAAGAGGGATAAACAGGGCAGCCAATGTCTCAAGATGCCAAGAGCTGAGCTGGCGGAGTTACGATGTTCAACAAAAATGGCTCATCCAACAATTGCTGTAACTTCATTTCAGCCCTACCTCTTTCCCTGAAGCTCAGGGTTTCTGCCACCCATGGAGAAGATGGAACTGACTGAGAAGGAGGTGCCAAGAGTGAGGAAAGGAAGAAAAATTGTGGTTTTAAGTCCTTGTTCAGCTTCCCTTTTCCACACACTTTTCTCTCCAGCACCCTCTTGTTTTGATGGGTTCTATTTTCATCACTTTGCCAAAAAGGCTTTTCTCCAAAAGTATTTATTAGCACCCAGCTGCCTAGTCTTTCTTGCACCAGTCTCTTTTGCTCATCAGGCTCTTGTCATGGGATTGCTAATAGCTTAAGCATGAGTTATCAAGGTCAATGTAAAAATAATGTTGAACTCTGATGTGGAATTTCTTCTTTTTCCTAGTGGCACTAATAAAGACTCACTTAAAATAACACTGCCTTATCTGCCTTTTGCTGACAGCGTATATTTCAGTTTGGGGTAATGTTTTTGACAAGTTCTTTCTTTCCTTTACTTTAGGCTCTCTGGGTAAATCTTTCTTGTTCCGTACTCAACAAGTTTCCCTTGGAGGTTCATGAGCCCTGATGCCCGTTCCTTCTCAGCTATTCTGTCCTTCAGCACAGTTCCACTGCACCCTGGTGTTTGCTTGCCTGCTCTTAACCTTAAAACAAACAAACAAGTGAAAAACAAACAAACAAATAAAAAACCACCACGTTAATGAGATTTCAGATGAGGTCTGCAAAGAAACAGAACATCAGAGACATACAGGAAATCTCTGGGTGTGAAGAATATATTTAGTAAGCTGGGTATTTTACTCTCTTATCCCTGTCAGAATTTAAATCACACCACTAAATAGATTTTCCCTGAAATGAATCCAAAGCTTACTCAAGGCTTGGGTTTTTGTTTGGCTCTTTCTTTTGCCTTTTCTTCCCCATCTTCTCTCCCGTTTCCCCCCAGCCCATCCCTGCTCGTGGAATTCAGACAGTCTCGAGCAGACTATTTCAGGTTCCTGACTGCCCTGCTGTCCATTAGCCAGAAATCCACAGCCCTCCTATTCACCCTTCTGCCATTGACCTATTCTATTGCCTCCCCTTTACTTGGTCTGCTTAATCTATAGCTGTGACAGATTGAGGGCAGAGATAGTCACATAGGATGCATGTGCACCACACCAAGGATCCAGGGCTGGGGTTGGAATTTTTAGTGGTTTCAGTAATTCACATCCAAGTAATGATTGGCTGAGAAATGGAGATTGGAAACAAAAAAATCACACGCTTAATCCTTTTTTTCTTCTCTCCTGGAGCAGAATTCTAAAATAAATTTGTATTTGTATGTAAATAAGGACCTGTTTGTGTGTGTGTGTGTGCGTGTGTGTGTAGATTTTTTTAATGCTCATATTCATACCCTTGCTCAATGATGCAGATAACCAATTTAGCAAAAAGCATAACACCCAGAAATGGTTATTTAGTAGACTTATAGATGTGAAGAATGCTCAGTGTTTGCTTCTCTAATTCTGTCTGTAGCCTTCAGCTACAGGAGAATTATTAATAAGCTGTTTTGTGTATCTGCAGGTGCTCCAAGATCTCTCTTTTCATGACGAGTTCTATAGCATACTAAATTTTCATGCAAGCAGTCTCTCAAACAAAAAGGTATAAAATAAGAAAACCTGGATAAATTCACCAATGCAACTGAAGGAATATGGTTATTTTAGGCAATAACTTTAATAGAATGGGCATATACAGGGTAATAAACGTCCCCTCAACTTTACAAAGAGCCCGGCAAGGGTTACAGCACAAGGTGTTTATTACTGTAAGAGTCATTAGTGCTGAAAAGACAGATTTCTAGGCATTTGGATTGTCACTATCAAATGTCATCTTTGATATAAAAATGTAAATTTCACATGTATCTGTCACCCCTTTGTTATAATTTAATTATCAGAACTAGCACTTTTTCATCTAGAGGATGCTGCTTTCAGCAAATTGGAAAGGGAAGCAATTAGCAACTGCCAGTTTTCTGACTATAAGGGCCTGTTGCAGTTTGTTGTCTTGAGAGGTGTCTGAATGACCTGTTAAGTGACCTTGTAGGGACCTGTGGTATCAGCCAAAAAAACGATGTGGTATTGGAATTTTTCCCACCTCAAACTTAACCTCTGACTTAGTGATTAGACCAGCCTCATAAAATATGGGTAGCATTGGGAATTAAGTGGCAAAAATATTCAAGTGATTCAATAGATTCCATATTAAATCTGTGGAGGCTCTTGTGTACATCAAATATGTTTGTATACTCTACCAATTTTAGGTTGTAAACTTCAGTAAGCTGCTGTGAAACATGCTTTGATAAGTTTTCAGAGCCCTATACATCATCAAGGCTGCTAACCCATGTCTTTATTACATCTTTTAAATATTGGGGCATGCCATGGGACTACTTATCTGTCACTGATTGCTGGGTTTGTATTTCCTAGGTGGTGAAATAATTAAGAATTGACTTTGGAATCAGAAAATGTGTAACCACTTTTTTAAAATAATAATAATAATAAAAATTATTGAACCAAATCATGCAGGTGAGGCTTGTCAAGGATTAGTGATTTAATTGATTTGTAGTCTGAATTCTGTCCATAATTTTAAACAACAAATGGTTTATGAACAAAGTAACTGATTCCTGGATATCACTTATGCCTTGCACTAGTTACTTTTTTTGTAGTGCATATACATTATTTCATCAAAAGTGGGTTTTGCATTTTTAAATGCAAAATTCCAGTTTAATTATCTTCAATAGAGTTGGAGGCCTTCATTCTCTGGGATTTAAAAAAAAAAAATCAACACAAAACAAAAACAATAAAAATTCAGCATCTTCCCACTGTGTAGTAAGATATCTGCCACTTCATCTATACACTATTACATTATCCAGTGCTTTAGAAGAGGAAGGAGAAAAAAAATACTGCCTAGCTAATTAAAGGATAGCTGCACTTTTTGCGTGTGTGATTGAAGTCAGATGTGCTTTTTCTTACTAATACTGTCTTAAGCCATGTACTGATTTAAATGGTTGAGAGATTTCTGAAACTCGAGTATTTGTCAGGTAGGTATATGAGGAAGAAAAAAATTGCTTGTAATTTGTATTTGTGTTACTTTGACACTAGCAGTGGATTATGCTAACTGAATGGTTTATGGAAATGAAACCAAACAACTGGCAATAAAAGCTTTATGCATAGAAGTGTGTAAGTGGCACCTGGCAGAAGCTGACTGACAAAGTATAATAAATATTTGACATGTCCTGTAAATACACGACATTCGGTCAAAATCCATTCAAGTTGCAAAGCACCTAGGGCATGATAAAGTTTAATAGCACCATTTCAATTTCACCCATTTGCTTATGATGTTTTACTATTAGGACCTTTCAGCTATAGATATTTGAGTTCTAAATTTCACCATTTAAAGCATGGGCCTTCAGAAAGTATCAAAGGACTGACTCCCTTAGATGTGAAAGATAGATTTAATCTGCCAGTATTTATAATTTCTTATAAATTTTGGCACATCCTTTTGGCACAGCTACAATTTGGGCTGAAAGCTTTCCAATGAATAGCTGTCCCTTGGGATGGGGGAAAAAGTAGTAAACTCTGCATCCTCGTTTGAGCATCGTGTGAAGTATTGAGCACAGGGTGTGCAACTAAACAGAGGAGGAACAAAACAGACGGCATCTAGAAAGATATGAAACAAAGCTTAAAAACAACAAAAAACTGAAGGAAGGGATGTGTTGTTTAGTTGCATTGCACTGGAACAAAGCTGGGTGAAACCGGTGATCTGTGTGACCCGACAGTCAGTCGCTGGTCAAAGAAAGTGACTCTAGCTGATTTGGTAATAACTTCAGGAGAAGGTTCCTTAGCCCTTGTCATTAAGGCTGATGCAGGTCATATGCTTCCTTCATTTCTTCCGAGGAAGGAAATGCAGTACCAGCTGTGATTAATCAGCTGCTTCTCTTCTGAAGAAAGCTGAGGTCAGCTCAAAGGCCATCCACGTGGATGGGGAAGTTCTTGCAGGAGTAGCAGGGGAAAGAGGGGTCTGGAATACCTGTTGCAGGAGGCCCAGGAGTAGGAGTGGGGAAACAGCAGTTGCTTTGTCTTTTGAGTGGAAAGGTGATGGATGTTGAAACAATAAATGCACCCCTGAAGCTGAAATGGATATTGATGTGCTGCTCTGTAGAGAAAACAGTTTATGAGGGGAAAAGCAGAAGCAGAAGTGGATTCTGGTGCCATGTAAGCGTTGCTCTGCAACTAAGTTCTTGTTTGTCTTTCAAAGTCTCTTCTACTGTTAGAAAATATTCCCTGTAAGTCTGTGGTACGTGTGCTAGCAGGTTCCACGGAGTAGCAAGAACACTGTACTAAATCCTACACTGACTCCTTTTGAATTAATTTTGAGTGCTTCTGTTCCCATTGCTTTCTTCAGCTAAGTGTTTACCTATGCCTCTAGCTGCTGTAAAACACAAACTGTGCTCCCCACCTGGGGTTGTTAATTTTTTAGGGGTCTGCAATAAAGCACAGATAATGTCAAGGAGGACAGTTTCAAACATATATATGGTTTTTATCCCCTTTCGGATGTCTAGAGGCCTGTTCCATTTGAAAGCTAGTGTGAAGGCAGGCAGGAATCCCACATACAGATAGAGCACAAACCTGACATAGCATTTGTTAGCAGCCCACAGGGAAACTTTGCTTGCTTGCTTTTAGTTGTGCAGTTATTCTCCCTCTCTTCTGGGTCGAATATTCACATAGCAATAATAAAAATTTTCTTTAGATTAGCAGTGAAAATAAGTAGGAGGGTAATCTGATATATGAGCTGGTGGCACCGCCAGGGTAGTGCTGTAACTAGTAGAATTATATAGGAGCAGGAGCTGCCTCAATGCTATTTAATTTGAACTCATAAAAGCTGGTTGTTTATTCTGGGCATGCACGTAGCCCTGTGCAATTAGATATATGTTTGCCCTTGTTCTGTTTGTGAAATAACCAAGTGAGGTTTAAATTCTTTCTGCCACAGAAGCTTATTGCCAATGTAACCAGGCTGAATTCAGGGCATAATTTTTAATGAAGTTCATGGACCTGATTATTTTTAGTTGACCATTAGGAGCTCTGTCCTGGTTCATTTCCCAGTGGACAGCTGTCCAAGTTGCAAAATCTGCCATTACAATCGGCACTAATTGGGCCCCTCGTTGCAGTCATAACGCAGTTTCTAATACTTCAGTGGCCCAGGCATTTGAACCTCTCTCTAGGCAAATGCTCATTAGCCTCAGATGGTATTTGCTCTGAGCTTAGGGACTCATTCGGCACAGAAACTTAGATGAATGGCTAAGTAGTGCAGTGGAAAGCAACAAGAAGTTGTGTAACCTCCCTCCTTGGAAAGCTAAATGACAGTGTCACTGTCCTTAATGACAATTCTACAAATATCGAGCTTGTGTGTCAGCATGAAGGGACGTTTTCCTGGCAATATCTCAGCTGTTTTTCTGCTTTGCACTACGAAGCAGCTGGGAAGCTGTGTGAGAAGGGAAGCTGCTGGTGTAACATGATGGTCACTTCTCCTCCATTGCCCTGTCTCAACCCCCTGCCCTAACAGCACTGCAGGTGCCGTATTGGATGGCTCTGGTGGTCCACGTAGGCTGATCGTCAAGGGTGATCAGTCCTGGATGCTACCAGCATGCGTTATATTAATTAGCTAGAGTAGTGGTAGTCTACACAGGGGTTTACATGTGTGAAGCTGCGTATTGCTTCAAATCCAGGCTTGTTTTACTTTTGGCTATTTCATTATCGCCTATCAGGTGGCAGTTGCACGTTCTTCTTACAGAAAAGAAAACTGGTAAGGGCTAAGTTCAGCAATTTGTTTTCAGTGCATATAGAATTAATCCCATGCTTTGTTGTGCAGTGAAATCTTGGCCTAATTCAAAACAGTGGACTTCAGTGGCCTTAAATATCTTAACATATCTGAGAAAGGCCTTCTCTCTTCTAATACAAGGATCGTAGAGTAAATGTTTCCCTCTGATGTTGAATCTTCTTTTATCTTCTTTCTCAATATTGTGACTTCTGTTAATCCTTTGGGTTCCTGTTTTCTTTATTCCAGCAGCTTTTCCACGTGTAGGGGAAAAAAAAAAAAAAAATTCTACTACTTGGCTTTCAGTTTAAAGTCCATGGCAGATTTATTGGTGTTTTTCCAGCAGTACATTACATATACTTTTATTTATATTTGTGATCAAATGCTGGCCAAGGACCTGGTAACTGAAAGGATATTTGAGCAAATAAATGTCTCCCTTGCCTAGAAAGAGAAATGGTACTGGAAAGAGATTAGATTTATCTAAATTTGTAGATGATTTATAGGAGATCCTCGTGTTTTTTCTTCTATGCAATCTGGAGATTTAGACTTGACAAAAGATGTGCAAGATACTCTTTGTAAGAAGTAATTGGTCCATATTTCTAGGGCTTGGTGATTAATAAGTCATGAATCACTTCACAGGTGATTTTACATTGCATATTAAGTACTTACCAGTCATTTATTTAAAACAAGTGTCGGTATTTTATACATAGAAATGGGTGATGGGCAGGGAAATATCTATTTCCAAGCTAATGAACATTTTTGAAAATTCCATCCCAAAAGTGATTTAATCTTTAGAGCCCATGTAATTTTCATTAAGGGAAAGGCAGAAGTACAGACAGATCTGCAAGCTGTCAGCAGAGCTGAGTTTGTACTTTTGAATAAGATTCCCCAGGGACAAGATGTACAAGAAAGAGGAAAGGACATTGGGAGCAGCTCCTCTCCGTACAGACAGTTGATGTGGGAGGGTTATGAAATCATTTGTATGAAATTAGAAAAGAAATGAAGATGAAGGATTAGCTGGAGAAACAAGTGTGGCTGGATCTTTTTTTAATTTCATTTTTTATTTATGGATAGAATAAATACATTTTTACTATCTAGGCAGAGAAGGGTGTGTACTGAATCGAGGGGAAGAACAAGCCAAGGAATGAGAAGGGAGATCAGGAGATGGTGTGAAATTGCTGAGGATGTAAAGAAGACAGGAGGATATTCCCCAGACTGTGCTGGGGAGGGGGAGAAAAGCTACAGGATGGCAGGGGAGTCCACGGAGGAAAAGCAATTCGAGTGGCTGTCAGTTTGAAAATAAAATAAAAATAATAATAATAAAAAAAGAAGGTATGTTGTGCAACGAGAGAGATGGAGACCAGAAGAGGGGGAGGTTTGCAGAGTAAGTAATGGTGAGGAGTAACTTACTGAAAGGTTATTTATTCTAAGGCCCCACAGGGTAATGCAGAGAAGGTTAATTAAGAGCAGAGCTAGCCACTGCTCAAGTTGGAACTGCGAAGAGGCTCAAGTAATACAAGCTTTGTTGTAGAAGAGGTCTCAAACTCCAACAGCTGGTTTGATTTTCCCCTTAGCTCTTTTCCTTATTCTGTTTTCCAGCTGCTTGCTTTTCAACTGCATTTTCTTCCCATCCTACCTTTAAAATTGAGCCCAATTAATACTGTGATGTGTTTACAAACACAAAATCTCATAGCCTGCTTCTTAGCAATCCCACAGAGCCTGTGCTTCGTGTTCTGCGTCCACACTGACACCATGATGTCTTGCTGTGTGGTGCATTGCCATGGAGATTCAGATTGCCATGGCAACTTGTACCTTTTTGGATGCTGCAGTGAAGACTGAATAAAAGAACCTTTGCAAAAGTAAAATAGCAAAATCTCAGTATCCTAATATTTAAACATCATAGAGAAGTAAAAAAAATTTTGGTGTGGCATCCTCCTTTGCTTTGGGAGTAACAGAAGCATTAAATGCTTAAATAAATGGAGTTTTCTTAGTTTAAGTGTTAGTAAATAAAGAGTCTTTTAAGAAGGCTTGGCATTCATACAGGGCTTGACAAAAAAACAAAAAAACAAAAAAACAAAAAACAAAAAACAAAGGATATCCTTATCCAAAAAGAAATATATTTCTGCAGTTGCTGTCTCTCTTTATGCTGTCAGTGAATTTAAGGGCAATTAGTTCAGTAAATACTGTTGCCTCAGTTTCCAAAACTATAAAATGGGCAAAAAGCAGGTGAAGATTATTGTAGTGGAAGGGTACTGCAGGTGAGGGTTTGGGGCAGAAACTAGCAGCAGCAGATCCAAACCAAGGAAAACCAAAATTACAAGTAAAAGCCCGCTTACTGTATGTGCCAGTCAGAATTAAAAAAAAAAAAAAAAAAAAAAAAAAAAAAAAAAAAAAAAAAAAAAAAAAATCTGTTATGTAGGAAAATCTTTTCTTTGTTTTATTTAGGTTAACTTTCTCCTGAATAGAAAAGCCATTTTCATGTATTTTCCATAAGCGTTTTGCAAGTTCTGAATGACATTTTAAAATATCAATAAGATACAGGCTTTAGGCAAAATCAGTTTTCAACCATTACTCAGTGTTCAAGAATTTTTTTGATGTTAATCTGTGACTTTGTTTTTTAAATAAAAGTCCATATGTGGAATGTAGCCAATAGTGTTGCAAGCTGTGTGATCATGAAACCATATGGAGCCCTTTTTCATACCTTTAGCTAGGAAAAAAAAATATATATGTATAATATATATATATATATGAGAATGCTTCCATCACTATCTTTGTGAGAGGTGGACTTGTGTTATGAAGTAAGATTTCTTTTGTGCAATAGTAGATATGGATATTTTTTTTTTTTGTGGAAGTGGGGAAAAAACAGAAAGAAAAGTGCTCTTTTATTCAGCAAGGAGGGGGGTCCTCTCTGCAAGCATTTTAACTGACGGATTAGCAAGCTGAAGCATACTACATATAATTGCGCCCGATCGCAAATATATAATCATCGCTACAGCGGGCGCAATACATTTAGTGGGGGTGGATGAATCTACTGAGACATGAAGAATTCAATCTTGAGGGAGATTTTTAAGGAGATTAATTACAGTAATGGAAAAGTCAAGGTGACTTGGCCTCCTGGATAAGCAGCCACTCCTAACTCTCCAGGCACGCTTGCACTTCGATGGTAAGGCACAGTTGGGCAGAACAGTGGTGCCTTGGCTTTGCATTTCATTGGTGTGGTACTAGCCTTGTTTTCTGTCTTTGCTCTCCTCTCTGATGCTATCGCTTTTCTCTCTCTTCCTCTTTTATTGTAGGCTTGTATGGTAAAGAAACATCTTACCAGACCCTTGCATATCTACTTCTGGCCTTTCACTGGGTTAATCAAAATGGTATCGTTTGCTCCAAAGCCGTTTTTAATCAGGGCCCTTCAGACCTTTCTCAAGAGGTTCCTGCCCTCTGTTGATTTACTTATATACAACTTCTGTTAGCCCACTGAACATACAGCTGGACCACCAGGGCTCTGCTTAATTACCGTATTGCCAATGGAAATTGTTTTTCTCTCATTCGACAGCTTCATTTGTGCAAGGGTTTTCATTCAGATAGGATAGCACATCATAGAGATATTTCTTGAGCTACAACCTCTAACTGTCCCATCCCAAGACAGAAGTAAACCCAAAACCTCAAAATAATAATACATTAAAAAAAAAAAAACCATATATTGGGAAATGAGGGAGACAGCAGTGTGTAAGAATCTGGGGAGGCGTCCTCCCTGGGTGCAGTCCACAAGTTTAAAAAAGTTTTCTCTATACTGGCACTTGAACTCATTTCAGTTCAACATACTCAGGCTATTGGTGATTTATAAAAAAGTACAAAACTTAGAAATCTTTAGCATCTAGTTCTTAGGAACTGCCATTGCTTAGCAAATGTTGTGGTGTGCCCTTTATCCGCCAATCGCGAGACAGCAGTACGCTGCTAGAGATGAGTTCAACTGAAAAAACGGGGAAAAAAAAGGAGGAACCTCCCCCCCTTAGTCCAGAAATTACTGTACACTAAAACACATATTTCATTTCACTTTGAAAGATGTATTTCAAACCAATTCAGAAAGATTAAAGTTGGCAACTTTGCAATAAGATGATTTTCCCATCTTTTAAGATAATAGCATGATAGATTTAACTTTCGTCTCTGCAAAGTCAAGCTCTTTTCTCTTTCCCTTTCAAGAGGTATTTTTCTGAAAGGTACAATCAGTTGCTTTTGTTGCAGGCATCTCAACAAGTACTTTCTTATGTGAGTTAAAATCAATGTCTGATATAATCTCTGTTGGAAGTCAGAAGTGGAGCTGCTGGTTGCAGCTACTGAGCACAATTTTGTGAAGATTCACTCTGGCAGCATTCCCCTCCAGATGTCTGAACTTCTGAAGTTTTATTCCTAAGATGACTGCAGAAAATAGTTTTAGAGGCGTTGAGTTGCTACTGAGAAGTTTGCAACTGAGTGCCTTGTTTTCATGTCCTATATGATTTCCATATTTGCATTTTAAAAATACTACAGTGGTCGCTACCAAGACTTTTGTTGACCAGAAGCTGGGGGCTTTCCATGAGGGAAGGTGCTTGGTTGTGTTTATTTGTACTGGCAAGAGACAATTCACTGATTTGGGAAGCCAAGATTCAGGAGATGATGATCGTGTTTATTTAAAATAAAACAAAAAATCTGGGGGAAAACCTATTTCAAGTAGCACTGATAAAGTATTTGAATAATTTAAGATTCTTCTCAAGAGGTCTTCCAGGCCAGCACTCTCCCAAGTTGCTTATTAAGGGTGGAGAAATAATTCTGTGCCGTCAGCTCATGGGATGTCCACAGATAGATCATGATTTTAATTGTTAGGTTCTTCAGCTACTGTTCTGCTCGATACTCACCATGTAAAACTGCATCTCTCTTGGATTGTAAAAGCGATTTGGATTAAGCCCATGAGGTGGGCTTGGCAGACTTCAGGCTATTCATACCATAAAGTGTCTAACCAACAGCAAAATATCATGTCTAATGTTCAACCACCTGTTCTGCTCTGCAGTTAATGGATGGGCAAAGGGCCATCGTGGCTGCTTGGGAGAAAAATGGAGCTTGCTTTCTTAAAGACAGCGTGGGACCCTGCGGGAAGGGCCATCTTCTGAGCTCCGTCACTCAAATCTTTGCTGAGCTTACCTCGCACATGGTCAATTTTATTAGCTGCCCTTTTAAAAATCTTCCTTTTAAAAAAAATCAAATCAAATCAACTATCAAGGGTGAGACTATTTTAAGGACACTTGTGAGAGAAGTATTGTAGCTGGTCAGACGCTTAATTTTTGCCTACAGCCTGGACATATAACTGCATTGATGAAATCAGTTGGGCCACAAAGAGCAAACAAAATAAACAGATATTTTACAATATGTAAACAATTACATGATGACATTTGGCTTTAGGTTAATTTCTCTGCCTACTCTGGAAAATTGCCATCTGTAAGCAAACATATTGACTAAATTGTTTTCAGTGATATAGAAAAAAGAGCTAAAGTACTAGCATTTCAGATAATGATATCAGCATTATTAGGGAGTTATGTTAACTTAAATGGCAGGTGGAGAAGTAAAATTCATCTCCTATGCTAAGCTGTACTGCATAAATAAATAAGTCATTTTTTGATATATCGATTTTCTGTGGGTTGCTTGCCAAGAAGATGCTAACATCAGCTTATCTGAATTAATACATGGTATAAGAGGAGGAAACCAACATCAATATTCCAGCACTTTGCAGACCGCAACCAACATTGAGTCATAACTCAGATTCATTGTTATGTACTTGCCATTCAGGAAAGCCCTTGTACTCAGGCAATGGATATTAAACCCCAATATTTACATATAAGGCCATAGAATGTTTAAAGACATTCTGTTTCTGTTCGTGCTGGGGTCTATAGGTGCAAAGTGGAAACAGCTGCTGGCAGAAGCACTGTTGGTGCCACTTTGAGTGGGTTATGCTTGGCTGTGTCTCATTCTAGAGTTGTAGAGGTGAAGGAGACTCCACTGAAGTCAAATAGTCCTTTCCTTGCTGCATGAGCTGAAACAACTGCAATGTTGTTACTGTTAATGGCATGCAGGAGGGATGTTTTTATGGCTGAGATGTAGAAGTAGGCCTTGAAATACTTATTAGCAGCATAGCAGCAGCAGTTTTGCACTGGTGACCTCAATATATATATATATATATATATATATATATATATATATTGCTTATTCATTTGCCTTTTTGGTGTTTTGTATTTGTACATCTCCTGGCACAATGTATCCACAATCTGACATATGTCGAAGTAACAACCCAGAAAGATAATACAACATAATTCCAATATGCCAATCCTACAAAATCCTTAATTTAAAGAGTGTGAATAATCCCATCTTACTGCAGGAAGACTGCTTCAAAGCCTGAAGTTTAAGTACAGAAATTTTATTTTTGAGATATGAGACTGTACAGGATTAACTCATAAAGATAAATGTTGTATGATATCTCAGCCCTGTGCTGATCAGGATGGTTAAACATTAGCTGTGATAAGCAGGGTTTTGTATTTAAGTGAAAACCCATCAGGAAGAATAGACTTGCAGGATGTTTTCTTAGTTAAATTGTACCAGGCATTTAGCCATTGTCTGTGACTTTTTGCCCCATTTCATTTTCAGTATGTAAATTTTAAAGAAAAGAAAAGCAAATTGCCATTTTTGGATTATCAGCAATGAAGCACTGAATTTTATAACATAAGAAAAAAATCATCTGCTGGAGTGCAGTAACTGAGCTGTAGCCTGCTCACTGATGCTTGGTAAATTGTATAATGGTTTTCAGCTTCCCTTCATTGCTACAGCTGTTGGCATCAATCTGTTTTTGTGGTTTGATTAAAATAACTTTTTTTTTTTTTAGTAACTTGTCAATTGCCCAGTGTTGGATAACATCAATGAACTCATCCTTTTTTTCTGAGCCAAGTCAAGGTATCCACTTAAGAACAAATAACCCAAATATCTAGATAACTGATAAAGGAGGTCAGCAGAATAAAATCTAGGACTTGACAAAAAAAATTACATAGAAAATCAGTAGTGAATAAAACCTGCAGAGGCTTTATACTGCTTCTAACACATCTAGCTAACCTGACCTCTTTTGCATGTCCAAGTCTCATCCCACTGGAAGGGAGGACAATTTGCCATGGCTTGTTAGTCTCCTCTTCCATCCAAAGTTTCGGGGAGCACAGGAAAATGGGTGCAATTAGACACAGGTTTAGAAAAGTCATGCCTCTTTGGTGGAATTATCTGAGAATTTAAAACAACAACAACAAAATGCAAACTAAACAAAATGCTCCGTAGAGGGAATGACAGTAAACTGAGGCAAACTGTCACGTGTTTATTGTTAGAAGAAAGAAGTATTTCACAGGAAATGCGAATAAAGATGCAAAAGTCTTTTTGTGTGTGTGTGTGTGTGTTCACGTAGGGTGTCAGATTGAAATAGGCCAAAGAAATGCAAGTTTTGCAAAGAAAGAAATATTGTTCCCATTTTACGGCTGGGGAGTTTTAGCACAGGCAGTTGGAAGAACTTACACAATCTCATATAGGAGCAGTCAGAATCTGAATTCAGATTTAGTTCCAATAAGCAGCTTTTATCACAAGATTATTTTTCTTCCTTTTATAACTTGTCGTTATAGCATGTTCATAAATAACCAATACGCATTTAAAAATGGAATCCCTCTTTTTCTTCTATTCTAATTCTAATCCTAGTTACATTGGCCAGTTTATTATCTCAAATATTTACTTTCCACTATAAATGGAAATCACTTTGTTCCCTTCTTCATGTTTCATAGTCATAATATCCTCTAACGTTCCATTACCTCTTGGTACCTATGATAGATCCAAATCTTATGACATTGCTCTTTTTGTAATAAATTAAATTGGCTGTAATAGGAAACTTAAGTACCTGTAATGTTTTTTATAAGGAATGGGTAAACTGGACTTTCTGTAGCTGAAATTGATTTCTAAATCATTTATTATGGTATGTAAATTAGTGTAAGAAAGCTGAGTGTAAGAGTAGGAAAATAACAATCTAGTGTCATTCTGAATTGATTGGATATTTATAGGGACCTTGTTCATTAATTTTTGAGGACAGACGCTAAACTACTATTTATTGGACAAATTCTTGGTTCGATGCTAGTTACACTGCAGTCACTTAGGTACTCTAAAATCCTGCTGCAAAGGGGGGAGACGTCAGAGAAATTTGGATCAAATGATGCTTTACGCATCAATGGAGATAAATAGCGGCTTTAAATTTATGCCAATTGTCACAAAGAAAATAGGTTTACCTATAGGATGAATTTGAGGACCCTTCTAAACTATTCCAAATAAATGGAAAGCTTCTATTGGAGTTCTGCTGTTTCAATTAGAGTATCCACATCAGTTTTTGTTGCTGTCATATTTCACCAAAGCAGATGTATTGATCAAAGCACAGAAAGTATGGGTGATTCATCTTGAGTCACAGTTTCGTACATCTGTTCTGTGTTTAAGTTTTATAATAAACATTTTGACAGTGAGCTTCTCTGTATGCTAAATGTCATACACTTAATGCACATCATAATTCATCGCTTACATACTACTTTGCTGCACAAAATAGCGGAGTGAAATGGGTCAAGGTTTGTTGGTTGCTCTTGAGAACTTGCTGAAACAGGACCTCTGATGTACAGGTGAATGACAGTGGGGTGGAGAGCGTGTTTTGGTGAGAGACAGAAGCTGCTTTGCAGGCAGGATGCTTTCTATGTATTGATCACTGAATTCTGATTCAGGCTTGGGATTAAGGTGAAATATTGCTGTGGAAGTTTACATTTCACCTACGGATCTATTCACTATTGCTTTCAACCTTGGTTCTCAATTGCATTTATCAATGCACGTCGGTACAATCAAGCCGTGACATTACAGACAGAGTCAGCCTTCAGAGGACACCTATGAGAGGTACAGAGTTGTTGGATTTGTTTTATTCTGCTCCATTTTGTTGCTTGAATGGGGCAGGTCAGGGAAGAACGGAGCTCTGGCTGTTGGGTGGGTGCTAAACAGCACTGCAACCCCTCAGGCTGGGGCGGGAGCTGGCAGAGGACACCAGTGTTGCAAGAGCAGTCTGAAAGCTTTCATTCCTTCAGCAAGACCAAGTTAGGAGAGAAGAATCCAGCTTTGCTATTCAAATTATTTTTTTTTTTACTGTTCTTCTGCAGTAGGAAAGAAAAAGACCCCCAGTTGGGTTCAACATTCTCTTGTGAGAGGGGAACGGAGATTTTCTGGTTCATTTTCTTCTTCCAAATAGCACTGGATTTTCTGTATGTGTAAGCGCTGTGCTGTGCACCAGTATTTCAGGAGGCGGCTTGACTCAGTGTGGTGGAGGTTGTGACAATTTGCTTTCCTCCTTGTCCATTCAAAGCCTCTGACCCATTCCCTGGGTGCCCTGGCTTCAGCAGAACTTCGTCCTTAGGCGAGGAAGTCTTCCTGTGCCTGAGGAGTGGACCTGTCAAACACAGTCTTCATACGAGAGCTTTAGGTGGTCTTTTAGGTGTACGGATGGTCAGTGCTGCCCAAGGCAACTGGCAGCCTAAGTATCTGTGAGAGGAGCCACCTCAGATCCATCGTTCAGCACAGATCAGCAGTTGCACAGCGTAGCAACATCTTGCAACTGTGGGAAATCCTTAAATCCACAGCGTTGTTGTGATGGGTTTATGCTTATCCTACCTGAATGAGAATCTTTACTGTAGGTGCAGGGAAAAAAAAAAAATGGGGAGCATAAATACCCAAAGGAAGAACACACCAGAACAGCATGGCAAGACAACAGACCTGTGCTTTTTATTTATAGGCCTTTGGAATTTATGAAGGGTTTCTTTTGGTGGTCTAACATAGACACCTTTCATTAACAACACTAATCAGTACTGATAACAAGTAATTCATTCACTGAAAGCGATACCTAAAATTTTAATGCATACAATAAGTAACATAGAATATGCCAGATAGGGAATGAGCAGTAAGTTTAAATGTGATATTTTTAAAAAGCATTTGATTAACTTGATGTTCTATCATTGTTTTATGGTGGGTTCATTAAGTTACATACACAAATTAGGTTTTTTGCTTCATACCGACTGCGTGCTTAATGAATACTCTAAAATGGTGTTTTATTAATGTGCTGCCTTAATTAGTGGGTAAAAAAGGCTCCAAACACCTTTAAATTGTGTTACTTCGAAGGCAACATATGAGAAGCAGAAGGTAACAGTGAATTTCTAATTCCCTTCAGAAAATAAAAATCTAAAGTAATGGCTGCAGCTATTTGTGTCAGACATAAAAATTGATATAACATGTGGTAAACCTCCTATTGGGTATTATTACAAATGATTGATTTCTCTCTCCCCCTACAGTTTAGATGGTGCAGTGCTTACTGTACAAACAACTCATGAAAAGTCAACATGTTTTACAAGTAAATAATTTACAGCTGCTCTGTGGAATACAGAATAATATTTTACATTAAGTGACATTAATTAGGGGAGAAATATTCATATGGTGAAGAACTGGGTGATGACTGTTGCAAAGGAAATTTTTTTACTCGCAGTCTAAATGCAAATCAGAAGCTCGGAGAGTCACGAGCACATTGCTCTTGAGGGAGAAATGATTCCCATTAAGTACCCAGCTCTAGAAGTATAGCAAGATTTTGGGAATGCAAGCCAAACTCAAGTCGCTGACAGTCTCAACCATTGCTGTTACTGAAGGTTTTACACGCATTTTAGATCTGTTTTAATCAGAGGAGAGATGCATCTCATGGTCTTGGGTCTTAAACCTGTAAACGATGAAGTGTGTGGTTATCCTCACCCACACAAGCAAACCGAGGGGCTTAGCAGGATTACTTTCATAGGCCTGGATTTTTTAAGGCCAATGCAGACTACCATGGTTTAATCCAGCTCATAAAATGCATGCTGGAATCGCACTCAGTAATTCCTGAATTGATCCTGATAATAACTTCTGACTGAAGTTGTGTGTTTTTTTTTTTTCAGAGAGTTAAAGTGATAGATTATCTACCACTGCCTATCCACCCTAGAAAAGCTGTAGTGTTAGCAAAGAAATCTGTGTGTCTGTTATGGGTTTGTCTAATTTCACCCACTCACTGTCTGCTAATTACCGCAATTCAAAGAGTGTTTTGATATTAAAATCTTACCCGCAAATAGACACATGACCGTGTACTTTGATAACATTCTGTGAATTTACAGATGTGTGGGTTTTTCCCAAACTGCAGAATGAAAAATTTCTTCTTCAGAACAGTGTCCATACATATGCAGTAAAAACAAAACCCAAGCGTGTGAGTCAAGTCCTCCACTTACATATGTCAGCATAACTCTGCCAGCTACAGAGGAGCTGGGCAGGCTTCTGCAGAAGAGGTTTTGATCACCTCTATCACCTGACCTACATGTAGCACAAAACGAAGGTACCATTTGTCTGCTAGACTGTATTAAACATCAGATATTTAAAAAAATGTTCTTTTCCTTTGATTTGAAACCAGCTTGATACGATTGTGTTATTACCAGCATGAGTCTGCCAACAGCTATTTCCTAGAATTGCTGTGTGCAAGGAACTTGGAAAAATAAAAATCTGGAAGAAAAGAAGGTGAGGAAGGGAAACACAGCCTGTTGACCAGAACTTCTTGCACCTAGTACTCTTGAACCTCCATAAAAAATTCAACCCATATTCTGAGGAGAGTGTGTAGATGTAGTGTCACCTCAAGGCCGGATGATTCCCCAAGAGGTGACACCAGCCATGCTCATGTCTATATGTAGTGGTAGTTCTGTGGACTTCTGGGCTTATTTCTGGGAGGAAATCATTTCTTGTTATGTAAATCTTGCAAGATTAAGCTCTAAGAGGAAGAAATTCCTTCTGCCCAATTCAGTTTTACACTGCTCTTTAAAGAGCAGCTATATGAGCAGCGAGACAGCCCCAGTCTCCTACATCTGAGTTATTTCTATTCTTACTGATGTCCATACAACTTCTGCAAAATTGTGCTTTTGAGGAGTAGTATGAGCATTGCAGGCAAAATGAGAGAGAAAGGAAACTCCAGAAAACGTCTGGGAATTTAAAGGAAAAAAATTGTGTGTGAGAGAGAGAGTTCTGGAGACTGATGTAGGGAGAGGAGCAAGAAACAAGCCATCTAAGATAGGAAGCCTTATTTAGGCTTGGTTTCATAGTACTTACCATAAAAAGCACCTATCTGGTGTCTGAGCTGATGGTAGAAAGGTGGCACCCCCATATTTTTTTTTTTATATGGAGATTTGTTTTATTTTGGAGTTAACCATGAATCTAATCAAGTAGTATTATACTCCAAATCATCACTTACAGAAGTTGAGAAAAAAGGACTTTTTCAAGGTCTTCCCCCACCCCCACATTCACCAGCATGTTAGTACTCAGAACAAATAAACACAATTTGTAGAACAGAAGACTTCTCTCTCTTGGAATTGTGAGGCATATTGACAACATATAGTTTTCTTACAAACATAATGACTAATGTGGATGGTTTACTTTGGGATATCCTAGATCACTAAACTTTGGTCAAGAACAGTTTTCATGTATTAGAAATAAATTAAGCTCTAATAACTTAAAAATAAATACAAGCTAAGAAAAAAATGAACATGGCTGTTGCTAATTGCAGTTAAGTAGCCTCCTACACTTGCAGTTAATAAATGGGAACTGCTGTTTGTACATCGTGATGTTTTAAATGAATGTTCATGCTCCCTGTAGAAGTAATTTATATTATGAATGATTGTATCAAATATCTGCTAAAACTGGCAGGATAATTAAGTAACTGTTCTGTTGCTTGACATGCTATAGAAGCTTATCAACACTGCATTGGGCTGATGGAGCTGCAAAATGGCATAAAGGACTGCTTACTGATTAATTAACTGGAGAAAGAGTGTGTGTGAGAGGGAGGGAAATGTTTTGGGGTGATGGAAACAGCGGAAATTTAGCTGAGGCCCCTTTGAACGTGCCAGTGAAGGTGTACAGATTCTTCTGTGATGCCTCATCTATTAAGGTTAGTGGCAAAGTGTTAAATAAAATACAAAGATTTAAATTTAAATCTTTAACTTGAAGTTTTGAACATATCTTTTGAAAATGTTGTAGTTACTCAAAATCTGTGAAGCACAAGGCAGTAAGACTTAAGTGCTTTAAAGTCTGCAGATGGTACATGGTCTTTAATGAACCAGTTCATCATAAATTCTTAAAAATATATATTTATATTTTTATATATATATACACACACAGTATTTCTTACCTAATATATCTACAACTTTTTGCAGTGCTAGCACAAACTTAAGCCATAGTTACTGATGCAATTTCAGCCCTGCTAAAAATTTGCCAGCAGTCTTTCTGCCTAAGAAAATTGTATAAAACTGGTAAGTTAATGTTAATTAGTGGTCAATGGAAAATAATGGAAATCACTGTTTAAATAATTCATGGAAACAAAAGTTGAGGGGTCCTAAGCTTTGTACATTTTCACAGATTAGTGAAAAGTTATTGCAATACATTATCAGATCAGAATAAAAATGATGTATACCCTTTTCATGGTTATAAATAATTTCACAAGGTTCAAGGCAGTGAAGACTGTTATGGGAAAAAAACCTGCTGTAATCTCCTGAAGTGTGAAAATTAATCACTCATAAACATTTGACAGCATGGGCTCCGTACTTATAGCTAGAAACTTGACCTAGCAGTGAAACTTTTATTAATTTTCACTTTTCAATTTATATTTTTCTGCTGCTCATTCATTTTCGCAGTGAGTGTATTTGAAATTTTTGTTGACAAAACCAACATCAGGCTGATGGTGGTGAATCGTTTGGAGGCAGTTAAGAGACCCTTGTGCGCTTCTGGATTTTGGTCCATCCTAAATAAATGTGTTTTTATTCCTTCCTGTGTCTACAGACCCTTTGTGTTTAGCAAAGCGCAGCAGCTGATTGAAGTGCCTTAGAAGATGAGCACTTCAGACAGCACCTGGCATTGTGCAGAGTAAAATAAGTCTTGCCAATTAACTGTAAAAGCACTCTTGCTAATTATCTTCTAACTATCCATTCCAGTTTATTATCCACTAACAAAAAAAAAGATGAACTGTACAGAATCTTGTTTATAAAACAGTATCATTTAACAGGAAATTAAACTACATGGTTCTCAGCGTGCCTGTATATCTCAGTGCTGTTTATCCGAGTTGTTTAAACATTTCTGTACAGTCTGCACTCCAGTTCCATGCTTATCCTCCATGCACCTTTAATACACTTGGCTTTGCAGAAACCTGGTGTAATTTTATCCTTTTTGATCTCGAGCGCTCTCTGTTTCACTTGTACTGCCAGCCTTCAGGGGCAGCCTATTTTTCTTTAGAGTTCACCTTGAATTTTTGTCAACCTTTGCAAGCCATGGAGGAGGGATGTGCAATCCAAATACACAACAGGTATTGCACTATCCTAGCACGATGTGCATAGATGACTATCACCTCAGTCTATGTGCTTCAGTAAAATCAATACTTGTCCTGCAGCCTTTATTTTTTTTTAATTGTTGAGCCTTCATCCATCCCATTCCTTCAGGGTAGGAATTATGCTTATGTTATCGCAGATTTGCTTTGGATAAGTTGGATTGCTTTTCTTTTTTTTCTGCTTAAGGCTTTCATAGAGAAGTGAGGGCTGATCAGAACTTGTAGGTTCCACAAGTCATTCTTGCCACAGTGAATAGGTTCAACATAAGAGAAGGTTTTGACATCAAAATGTTCGTTCTCTGGATTTATCTGATCCCCTTCCATTTGATAGCTTTTAGCTGAGTCCATTCATGTTGTTTTGTCTGTTCATCAGCTTTTTGATCTTCAAACTTCATGAAGTGCATGAATTCCAGAGGAGGACATTGTCTCTGCATTTTCCATTTTCTGGAGCTTGCGTTTAATAAAGATGAAAACATTAAGTCTGATTACGCACAGAGCTAAAGGAAGTGTTGGTTTTATCATTTAGGCATTAAATTGGCACTTGATTTCTGACAGCAAACTCAGAGCTCTGCTGCACAGGTTTTTTGATATCACCAAGCCAGCTAGACTAAGATTTTAAAATACCTGAAAGCCTCTGCCATGGAATTTGCATTGAAATTTTGTGTTTCTGTGCTTCTTGCATGCTTACATTCTTGAAAGATAAAAAGCACCTAGCCTTAATTTCTTGGTGTCTCAGGCATTTTTTTGCCTAGTATTCCTAAACCATATACATGCAGAAATACCCTTGTTATCTCTGTATATGTGCATGGATCCACTGAGTATACAAAAAATATGTTTTTATTTTTATGTTATAAGCATTTCTACTGCTGCTATATGTCAAAGTTGTTGTGTGAAGGTGAAAAGCTGTTGTAGTGTCCTGTTGCAACAGATATCAGGAATACAGGGAGTTCTGCCATCGGAAGGATGTGAGCATTACAGCTGGGAGTCAAGTGCATGAATTATATTGTGTTCGCTCACAGTGATCAGAATCGAGGGCCTTAAAAGAAATATCTCCAAAATGCAAAGGCCAAATATTTCCATTCATTTAGCACCTGAAGTTAGCATTTGGAGCGATACTTGTGTGAGGCTTTGAGCAATGCATGTTGATAGATGAATCATTTTGAATCCTTTCACTGCTTGCACCTTTTCTGCTTCAGGCTCTTCCAGGCTGCAGTTGTCAGTAGTTTTACAGAACCATTAAAGAGAGAATCAGTAAAATACCTGATTAATTGTTTTTGGGAAGAAGCCAACCACTAAATTGTGTGGTCTAAATATAGTCTTATTCCAAACATCAAACCTCACATGAGAATCTTTTCAGTATTTTTTGGTGTTTACATATGTTCCACTTCTTCCCCCTGCCTCTTTGGAGAGGGAAAAAGAGATGGGTGCATTTCTATAAAATTTTGTCATGGAACAGAAGTTTGGTCCCTACCATACGATACTGCATTCTGTGCTTTTTAATTGCTGTCCCGTAAAAGCAGATGGTGTGGAAGTATTGAAATTTCTTTTTTACGTTTCATTTTATCAAATCCATGTTCTTGATGTGAGGTCTTGTGTGTTTTCCCAGAGCTCTGAGGAAAGATAAACAAAATAATCCATTGAGAAACCTGTCTCCATAGAAAACAAGCAATGGAAAAGTAACATGTAGAAATGAAGGAAAAAAAAACAACAAAAAACAATCTTAAATGTAGCTAAAAGGAAGTATGTCCTTATATCTATTTTATTAGCAGAAGTTGGGAAATGATAGCAATGATGAAACAGCTCCCAACATTTTGCCTAGTCTGGTTTACCTAGTAAGTCTAGAATAAGATTTTAAAGACTGTAGCTAGGTTCAGAAATAGGTCTTGGGATACTAACGTGTCCAGGTTTCAGATCACAAGTCTTCCAGTAGGGAAACCAAGTGAGGAAAAAGAGAAGAAGATGCCCAAGTGTTACTCAGAGGGATGCTCAGACAAAATGTAAGGGTTTTGAGATCCTGTGTGTTATTTCTTACCTAGCAGTGCGGTTCTTGTTCTGAAAGGTAAATAGTTGACACGTTTTGTGGCATGATGGACCTCTATATACAGGGTCTATCTTTTCCCAGTATAGAAAGAGGTTTAACTTTTCTGGGAAGTAGCCCCTTTTCAAATAAATGAGGCAAAGGAAAATTTAGGTGTAGTACAAAGTTGCAGACCTAGAATAAGGCAGAAAAGGTCTTTTTACTTATTTATTTATTTTACACAGCCTGTTGGCTAGGGATGTGATGGTAGGGTGTCTATTCCAAGCTCTGTGACCTTGAAGAAATTTAATCTCCCTGAGCATTGTCTCCATCCCTCGTTAATTTTATTTTATTATTTTTTTTAATGTCCTGATACATTGATGTGGTCTGAGCCACACCCCTAGCAGAATGTCCGAACAAGTTTTTGTCTTTATCTCACTGGGACCTACATGCATGGGACTGGCCTTAAAGTGGGTAGAAGTTGTTTACACAGGCCCAACAGTGTAAAAACTGAGAATTAACCTATAATCACCCAGGGAGGCAATCTAACTAGAGGGCTTAAACCCATGGTATGGATTGCAGTGACAGATTCTATTATCTCTTCTCCTTATCCTTTACTCAAGTTTGTCATGTTCTCTTTTGGTCCTGTATCTGCTACAAAAAGGCCCTTCTGATTTATTGTTCCTCTTCAACACCTACTTCATAGAGGTGACGCGTGGATTGTCTTTCTACTTGTTCTTCTCAAGTCTAAGGTCCACTGGGAACACAGTTTCTTGCTGAGATATGATGCATAATATATTAGTCAACAAGTGCGCATGAAGCACACACTGGGGCTTAGCTATTACAGTACCCAAGGGAGCAACCTTGCCATGCAGCCACTCTACAGTTAATGGGTTGGAGCTATGTTCATTATAATAAACAGATTATTCCTATTAAATTAGCTTGAACATCCCTAGGAAAATGCATAATGCCCCAACGTTCAGCCTGTCTTTGTAAGTGTGAGAGGAACAGTGAATGTCAAAGGCTATTTATTTATCCATAATATGTTTCTTAAGGATGTGTTTTAGGTTCTTTATATCCACAGTGCTTGGCTGCATGAAGTAATATAATGACGCTGTTGCTGCACGCTGTCAGGGAGAAAGTCTTTAGTTATAGTACACCATGGAGAGCACGAGCCAGCAGCTGTTGTCTCTGCTCTTTATAGAGCTGTTTAGAGCTTTATAGAGCCTTGTGTGAGGTGAAACACTCAATGCAGCGTTCAATGTCAGAGTTTGCTGACAGCAAAAACTTCTGGCTTATTCCAAAAGGATAAGGATACGTGTTGCTAAATGGAACTGTGGGCAGCCCCCTCAGTGGCCGAGGCGATCGGCTTCGGTGAGCGCGTAATGGCGGCCTACAGAAGCCACTCGAGGCAGCCGAGGGCGCCGGCGGGAGCCCGCAGCTCTCGCGAGATCAGCTGGCGAGGCTCGGGCGGGGCCAGGAGCGCC
>VXAA01001652.1:236092-508946 GCA_013399115.1 Anseranas semipalmata
TTATTTCCTCTACACACACACACAAAACTAGAAAAGGAAACCTTTGAATTTGATTTTGATATAAAGAACACTTTTAAGGTGGTGCAAAAATAAATGTCACTATTCCATTTAATAGTATGGCATTAAGTATGTTCTCTACTGCAGTATGTTGCTTTTGCGCACTCCTTATTTAGTGAACTCTTCTACCATTTTTTCTATTAATTTGCTTTATGTTTTCAGGTGCTGGTTGTTTATGATGACCCTGTAATTAGAAATTTAATTTTGAACTTGGCTCTGGAGCTCCTTAAAACTCCTCCACAGTTCTTATGTGATCAGTCAGGTTCTTTGCTGCTGTAAGTTGCCACTGTTGCCTTAAAATCGAAAATTTGGCCTGTGGTTAAGAGTGCTTTGTAAAGATCTGACAGGTTCACTCTTTCTTTTATACAGAGTGAAATTAGAAGTGTTTCAGTTTTGTTTATCTACTTTCATAGGCGGTTCCTGTATTTGTAATATTCAAGTAGTGTACAGATACCAGTAGAAGTTCTTTAGAACATCTTTGTAAGAAAATATAAGAAAATATTGAGTAATACTTTTGAGTTGAATACTGAGTTTTTGCAGAATTGGAATTGCAGAACACAGTTTGAGCTGTATCTCTGTGCAGCCTGTTATAAAACTGGTAACCCAAATCCCATATTCTGAACCCCATTCCAGTGTTTTAGGCCACAGGACATGGTTTTTCCTTCTACCAGGTGAAGTCTCTTTTCAGTAAAGAACTGTGGCAGCAGCAGATCTCTTAACTAGACCTGACTGAATTTGGGGGGGGGGGCAGCAAAATAAAGGGACAGAGTCCTTATCTTGATTTCTGATTGCCCTTTGTCTTGTCAGTGGATTGAACCAAATTTTGGATCCATGCTTTCTACTCTAAATTTCAGTCGTCATCTGAGCTTTATGGGCCAGTTGAGTCTCTGCTTCAGCTAAGCGACGGATAAGCTGCTTAGCCTTCAGCTGTAATTGAATCAAAGCCAAATTCCCAGGCCCAGAAGGTTCATCCCTGTTTAAACAAAGAGAGACAGCCATGCATGTGGATCTGCTACCGAGGAGGAGGAAATTACTCCTTTGAAACCAAATCCAACAGGGAGATTGTATGTCTTTACCCTTCTTGAATTTTTCTAGTAAATGTGTTTTCTTCATGTTAGTTAGCTAATAAAAGGGTTTTACACAGGTCAGACCAAAAGACGCTACGAGAATAAATCCCTTGTCATCAGCGCAGCCAGGCAAGGTTTGCCTTTAGTGGCCACTTACCGTCATCCTAATTTTCCAGCAGAATTTAATTTATCTATTAAGTAGATAACAATCTGGATTCAGCCCAGCACGTGTCCCCATGGAAAATTTTGACCTCAATGCCTTAGTGTAGAGGTGAAAGCTATACACAGAGCACAAGGAAGGGAATAGGAATAACTAAGGTATTTTTCCTCCTAGCACTTAGACCATCCAGTCCTTGCTTAGCTGCATCCCCGTGAGGTGTGTAAGACAGATAAATCTAAAGAAGTTCTAACAGAGCTGTAGGCAGCTAAAATAGAAATGCTTCACAAATTTTTATTGCTTTTACTACATCTTTCTTCAAAAAAAAAAAAAATCCAAATACCGAAATATTTTAGTTTAACCAATGAAAAACTTCTTCCATCAACTTATTTGCAATCACTGCTTGTTTCAAATGCAGTTGTCTTCTGAATTGTTAATGAGAGATGAAGCTTGTTTTTCTGGATTCCAGCAGTTTTGCTCAGTTTTTTTAACTCAGTTTTGCAGCTTTGGGAGCAGAGGTGACACCCTCTGCTGAACGGAGCGTGTAGCTGGGGTATGCCTAAGTTCTTATTTTTTATTTTTTATTTTTTATTTTTTATTTTTCAGTTCTAGATGGTATTTTATAGGTTAGCACTGGAGAAAGGTGGAGCACTTTTCCATTGCTCTTATGCAGCATATATACAGAATCTGTACCTTGCTTTTTCTCTAAACTCCCTGGTTTTGATCATCTGTAATTATTAATATGTTATGCTTTTTGATTGTATATCTGTTTAGGAAAGCTGAGATGAAAGTCAAATATGGTAACGTTTTTCTTTTAGTTTATTCATAAGGCCTCAGGAAACTAATGAGATTTATTCTGTGAATTAGTTTATAATTGTGCTTTAACTGCACTGTGACATTTAATAATGTCAGAAGGATTTTGCTTTAGGCAGAGTGATTTCAGCCTCTGTAGAAAATTAATTACCATTTTCTGAATAAACTACTTTTTTTGTGAGCTAAGCGGTATTTTCAAGGTTAAGCTGCTTTCTGATATTTTGAGAAAGTCTTTGAGAAAAGTGTATTAAGATTGCAGATCTAGCTTCCTGGTTCAAATACAAGAAGCTGACTGCGCTAAGTAATAACAAATCAAAATCTATTATTATTAGGAGATTTTTCAAATACAGTCTTAATTTTGGTGTTTTCCAGTGCCTAGACCTCATGTGCTGGGTTTGGAGAGCTGCAGAGTACCCAGGTCTCCTTCCTGGACAAACACCACCTTACACTGATGCACTTTACAAGATGGCATTCTCTCTTTTTCTCTCATTCGCTGGATCTACAAACCTTTTCTGTAGTGAAATTAGTATAAATTATATATATTTTTTGCAGTGGAACTAAGAAGAAACAGTGAATTTACATGTTTTATTTCCCAGGATCAGGGCTTGATCAAAGATTTCACTGTTTGGAAAGTGTGAATCAAGCTAAAGATTGATAATGCTTTCTTAAAAGTGATTATATGAGGAAAAATAGAAAAAATCTGAGATAAAAATAAAAACTGGATATGTAGGATAATCTGGAGTGTGCTTATATGAATGCGTTGGGTTATGAAACTAAATAGATGGAGTTGCTTGAAAAATTAATGTTCTGAGGTTCACCCATTGATGCTATAAGCTTTAAAGTTGATTTATATATGCGTCTGTCAATTAGAACTTCTAAAATTGTTGTAATTGTTGCTTTGCCATGGTGTCAGAAATAGATGCTTATACTGAAGTGTGTGGGCTGTGCAAAGGTATAGCAGCAAGGCAAATTAATTTCAGCTGCCCAAATGGCAAATCAATTGTATCCATGATTTTCAAAACGACAGCTGCATTTACATGCCTTTTAGCCAGATCACTTTATATCAGATCCAGTCGTTACTGAAGTCAATGGGAAAAGTTGTCTTTGCTTTATAGGGAATGGAAATAGTATTCATGGACAAATATTTCTCCATAGCTGTATGTACTCCAGGCCTTGCTTGCATTCCTTGAAATGACTGCAGAGTTTCAGAAACTTTCAGTATTAACAGCGTGCCTACTCACCCTTCCTGTGATGGGTATTTCCACTGACTGCTTCCAAGGCCTTTTCCCTGCTGCTGTTGCAGTGAATAACTTGTTGATAATCTCATCCAGGCCACTACCAATTTAAAACTTACTCTAGCTGCTTGGCACACTAATTATCATTGTCCCACATTCTGGAACAGATCTGTTTAAAATACTGTTCAGTGGGAAATGGCTATTGTCTAAAAATAAATGAATGACAGTGATGTGCGAGGAGATGTCATCAGAGCTTTTTTTCAGGAGGATTTCCCACCATTTGCAAGCTGGCAGTTTGTTAGCTGTTATGTAGCAGCATAGCAGCAAGGAAAACAGCGCGTTTCATTACTGGGGAAGTTGGCTTTGTGCATTGTTTCCCCCAGAGCTTTGAGGAAAAGCCACAAGGAATACTCTAAATACAGTTGTCTCTCAAAGAGATGGTATTGAAGGAAAATGATAGTGGAATGACACCGGCTAGAGATTCATTGATGCTTTGGGAACCTAATGTGAGCAAAGTGAAGAAGGAGGAAGCCAGGTCTGCATGTCAAAGGGTGAGTTTCTCGTTTACCCTGTTTTTACATTTGTTGCTCTCCATTCAGCTGGTTTGCAGTGTGTATTTCTGCCCCGCAGGTGGGATTTTTATGTTTTTTTCATTGTCCTTGATACCTTATGGAGGGAGGTTCAAATGACCTCTCCATGAAACCCTTGCACAAAAAAATTGGGCCACAGCTTGTCATTCTGCTTGTTGCGAGTGTTATACTGTAAGTTAGATCAAAATAATACACTCATCTTCATGGCCTTGCTTTAGCCCTGGCTTACAGAGCTGGCTGGCCGCTGGAGGCGACGGGGAGGTGCGCACGCCGCCTTATGTATTTAGGCTCTGCTTCATAGGAACACGAAGGAGGGCTGTTCAAGTTTCAGCAGACCACTTGTTATTGCAGTATAAATTTGTCTCCTAGCATCTACCTGCATTAGGGATCCCTCACTCCATGTGCTGCCATTGAAAAAGCCTCCATCCTGCCAATGAAATGCGCGTTAGCCACTGAAATCCATGCCTTGATCAATAAACATTTTTTTCATTTGCTTGTTGGGCTAAATTTGACTCAGTTTTTGCCTTGGAGGTTCACAGATCAATCAGATATTGGAATTTCTGTTTGGATACATCTCAGTAGTTACTGCAACTTCTCCTGTACTTGAGGCGTTGCTGTCCATGGGTATAATTCCTCCCAACTGGAGCTCACACTGCAGTCAGGCAGTTTGCAAACACTCAGCAATTTGCATGCAAAGGATGGGAGCTCCTTGGTCTTCAACAGTTTCCTATTTGGCTCTGGGTTGGGGACTTTGAGGGAGTTGCATTCTTTGGTTATAAAAGCAATGTGTCTTCAAAGCTGTCACGGATGGTGCCACTGCAGGTTGGATGATGGTGTTGGCTTGCTCAACGAGCAATTGGGATGGAGTGGCATTAGTAAGGGGCAAGAGTGGATTGAGCCCCTGTGCTATGAGCAAGAACTGATCTCTAAATATCTTAGTCTTGGTGGTGTGCAGTAAGGTAGGAAGAAAGAGTGGTGGATGACCAATGAGAGAGTGTGTAGCAAATCAGCAAAAAACTCAGGAGTCATTTTGTGTCAAGTATGTGCATTACTGGCTTCACAGTATGGATCAGATACAACTACCTTCCTTTGGTGCTAGAACCCATGAAGAACAGTAGTGTTGCCCAAACTCCTCCGTTTCTTATTTACAAAAAAAGTAAACAAAACCTCACACTTTAAAACAGATGATTTCTCCCAAATATTTAATCATTAGAAGTTTCATTATAATAACAACTTCAGGGTGCTTCCAATTAACTTAACAATAACTGTATCTTGGGCTAATAAATGTTCAGCCTTGGGCCTTGAATTTATTAGCCCAGGAAAATGGTTATTGCCTCATAAACAGGAAGCACCTTCAAGTGATTTAACGACTCATGTTTCTCTCGCCCTTCTTAAATTTAATCTAATAAACAGTTGAGAAAGAGATTAAAAGTAAAAAGTAAAATAAATAAATAAATAAAAAAATCCACTGGCAATTACTTAGTGACAAAATTGTGTTAATAAGTATTTGAAAAGTCAGTCCACCACATTGCAGAATAGTCTGAAGTTGTTGCTCAAGTAATTCACACACTGTTACAATGTTAGATGACTTCTATTGTATTTTATTATGTGAATCCTTGTATAAATAATTGCTGTGGTAATATACTGCCTTTGCCATTAGCATGGTGTCCTACATCACTGTTCAAGGACTGCACCTGAAGACATGCAAATGAATTGCTTATTCTTAATGAGGATAACAACCTGCTCATTTCATCAGGCAAAACTCGGTATCAAAGTTGTGGGCTGCTGATTTTGTGTTTCATTTTTAAAATTCTGGGTAGTATTTAAAAAAAAAAAGATTGTTTTTTCATATGTTAGCAAAATTTCTTCCTCTTTGGCAGGGCCTAGGGAGGAGTATTTGGGGTAGGGGGCAGTTGGAGGTAGGAGTACAAGCAGGCTGGTTGGGATATTTTGGTGGAGTCTTATGCCTCTTAGTTTTATGATTCTTTCAGTGTGGTCCTGCTCTGGCATATTTGCAGCATCTTTTTACATGTGTTCAGTTTTTCTAATTTTTCATTGTTTTCTTGGTGCAAAAGAGGTTTTTGTTGTTTTGTAAAATTGTGAGGCAAGGACGTGTAGCACCAAATTATTATATAATCAAAGCATGGCTCACTTATTACGTGGTATAACCTCTCCCTGTAATAAACTTTAGGACTGTGAATCCAGCATAGATAGCTCAATGAGTAGTTCTGCAGTGGGTTTGAAGAGGTAAGAGCTCTTCTTTCAGCATGGTGGTTTTTTTCACCATCAAATTCCAGAGCCTGGCTTTCCTTCCCTATTTTACTGGGTGGTTTGAGATTTGCATGTGGAAACTTGTGTCTTACTGCAGTACAGTAGGAATCCTGGTTTTCAGTGCTGAAGGTCACTTTTGTAAGGTTATTCAGGCATTCACAGTGAGGATAGGTGACAGGGATTTTCAGAAATTTCTTGGTTTTAAGATGGAATTTAGGCTCCTAAATCTCTTGGACACAACTGTGAATTTTTCCCTTACCGTTTTTGTGGCCCTGAAAGCTCAAACTTATCAGACTTATTTCCAATTAATGTCTATTCTGTCCATGAAGGATAAATGATACATTTCAGAAAGTTTCATTAATATTGATGAGCTTTACACATGGCTAGTTAGCATTCAAAGTATTTCAATTTGTTAAACAGAAAGAGTTTCAACCATTAATTAGGTTCTGGTCATTCAGTTTTCATAAAATTGAGTAAAGTAATGTGTTGGAACAGAATGATGTGTTTGGACCAAAAATATCTTCACTATTTCTACCTAGCAGCAGAACAAAAATGCCTTGCTCAGTATTTTTCTTCCACACTTCCATGTCCTATATTTCATTTATTTATTTTGTTTTGCTAAGTCTATATAGAAAGATGAAGACACCAGGAATGTGCATGCTCCTTTGTGTTGGAAATAATGTTCCTGCTTGTTTATAGATGTGGAACTGAGGCAGAGGATGCTCAGATTTATGTAAATATTTAATTTAACTGAGGTAAGATCCACATATAACTTTAGGGAGAGAAGATGAAGTCATACAGACCTCATAGGTTAGAGTAACATTTAAATTCAAGAGAATTTAGTTCTCTTTGGATCAGAACCACTTCCTTCCACTTTCTCTTAAACAAGCTACAGGGTTGTCCTGGTAAGAGGTGATGAAGTAAAAAAAGCAGAATTATATTTTTCATGGTTGCCTGCAGGATCTTAAGTTTTGTTCTTTGTATGGGAAAGTATTTTTATGTACAATGGCAATGGTTGTTTTGTTTGTGTGCACACAGATGTATTTCCCAGGGAAGTTTTGCCTTTATTGTTGTAGATGACAAATGAACTGAAACTGCATTTTCTGATTTTGAAAAATTCCTTTGAATTTTTGAATTCCACATTGTTTTGGCAGAGTGAGAATGCTTACTATTTAGGCAGCTGAAACATGTTAAAATGCTGTAACAGTGAATTACACAGAACAACTGGCAGGTACAATAGAAAGCAAAGACAGAGGGGATCTTCTTTGCCAGTCTTCTCTTCAGCATTGCAGCCAGTTTGGAAGCATCTTATCTGTGTATTTGACTGTTTCAATTACACACTTGAAAAAATACTTGTCATATGATGCCACCACACAGTAAATTAATCCAAACCAGAGTTTACATTTTTGCAATTAAATCAACTATGAAATAGTATTTTAATTAAAATTGAGCAGTTTTGCTTGTTTTTCAGTTGGTAATGAACTGTTGGTTGAAGTTCAACTTCAGCTTACTGTGGGACAAAGAAATGGGTATTTAGGATACTGAAAAGAAAGTGGTGCTCAGAATTCTGGATCATTTAAGCACTTCTGGAAAGATTATTTTAAATTAGCATTTTATGATGTCTACTGCAGCTATGCAGAAAATGTTTTTTTCATTTTTTCTTTCCCTAAGATGTCACTTTAGAGACTCAGTAAATTCCTAAAATATGTCTTCTGTAGTTACTGTAAAGGTACTTCTAAAGTGTCAGCAACACACTGTCATTAGCCTGGAGTAAAAATGTAGATCCTGTCCATAGTGTCTCCCAAAATATGCCTTGTGGGCCCCAAGAATCACTTTCTGAACGATAATTTTTTGGGTGGGGAGAAAGGGGGAGTAGAATGAGTTGTAGATTTTTAGAAAGATTTTTTTCCTTTTGTGTTTCCCTGAATAGCTCGAATGCTGGCATTCACCATGGGAATCATTAGTGCTGTTTCCTCAAAGTCACTTTGACATTAAAAGGGGGGTGTAGAATTGACTGCTCATTGCAGAGGAGCTCTGCCAGTGCACAAATGGCAGAATATAATGGGTCGTCCCTGTAAAATCATCTCAATACGCTTGCATTACAAGCTACTGACTACTCTTTTTTTCCCCCCAGTTTGTGCTCTGTGCGCAGGTGTTTTTAGCCTGACACTGCAGTTGACTGCAGCTCAATATAAGAAAAAGGGCTAGAAAATGACAGTTATTACTAGTCAGAAACCAAAGAACTGGAAATAGCTGGTTATCCTTGCTTTGAACAGGGCTTGGATCACGTGCCCACCTGAAGTCTCTGCCATCCTTTTATATTCTGTGATTTCTGAAATGGAAAGGGTGCAAAGTGAGATGCTCGCACAATTGCTTGATATGAAAGGAGTATTTTTTTAATTGGTATACAGCTACTGAAATGTAGCTCTACTGAATAGTTAAAGCCTGAAGAGGTTTGTTGTTGATAATAGTAAACAATTTTTTTTCACATTTTATGGAGGTTGCTTTTATCAGAACAAAGTTGATGTGGTCACCAGTAGCTCAATTCCTTTACCCTGTCTCACCAAACAGTTCAGACTGTTTTGTTTCAGAAGTGGTGTGAGCAGGCTTCGGATCATGAGAATACTTTCTGGGTTTTGTGCTTTTAAGTTCTTGTTAATTTCAAGAATGAATTGAAATTAATCAAGTCTCATAGCCTTTGAGGAGTCTTTTTCCATGTGTTCTTGCTTCCTGCAGACAAGAAACTACAAAACAGTATTAGGGTCAGGTAGCCAAGTATGACTTTACTTCTTCAGAGGAATGGATTATGACTTTGAAGGGTATATACCTGAAATTAGTTGTCTGCTGCATGTAGATATTTTGGAAGCAAGAAAGAAGAATAAAATTCTATGGAAAGTCTGTGGTGGGGTTTTAGTTCCTTAAGCCTTACAGGAAAGTCTAGGTCAGCTGGTGGCCTGCAGCAAGATGTGCCTGGTTGGAAGGCTCCTCCACAAGATGCCATTTTAAATCCCAGCTCCTTTCCATGTGAAGTTTTATGTGTATGGAGTTTGGGATTAAAATTACCATCCTTTTGGATGGGCTAAAGCTTGCTTTTTTGTGATAGGAAGATGATGACTGCAGCTGGCAGGAATGGGCTAATACTGCTGAGCTGCAGTGGTCCATTTAGGAGGTGGCCGGGAATGTTTTCATCGGCTTTGAAGAGCACTGGATCAGGCCCACATCAGGTTTCTGTGAAAACCCGAGATTGTTTTTGCATTTCCATGTCAATCACACTTGGCTTCCAAATCAGAGGCTTGTCCTATAGCTCCGTGAAGTCACTTATTGTGCCAGTCCTACCATGACCCTGCCTCGCCTCACCATGCAGCTGCAGTTCAGTTAAATTTCTCTTGATAATTAATGGGTTACTGCAGCAGATACCACGATAAGTGATGTTACAGTAGCTCAGATCTAGCTGATGTCATGTTCTGCAGTGAGGAGAGGCTTAAGTTGAAAAACTCACCTCTTATGCATGCAAATAGACAATCCCTTTATTTTCTTTAAGGAGTCTAATGAACTAATAGAAGACATGAAGGACTGTATTTTACTACTATTAAAATTAAACACTACTGAGAGAGTTTTGGTTAAATCTAGGTCTTCAGACAAAGCAGGTGGCCTGTCCTGAACCATTTGGGAATGTACATGAGCTGTTTTTTAAACAGAAGAAAAGGCTTTAGAATCACTTGTATTCATAAAGCAGGATAATCCCTTGGTTTTATTGCCAAGTAACTTTGATGTAGAATTAAACCAAATTTGCATTTTAATACCTAATTCTCTGTATTTCCTCTTTGGGGTAATCCTCTATTTTGGAGAAAAAAATTTTGAAGCATGCTTTGGTAGCTTGTAATAGTGTCTGTCTATTGAGAGATGGAATCAATACGGTAGAGAAAAGTTCATGCACCACAGAGGTTTTAGGAAGATGATGCTTGGAGAGACATGGCATTTAACTACCCTGACTCTAAGTATTCTTAATCCTGACACTCCCCAGTAGAATGGTACAGTTCTGTGATCAAAAGGAAGCCATTTAGCATCTCTGTGTTTCCGCTGCACTGTTAATGATAGAGTATTTAGAGGGTTGTTGTGGGAGAAAAAGCACTGAAGATCACTTACAGTGTTGCTCAAATGCTGTGGTTTCACCACGCATGCGGAGCAGGAAGCTGATACAATTCCAGGCTGGGAGCCTCTGTGGCCCCAAGGGAGAGGACTATATATTTCCAATATATTTCCAATGATTCCAATGGTATCCAGAGCAAATAGCAACTCTAAGCTGACCACATTTGTCAAATGATGTAATTTTTGCTTAATACATAAGGCATCCTAGAAGCTACACTAAAATATAAAATGTAATCCTAAAAGGTCTTACATTTCCTCCATATTTATCCACCCTTGTGTCAACTGAGAATGCTTCAAGCCTTGTAGGTGTCATTCAGTACTGTGGAAACTATATATTTTTATTCCTCAGGGTCAGGCCTTCCTGAGGGTAGAATCTGGACCAACAAATTTGTCACTATTAATGGACTGCAAAGTAAACTTCAGTGCCTCGGTTCTGCCAAATAGCCACTAAGCGTGCTGGAATCAATACCTTACTTTTATATTTATGGAAAGCTCTTTAAATCTTAAAGAACATGAACAACAGATTGAGGGAAGGATTGGAAAATGACATGGACAATGAGAAAATTTAGAGGTAAAATAATGCTAGTGATTTGGTGTTCTGAAATATCGAAGGTGCGGGTGTACTTCTTCAGGAGTGCTTGATGTGGCAGCTCCTGTGCTTTTCCCTGGAGCATCTGCGACAGCCAAGCTGTTTCTGACAGCAGTGTGGATAGGAGGGATCAAAAACCTGACCCAGACCAGCAATTCCCAATTTATTAGAATCTTCCCTAAAGCTGAGGTTAGAATTTTAAATCTCTTTTCTGCTCTATTATCAAGTAGCCAAGACAAGGAATATTCAAGGGCATAAGACAAAATATATGATTTCTACTTTATTTCTATTTAACTTTGACATTGAAAAGTGATTTCTCTTTTCCTGTTGGAGCCAAGTAGTTGCACCTTCTTCTGAAGAGAATTAAAATGGAAAATATCTTTGAGCAAGAATTACAGAGGTGTGTAATAATTGCCTGGCATTTCCATACTCTCTGAAAGCAGTTTGAAGCTTTAAAGCAAGCATATTGTTCAATTCATCATCTTCCATGCAGCATTTTTACTTTTAGCAAGGGACATACATCATAAGGCTCAGCAAGTTTTAGAAACTGATTCTGAACGTGGACAGATGGTGTTTAAGATGCCTGATGAGAAGGCTGACTTTCTCAGAGTGTGGCAATGTCAGAAGAGGAGACAGCTTCTTGGGTTGTTGTCTTGTTTTCCACAAGTGACCAGTGTTGGAAGTACAGCACATTCAGCCGCTGCAGCACTGAGCACAGCAAAAATTCTTCAACGGACTGCAGGCAGCTCGGATATGAAGCAAACGACGGCCATCCGTGCATGTGACAGCCTCCTGGAAAGAGCAGCTGAATTTCTGAACTTAATATTATGATCTTATCAAGCCTGGGGGCTCCTGAGCACCCTATGATAGATTTGTGAAGCATCTTTTCCTCCCTACCGTGGTTGGGAAAGCTATCCTAAAGGGCTCCATTACATGTCCCAGAACAGAGAAGAATTAACAGCATGATTTGCACCATCATCAGCAAGATTTTTGTGCTCTGAAACTTGCCAAGTACTTGCAAAGAGCCTTGCAGTCTCAACTTCTGTTTTCTTTTTATTAAAGTAGGAAATCATTTTCAATCAGCATGCGTATAAGCCGAGCGTGCCAAGTTTGCGCAGTTACAGTAGCTTCGCAAACAGCAATCCACCCCGGGCAGTTGTTAGATGCACTGTACACAAAATAAGACAGCCAGCAGCCTAGCACTTTTATTTTAACATAGGAACTGGAGCTGGGAGAAACTAAGCTTTTATTCTGGTATGATAACAAGCAGAAAGGGAAATTATTTAATCTCGATTTCATACTGCAGAAGTCTGTGGTATGTTCAGGAGCATCCACTACTCCTAGGCATTGATTAGCATCCTTCTATACCAAGTGTTAAGCACACAGGGAACAGAAAGACCATAAGAAATCTTTCCATAGAATTTTAATATCTGTCTGGGTGCCGCTTCAGTATCTCAGTATCATTTTGTCCAAGAATGGTTTGAATATGGTATGTGCTTGAATACTGGATAGGCTTCAATGATGAGGAAACTGAAGGCAAAAGTTACGTGTCTCACTCTTTATATTTCATGGAAATTTTGTATTCCTTAATATCTTGGATGAGAAAAAACGTAATAGTTGAAGATCCTTCTTTTACCTGCTTTACATGATCTTTACACGGGTTAAATTTTAATTAAAATTTATTTTTGGACAGCCAATATATGCATAGCACACATGTAGCTGACAGCTTTCAACTACAGAAGGATAAGTTGTTCTTTAAGAGGACTGCCAGTTTCTTTTCCCTTTAATTGAAGTTGCTTGTTTTGCAAGCATCGTTACATGTGTTTATTTTAATGAGTCAAAAATATTCAGAGAGGAGTGGAGTAATTTCTGAGTACATCTGTCTGTGATCCTTATTATCAGGTACTTTTCTTTTTTCCTTTCTTTCACAGATGCACTTAATTGGTTCTTAAATGGCTAACTAAGTTGGGGTAACATCATAGCATGTCCCTAAAGCCAATGGAGAGCTACTTGTTTTCTCTTCCTGAAAGGAAGATAAACCACTACTCTAAACTTCAAGGTCTTTCATACAAGCATGAACAATTAACATTAATTGTTCAAAATCACTCTGGTATTATTTTTTTCACTAATGAAAGTAGAGAATTAGTGTTTCTTTTTTTTTTCCTTACAAACTATTTTATTCAAATATATCTCATATCAAATTTGAGGGGGCATTTGGGCTAGAGGACATGCCACCAAACCTTGAAAAACCATTTGGGAGAGAAAAGTTGCAACTTCTGATACTTTTGATACAGTGCAGTAATATGTACTTGCTTTTTTTTTTTCTCTTCCTAGGAAGTCATTGTTTTTACATTTTTGTAGTATTTTCTTTCACCTTAGCTTACCTTGTTTTAATGATCGTTTTGGGGGTAATTGGCTGGCATTGGTGCACTACATTTCTTTAACATGGAAAACTTTGAGCTGGAATAACTTCAAATTAATCAACAGACTACCCAAAACTGGTATCATTTTTGACAACCAACTGACAGCAAGGTTGTGCTTCTGCTTTGCCTTTGATTTAATGTTACCATACTGAGATATTGAATTTACATGAATGCATGTAATCCATGTCAGCAGCTGTGGATTGTGACTTTTGCTGGTACGCTAGAGCGTTTCCATCTTGTTTGAAAATTAAACATTTTTTGAAACAGAAGTGGTATTTTGGAAGACATTTATCCCCTTGATCAGATTCTTGTGTGAGTCTCTTGGACTAGTCCTTTGTGATAAGACTTATAATTTTTAGATGTACCCTTGTTCCTTATGTATATGCTGACATGGAATTAGATATTCATCACTAGCAAATAAAACTAAGAGGAATGAATGGGGTTTCCAAGGAGCTGCCTCTTCGAAGTGTTGCGTCTTCGGGCTGAAGTACAAAGAGCAGCTTTTTATAATGCAGATCACAGTATAGCTCCTAATTTTCCATCTGAGATGCTTAAATGCTTTCTGCTGTCTTAGTCATTAATGAAATAAATTAACTTTAACTATAAATAAATTTAAAAGTTTAAATTTTAATGAGGTCATAGAGGTGGAAATAAAGGAGCTATATGTATCGATGAACCTGGGGGCTGTTACGCACTTACAGCAATGCAGGCTTTCACGCTCCAAATAGTGAGAACCATCTTCAGTCTCTGAGTGTTGAAGCTCAGGACTAGAACTGTCTGCCCAAATCATGATGGCGTCCTTGTGTATGGCCTCTTCCAAATTTCTTTCTAGCACATACATGAATGTACAGTCTAATCCTTGGTTACAAATAGCCTCAGAGTTGTTTGAGCGATCCCTCCAAAGTTACGTGCATTGGTGTCAGGACCTTAGTCCAGGCTGAAATAACGTGAACATTTTTCCTTTTCTGGTTTTCTAGAAGAACAAATCTTTGACCTTTCTTGGCCCAGTTCTTTCTGGTAAAGGATCTGCACGTTGAGCTATGAATTCTCTTCTTGAAATGAAAAAAAAATTAAAGAAACAGCAGCAGCAAAGATTCCTGTTGAAAAATAAAAACATCCTACTTGTGGCTGCCTTTGGATTTACTCCTCCAAGGAGCAAATAGTTCCGTGTGGATGCCATTGCAGCTTCATTTTTGTTTTAAAAGATGACAAAGGATTGTGCTACAAAGGCAATACTTTGGCAATAGACAGTAAATGAGATCTAATCCCATCTTAAAAGTGACAGCCTCTTCTCTTCTGTCAAAGCTTGACTCCCTTCTATCTGTAGAATGAATGTGTCATGGGGCAGTGGTGCAGCCGTTAGCTATTTGAGTGATGTTGAAGTTTCAGGGATGGTCAAAAAATGGAGAGAAAAATTGGGAATGAGAGCCCAGAGGCATTGTGCTTGAGAGGTGACTGTAGGAAATGGATTTTTTGGAAGCTGGTATCTTGCTTTAGAAATGAACCTGTCCACCTGAAGAAAATGTTCCTTCTAAAAATAACAGATCTAGTGTGTCTTCTGAACTTACCTTCATCCAGAACAACAAAGCAGCCCCTAGGAAGCAATGTTTCTGTTGAATTGCTTGTCTGTAGTGGGTTTTTCCATCTGCCCTGAGCTGCAGGAGACTCCCGCTACTATGCACCTTATCACAGGTGTTCCTCCACGTAGGAAGGTTTCATTTTAAAATTCAACTCCTCCAAACTATCCTCCCCCAAGTAAAACAAAAACTCTTTTCGTTAAATTGCCTTTCATGCAACATCAGCCAGTGACGGCAGAGGCTAGCAAAGCCTTGTCTTTTCTCCTCCCTTATGCTGTGGAATTGTGAAAGGCTAAACATCTGCATGTCCTCGATGTAATTAGAAGGCGATGGGACAATGTCTTCTCCCTCTTGCTGGTCCTGCCTTCCCACCAGCTGCCAGTGAGCCTGCCTGCGTGGCTCAGCCAGTCCCCAGACAGGGAGAAGGGTCAAAAATTGTATGAATCCTATTAACAACCATATGTATAAAGGAAAGCTTTCTGCTCTGTGCTCAGTCCCAAGGACATATTGGGAATCTCCGCTGGTCTGAATCGGACACAGTTCATCTGGTTGGGGAGCTCAGTGCCAGGGATTAAAGAATGTGAGCTGAGCTGGGGCGGCTGAACACGCGTGTGAAGCGCAGAGAGGCGAGCTGGGTGGATTAGGGGCAATTGGATCAGCATGACCAGGCCACCGAGATGGCACAGTGGTCCAGATGGCAAGGTCTTGCAGTGAAAAGAAGCAGTGAGAATATTTCTAGCAACATCAGCTGGGTGTTTTGTCTTGGAAGAGAATCTCAGAGGGGCTGAAAATGGAGATCTCTGACTGAACCCCTTGTGCTGAGGTCATAGGGGTTTGGATGCAGTTTTGTCTGTTACTTTAAATAGAGTAGTTTCAGAGAGATTCCGGAAGCAGAAGACACTCAATGCATGAATAGAAATGACAACAGCCTGGATTTTTTCTGGAGGCTACCACAAGTTTCATGCCAGAGGAAGGGACCGGGGAGAGTGATGTAATGCTGCACAGCTAAATGCACAAACAAAAACTGAGACAGTGGCAGCATCTCAATCCCATTTTGTATCTGTAATGTGTTTATGATCCAGCTTTGCTCAGGGAAATGCAGGGATCCATTCCACTGTTTCTTTGTACTCCATTATTCTTTGATTTTCCTGCACCAACACAGGAATGTCATTCTTCAGCTTTGTAAAATAGAAATTACTTTCTTTCTCACAGAGTGCTGTTAAACCCAGAGATGGGAATTATGCAGTATAGGATCTATCTCATTCTTTAGCAAATGTAATTTAAAAATCTAATCAACTGTTGACCTGGTTTGTTCACATTAAGTTTTGAGAAACCATTTTGTAGGCTAAATGCATTGCTGTTGAGAGATCGTGTACGTGCTGAAGGTTGTTGAATTGAAGTTTGGATCTCTGATACAAATGTTGCATTAAAATTAATGTTTGGCTGAGATGCAGGCTCAGATAGAGTTTTTGAGGATGAATTTTGTGGCACTCAGGTTTTGGGAAATGAGGGGTTTCTTTTGTTATTTTTCTCTAGTCAGTCCCCTGGGTGAGTCGTTTTGATAGAACTTGGCAGATACATAAAACTTGCAGAGATCCCATCCCTGATTTTCTTTGTCACAGGGCGTTGTCACTGTCAGAAAAGAAGAGCTCATAGAGGCAACAAATATGAAAAGGGGTTGTATTTTTTTAATACAAAGCTGTAAACAATAAAAAGAGGGCGTACCTGTTGGCAGAAAAATATGCATAAACTGTAAGTTTTACCTTTCTTTATTTTGTCCTTGTTCTTCACGTGGGTACTTTTATCTTGACAAGGAAATGAGAAATAGTACGTTTCCAGTGACTCTGGTAACGTTGCACACGTGATTTTTGAGAACTTTGTTTTCTACAGTTAAATTGCTTGTCACTGTGGCTTTAATGTAAAGAGATTACAAACTCTTTCTAGTCCCTGTCTCCTTTGTTCACGTGGGACCATGACAGTCCGATGCTGGACAGTGTACCCTGCAGCCTGTTACCAAGCGTAGCAATACATATTTTCTGCGTGCAGTTTTTCTCCACGTTAAAGTGCAGGAGTATTGTGGAGTGGGAGAAGGTGAGATGTATCAAAAACTGCGTTCTTCCCTCTGTTACCAGCGTGCATGGATAAGGATTCTTGCTTTATTGTTGATGTGTTTCAACAGAGCAAACCCACGAGCCTGTAAAATAAAGGTGTCAGTTTGATCTGGGCTGCCGTGAAGGCAGCGCTCAGTGCAGAGGGGCACAGTTCCTCCCCGAGATGGCGTGGCTCTGCTGAACTGCAAGGTCTGTAAAGCCTGGAGGGGGAACTCCCCAGCGTTAAGAGTGATTGTTGGAAGCTACGGGACCAAAAATCCCGCCAGATGCCCCAGTTGTGCAGCTGATGGATTGCAGTATGCATTGGATCCGAGTGAGAAGGGGATCATGGAGGAACTGGGCTGCTGTAGACCTTGAAAACTGAAACACAATCTCCTGCCCCATAGAGTTCGGTAGAAGTTGCCTTCAGATGCATTGTACTCTACTTCCTCCTTAAATATTTTGTTTCTTTGGAGCAGTTCCCCTCTCTGATTTTTCTGTGGGTTTTCACACAGTGGCAACACAACTTTGTGTCTGTAGCTCATGTCTACCCTTGCTATGTTCGAGTTTCCCATTCCTTTTGCTTGAGGACGTGGGAGAGGCAGCACTGGCAGGGAACGTGTACCGTGTTCTGCTCTACACTGCTGTCAGACTCAGGCTTCAGATTTGTCTCTGCTGTTTTGCTGGATAAATTCAAGCTTCCCATTTCACCTTCCTCTGGACAAAGATGGAGTTCACACAGCACAATTGTGCTGGAGAGTAAATACAACAACAAGCAAAGCCCTGAGGCCTTTCAGTTGCAAAGTACTGTGGTGGATATGCATGGATCTAGATGTCAAATTAATTATTTGAAGTTTAATTAGCTGTAATTGAAGTGACCTATAATTTCATATTATTTGACTGCAGTGTACTAACAGATGCCCTTTTCCTGCCTACTTCTGACTTCCTTTCCCTTAAAAAGGTGCTGTTGCTAATAAGAGATCTATGGATATGGCAGAAAATTTGCAGTTATTTCCGCATCTATTTCCCTTCACGAAGAACATGAGACCATCTGACTTTGAGGACATCATAGCAGACCAGGTTCTGGTCCTCCTGTTTAGAGATGCATCTAATTAGTGCTAATGAATGGGGTGACCTGTGGTGAATTCTTACTCATGAAAAATAGCCTTCAGTTCTGCCCCATGGTGACAAACCACCTGTATGAGTTCTGCAGCTGCTTCTTCCTCCTCATGACAAAATTGTCTGTTCTTAATACAGAATACTAACCTTTACTAACAGGAATATTATTTCCCCATGCTTAATCATACAATCCTCATAGGGCTGCTGTAAGTACACCTCTGTAGTAAAAGTACATATCACAGCATGTGTGTGTGGACTATTCTTTTAGATAGTCCATCTGACCAAAAAGAAATAACTTCTTGCTGCTCAGATTTAGGAAGTGTTCAAACACAGTTAAGGAACTGATTTTCTTCATTTTTTTGTCCCATCATTCTTCCTGCCTTCTGCTGATAAAGTATGCAATGGCTGCTTGCAGCACCTGAGTCTCATCTGTCTAATTTGCTGTGAGGATATCGCCAGGGCGCTCACACCAAGAGCCTCTTCTGGGAGCTGGGCAGCAATTTGATGTATTTGTTAATAGAGCCACACTGACAATATCCTCTGTGATATAATTGATTGGAGAAGTAGCAGAGTTCTCAGTGAGCACTAGCAGGTAATCGTGCAATAAATTAAAAAATATAAAGGGAAAAATAGTTGCCTAGAGCATAATAAACTAAGGTGATGCACAAAGCACTAAAATCCTAGGGCTTACACAGCTGTAACCGTTCAAAAGGCACTTACCAAATTACAGAAACTAAACAGGATTTGGCTGAATTAGCAGTGAGGTAGGAGACCTGTAGGAAAAACCCAGGTGCTGCAGATGCTTTGTTTCAGTAGGTGCTGTTCATTCGTTCAATTGGTATTTAATCAGTGCCCCAGCAGGAACTGGAGTGGAGGGTATTTTGTGCTCTGCAACTTTGTGAGAGTAGCTGTGGTGTTTCTGCCCCCATCGTTTTGGAGGTAACATACATTCACATTTCTTAAACGTGCTAATAGTTCAGTTAGTTAGTTATTTCTCCTGCACCCCTGCAGGTGTTGGTGTCTGAAGGTGTTTGGTGAACCCAGCGATCTCTTTCCTTGAGAGCGGGCTCCGGAGTTCTGTTGGTGTTTTGAAACCATGCTTGGGCTGAAAGCAGATCCTTGATGCTTGTGCTTGAAAAGCTTGTGCTATGTTAGGAAATGAGCATGCTGACATCTCTTCTGATGTCTACATGATAGGTCCCTGTTCTTTATTTAGGAACCACTATAATAAAAGTGACTGACAGTAGTGACATACAGTGTGAGATTTCCCCTCAATTTTGGTGTTGTTTACAATCTTAAGATTTTTTTTTCCTTTGCTGTGTATAAAGTCTGTAGGAAATGTCTCTTAAAATAGCAGGAGTGTTCTAAGACTGATCCTAATTTATCTGAAGTCTGCTTTACACTATTTTTATAACATTAAAAAGTTCGGAGGACCTTTTACCCATCTATAATGGTATTAGAAAGCATGAGAATAAAATCAAACGTCTTCAAATTAGAAGGCATGTATCCCGATCTAATCCAAATCTGCTAATTCTCTAGCTGCTAGGTAGACAGAGGATTGCTTCCTCTGCCCTTATGTGTGCTTTATGGTCAGGGATAATGTCCTGCTGGCCAGGAGCTCCGTTCTCAGTGGTGTCTGCAATTTGCTTTTTCTGTTGATACCTCTCTTTAAAGCCCCACAGGGCACTTTTTCTTTAATCACTTTGGGGTGAGAAAAGTAATTCCTCTCCCTCGCACCTGTTAGCATTCAGATGCTTCTCTGGTTAGGTTTTGTGATATTTTGCCTTGCAAAAGTGTAATTGCTTTTCTATTTGAGTGTAACTCAGTTCATCCTTTCCCAACTTCCATCCAGTTAAAATCCTTCAAATTTGTAAAAACCTGCTTACGGCAAGTGATACTGATAATGTTTTGCCATCCAGATTGATTTGTGATTGTGTTGGTCTTGGAAGTCACACAGGGTCAGCAACTTTGTTTCAAGAACTCCTGCAATGCTGAGGCTGAGTTAAAGGACTCCAGTTCCTCTCCTCCAAGAGGGGGAAACTGCTGTTTTCAACCAACAGTTCCACCAGGCCCAGGAAGGCTTCAAGCCTCAGTTTTTTTTTCTTGTTTTATAGCTAGTGAAGAGCTATTCTCCAAGAAGAGAATGCTAGCACTCCCAAATGTATGTGATTCTACAAGTTGCCTCTTTCCATCCTGTGTGCTTTAAGCAAACTTGATCCTGTGTGATATTTGGTTCTTCTTCAAATTCATCAATTCCTATAGAGATCAGTAGTTACACAATAGGCTAAAATCTGATTCTGAAATCCCACTGCATTGTGAAAGGTGTTCGCAGGGGAGAGCAGCAGCAGCACCACCTCATCTGAATCGACTGCAGTAGACGGCAGGAGTACAACTGTTGCAGGAAGTGGGGAGTCCTGTAGTATACTGGCAGCTCAGTATAGGGGGAATGCAGTCTGCTAGATTTCTGCGTGTGTATTAGGATGTTTTCTGTAATTACGGTGAAATGGTTGCCTCTTTAAAAAAACATCTTTTTTTTTTTCTGCACTACTTTTTTTTTTTTCTTTGTTATGATCCTTTTCTACACATTGCAGTAGTACTGCACAGCCAAGTTTAAAAGACTGTTTCGGAGGTCCCCTTTGGGCCATCCAGTTTTATGCAGACAGGACACTGAGGAACACTGAACTGCCTATTACTTTGGAGCAGAAGTGGTGTTGCAGTGAGATTGATAGCAGACACGTGCCTCCATATACAATGCTCGATGCATAAATTACAGCCTCTTAACAATGAGGCATAGCTAACTTTCAAGTAAAGCTTAGTTGTGCCTCTATTACTTCATTTCTCTCTAATATGTGAATGTGTAAATGAGTATGCCAGGAAACAAAACCCATATCTGAGAGCAGGAGCTGACAGTGGGGAGGGAGAGTAGCCAGAGTATTAATAAATGAAAATTGCAATCAAATCTATAGAATTTCACTGTATTGGAACTACATTGGATCTCGACCAGCTTGGCGTTTGTAACATGGCAGGATGTTTTATTACAGTGCATTCCCACAAGGTGAATTAAAATAAGGATTAAAAAGCTCCTATAAATCAGATTTTATAGCTGTCTAAACCACCTGCAAACTGTTGGTACTTGTTTTCAAAATCCACCATCATTCTGCTGTCAAATTGATTTCGGTTTCATTAGCAGAACTGGCATTGCCTGTGCTGGCATAATCTACTGGCTGCATAAATTACTAGGAGTGTAATTGTAAGCAATGTCTTAATTTTGTCAACAGCATTCCACAGTGCCAACAATACCCTTTATGCACTATTTTTAATTGTCTCAGCTGGATGTTTTTTCAGCAAATTTTACCTCAATGGGAAATAACAGAAAATTATGCGAGCCTGTAGGAGTTAGTATCGGCAGGGAGATGCTGTATGTGAAACCCAAGAAGATATTTACCAAGGGACTCTCCAGTGTTTGTAAACAGTTTCTCATCCAAAAGGTAATTTCTTGAGCATCGAGGAGAAGTGAATGAGTGTGTTTTGGTGGCCCTGTGTAGTATAGAGCTACTGAGTATTGCAAATGAAAGCTGATAATGTGAGTTTGGCTCCAGGTGGGGCAAGAGTAGGAGCACCTGTAAATGTTCTTTGCTCTGGTGTCTAGCCTTGTGGCCAAAGTTAAGCTTTGTTTCACAGCCAGAAATGTGCAGGTGCTGCAGGTGATGGGAACTCTCTGCATCTTGGAAGAAGAGCTTGGTTCCCTATGGCTGTGCAGCTTGGTGCAGCCATTGCACCACTGGGGGACTGTTTGCTCACAGCAGTATTTTGCAGCCTGGCACGAAGTCTATGAAGTCTGTATGAGCCTCCAGCACATCATATGTGACCAAAATAAACATCTAGGATTGTTATGCTTTACTGTCCCTTAAGGTTTCAGCAATGTTAGCTGCATTAAATATATAGAAGAGGATAATGGGCTGCATGATGTGTGTCTTCAGTTTGGTGGGTTCTTTCAAAATTGTTCTGTATGAGCGAGATGTTTGTAAGTCATTAATGAACATGGGAGAGGCTAACAGCCAGCAATCGTCAATGTATTATAATTGCTGAGTAGTCTGTGCTCAGTAAGTTATGCTGCACCACAGTTGGTGGGTCTCTGTATGCATGTGTGGTTTTTTTTGGTGATTTTTGTAATTTTTATTTTTTACAGTTGAAGACTTCAAGTAGAAGGCAGCTTTTTCTATTTGGCTGTGAGTAACTGCAGGCAGTGCAGTAAGATTGATACTATGACGGGAGGGAATGCATTTGTCCTGTATGTGTGGCGAGTTAATGTTGCGGTGTATCTCTGCACAAAATAAGTCTTTGTAAGAGGGTTGATAGGTTTGTCCCCTTCCTCATTCAGAAACATTCACTGTTAGCAATATGTTTTATTCTAATCGGAGTAGTTCTGGATTTAAGTGTAAAAGCGAGAGTGCTTCTGTTTCAAATTAAAATGCATAGCACGTTTTGCTACTGTGTGTTTTACAAGTAGCCATTTATTTCTCTTAAAAACCAAAGGTAGAGCCAGAGAATTCTTAAACGCTCTCCAAGGCTGTCAGCTGTGCTGGGTTCTCTTCTCTCTTCCCTTAAAACGCTTTGGTGACCGAGGTAGCCATTGCAGGAAGAGCTTTTCACATCAATCAGGACTGGATTCTGGTTGCCAATAGGCAGAGAGCCAATTCAGCTGTCTGCTCGAGTATGTGATCTAACTCATGCTGAGGTTACAGCCTTATCTAAATCCTATTAAAGCCAATGCTAAGACCCCATAAACTTAATTGGGTTTAGTGTAGATCTACCTTATGGATTTCTTTTTGTATCTTAGCACATTTGTATTTTGTGATCAGTGAGTGTCTTCTGATAAGCTTTAGTTTAACTTGTCTGAGGCAGTATCATTTATCATTACCTTTGTTCTTTTAAATTAATGGTGTATGTAATGCATAATCTGGAAAAAACTCTAATGTGTCTATCTCCAAGAAAAGTTGTCCACAAGAAGTGAGCCTGATCTTTGTTGTTAATGATGATTTCTGTCACTTTTCATAGCCTGGAAGTTGTGTTTTATGTTGGGTACTTTGGGTAGGGTTCAGTCCTGCTCCTGTTCACAGGTATTGGAATCAAACTGAATGTGTGCAAGGCTAAGCTTGTGAAAAGAATGCATTTTTGATGTTGGTTATGTGAGTTGCCTTAGATATCTCACTACATAAATTCTGTAAAAGGAAGCAGAAATACTACAGTACAGAGAGGGCACGATGCTAACCTCATTCACAGGGGAGAGATTTTCCATAATTGAACATCATAAGGTTAAGCAAGTTCATTTCCATGCAATTCCTTTATTTCTACCGATTTTCACTGAATTTAGAATTACTCAGAAAATAGTGGCTGTGATTAAAGCTTAATTTGCACCTTTATTTAAGTAGGTTTATTGAAGTAAAGGTAGAAACAACATTCATGCCCCGAGTAGATATTATTACCTGTAATCCAAATGATGTCTCATTAAATACTCAGTTTTTACAGTGGGCCAAGCTGTAGATGCCTCTTGTTCATGACCGCTTGCTTGAATAAATAATCTTTCCAGGTTTGATACAAGTAATCTTACAAGCAAGTGCTCACTAATGTGTCAGGAGTTTTGACATTTCAAGTACTTTTCAGCCCTGATGATTGACTGCATAGGCTGGAGGAGAGATGAATTACAATATTATTAGCATCCTTGATAACTTAGCAGAAATATTGACTCATCGTTGGCTTCCTGTGATTTAGGATCAGAGTGCTAGTTTGGTGGGATTTTCTGGTGTGTCAACACAGTAAGTTCTTTGAATACCCTGTGGGAAGCAAGTATTTGGTTATATATCTCTCTGACAAGGGATTGAAGTCAGCGGGACAGTTGATACTGACTTCTTGGAGACCTACCCTGTAGGAATCCGTTTTATTCATTAGCCTAAAACTGTTGTAAAGAAATGGGTGAAGTGATAGTGATTACTAAACAATTATTTCATTTGTTCCCCTTAACTTCTTCTGTGTCTTAATGGCTAAGGAAAAAGTTTACAAGGTGATAGTGCAAGACTCCATCTGTTCAGACAGATTAAAGGAAGCAGAGGACAACTTTTAAAGGATGAATGCTAAAGGTATTGTTATTGCTCTTGCTGAGTTTAATTGCAGAGAATAGGGACCGATAAATATGTCTACAGGATGTATTAATTGCTCTGTGAATGTACGCATCCATTTAACGGCAAAGTCAAAGATGTTTCAACTGGATGTGACCTACTAAGATGAGCATAATGCTGAAAGGCAAATATTTGGCAAAGTGAATGGTTAGTTTTATGTTTTACGTACTACCCTAAGGTACTTTCAGGGCCGTTCAGTGCATCAGTGGGTTCCTGGATGCATCTTTTGTTACAAAAAGGTTGAGGTTGAAAGGCCCCTCTGGAGATCATCTAGTCCAACCCTCCCTGCTCAAAGCAAGGTCAACTAGAACAGGTTGCGCAGAACCACATCTGTTTGGGTTTTGAATATCTCCAAGGGTGGAGACTCCACAGCATCTGGGGCAATCTATTCCAGTGTTAGAGCACCCTCACAGTAAAGAAGCTTGTTCTTATGTTTAAGTGGGATTTCCTACATTTTGGCTTGTACCCGTTGTCTCTTGTCCTGTCTCTGGGCAGCAGAGATGAGTCTGGCTCTCTTTATTGCCCCCACCAAGGTACTTAGCCATGCTGATGAGATGCCTCTGAGCCTTCTCAAGGCTAGCCAGTCCCTGCTCCCTCAGCCTCTCCTTATCTGATAGATGCTCCAGTCCCATAATCATCTTTGTGGCCCTTCTCTGTGCTTGCCTGAGTGTCTAATGAATGAAAGTTTGGACTTGGAATATTTTAGGTTTGCCTGAACGGAACCAGAAAGCTGGTCATTTCACTTCCTGGTTTATGATCCTCTTGTCTGTTTAAAGAAAAAAAAATCTGAAACCTTTGCATTAAGGAAAAAAAAAACCACGTTCATTATGTCATTAGAAGACGGTGTAATGGATTCATCTTCATGCAGTGCTCTGTAATAGGCCCTTTGACTAATTCAAAGTTCTAGATTTGTTGAATCTAGAAGGTTGAGGAGTGTTTGCATGGGAGCGTGAGATCTGAATGGATCAGAGGAGGGTTAGTCCTATAGTCCAGGGAAAAATTTTACCATGGATCAGTCACGCTTTTACCCGGTATTCTGAGGATGCCAGTAAATTCATATCCAGGAGAAATGACATCTATTGATTTTAATAAATTAGAAACATTTTTTTAAAAAAGTAAATTTCTAAGCAAAGCTATCTTTAGTTACTTAAATGCTTTCAAAATTTCTGCAAAACTTGCAATAAATTGTAAATTAACATTATTATAAACAGTGAATTTAGCACAAATAACAAATTTCCTCAGATCAATAATTACAGCTTGTAATATGTTTTATCACTTTGAATATGACAATAAGTACGTATATTTTTGTAGCTGTTATTTTCATTAAAGAAATTTAAAGTTGCAAATGTGTTTTTTATTTTCCTGAAAGGTTATCTGTTTATTTTTACCTTTAGGAACCAAATGCCTTAGAGACATGCTGGATTGCTTATCCAATTATAGCTGCTTTTCTAACTAATAGTTTTTAATATTCATTTTAAATGATTTTTATGCCTCTTGAAAATGCCAGCAATATTGCTCATAAATCATCGTCCTTTCCTTTAGCTCTCCTGGATTAATGTAAGTTCTCTTTAATTACTTTTCTAGTTGGAGCAACTGCATTTAATCCTACGTGGTTTTTGAAGTAGGCATTTAGTTCACTGCAGCTCATTAAATAGCAGTAGTCCAGGTTAATGTCATGGTTAGATGTAGGATGAGATACGGGGGTAGGGGCATTTATATGCTGCTGGAGGTGCTGCAGTTTGCCTTAAGAAGCATTACTCGTTAGTTATGCTGTGTGTTTTTCTTTCGATATTTTCTACTTAGTGCCATATCAGGGTGTGTCAGCTCTGTACACAGTGCTTATATATCTTTGATACAAGTGCGTGCATATTCAAGCGATAGAGGAGTGGTGCCTATGTTAGTTACTAAGGTGATCCATAGATGTGTGACACTGAATGCAGTATATTTTAAATACATTGTTATTTTCCATTTGGATGTCGGCACTTTTTGGCAGAAAGAACGAGGATTCATGATGGTTTGCAGATGTGAGGTTGAATCGGCTGTGTTCGGCGTTACTGATTACATGGCTTTTTGGCCAGTCATGATGTATGGGGGTGTGCTGAACCGCATCCCTCGCAGAAAGGGAACTCCTCTGCCACCTTGGAAATTCACTGGAGGATAAACACCATCATTTTGTATCCATGCTGCACTAGAATAAATGCAGGGGGAAAAATCAGCTGTAGCTAAGCTGTATTCAATATGGTAAAACTGCTTTGGATTTATATTCATGAGGAGCAGAATCCAAATTGGGCCCCAAAGCGAAAGCAGTGGTGTAAAATCTTAGGTAGCCCGCTGCCTCTTTAAGAAAACATCTATTTCTTTTGCTAAACATCAATCCAGAGAAAAAGACCTACGTGTGTTTCATTTTTCTTTGCTGACGTTTTGATGTGATTAAATTCATGGTGCTGCAAAGAAATATTGCCAAACCAACCTCACAGCCTGAGAACTAGTGCAGTGTTCGTCCAATGCCAGCAAACGCACAGCAGCTTTCTCTTTGGTGTGATCAGTAAAAGCCCAGTTTCACTCTAACCTCTAAATCACTTTCTCTCTGCTTGGGGCACTTCAGTTGGAATGCCGAGTGTCTTCTGTCTATCAAGTGACAAAGGTAAACAGGCTACAAGAGTAAAGCAATGCCTTCAAAACTGAGCAGGACACTTGGGGAGTCTGGTGCAGATGTGTGATCAACAAAGGATCTCTGCTTACATTGACTAAGTTCATTTCTCAAGGCATTCATTTCTGGTCGTCTGATGTACTCAGAACTTGGGAGGCTGATGTGATATTTATAGTGAGTGCTTTTTAAAGAAGAAAACATTGTTGTGACTCACATTTCTTTGCATGTCTCGGATCCCCAAGGAAGTGTTACTTCTGGCATTTGCCTAGGCACCGAAACATTTTCTTCTCAATTCTTTTCACTGTGGAAAAACACTTCTGTGAAAGACCAGTCCTACCAGTTTGAGAAGACGGGAAGTGCTGTGGCTGAAGCACTCTCTAAGCCCCTAGCTTCGTTTTTAACTCTTTTTATTTTATTTTTTTCTGATGCTTGGAATCACCAAAGGGAATTTTTCATCTGCAGGAAAAATAAGACTCCCACAAATTTTGTACTTGAGCCCGTTTCAAGAAGAAACCACCTTCCAACCAGCCTTACAACTTACCTTTATAACTGCCTGATGGTCTGGCCCCTGCTCTTTTCTCTCTCTGCCTTCTTTTTTTTTTCCTTTCTTTTTTAGAGGCGGTTCAAATGCTTCCCTCTTGGCCCTGTGTTGGTTTTGGCTGTTCCGTCTGACTATCTTAGATTAACCTTAGCTGCAAGCTTTTCTTTTCTAAGCATTCATTGACTTCCCGTAAACACGTGAAATACCAAGGTGATCGATTGCATACATACAGCCTCTTCTTCCGTGAAGCACTAGCTATTCTATCAGGGCAGGATTTGGTTTCTTTGTCAGCAACTCTCTGGGTTTCTTCTTAGTCGGCAGCCAACCTTTGTGACACTGGCATACAGTAGATAGGATTGGTTATGCTCAGCTTTGTGTTGAAAGGCCAAGTGGTTATTTTCAGGGTCACAAAGTGAAAAAATGAATGATCTGGAAATAGAAGCCAGGAGCCCTGGTTCCCCATCTTGTGCCTGTAAATGCCTTACCTAACGCTTTCTTTTTTAAAGGCGTTCTTTGCAAAGGTATTCAGTTGAACAGAGCATGAATGCACGGGAAGATTTTGAGACTCGCAGTGACAGCTTTGAAAGCTAAGAACAAAACTTGAGTGTCCTGGTGCTGAGCCGCTCTTCTGCCCAGCACTAGAGTCCCTTTACCCAGCACTGTGCGGACACAGTGACACCCTGAGCCCTGTATCTTTGCTCCTGAAGAGTTGGGTGTATGCAAATAGATGTGGTTTGCTAGAAGTGGAAGGCTCCTTGTTTTGAGTTCTCTCCCTTTCTAACACTGGGAGAAGTCACCAAGTCGCTTTCTTAGTACATCACATAAATGCAAAGCTTGTTTGATGAGGAGCCGGTTGCACCATTCTTTACAACATGTAGACAGAGTTACGAGGTTGGGCAGCAGCTTTGTGATGAAAGAAAAAACAGATTTTTATTTATTTATTTTTGCTTCTAACCTTTGGAACAGGCAGAATAAAAATTTTAATTACTTGTTTGTCTGTAAATAATTCAGAGAAGCTATAGGTTGTGCTTATACACATGCACACACAAGCAAGATACATATCTAGTGCTAGAAAATTGCTTGAGCCTCTGATAGGTAGTAAATTCTCCATGTGTTTACAGCCAATAGTAGATGTGCCCATGCACGCTGACAGAGAAATCATATGTCAAGGTGATCAGCAAACGGCAGCAGGGAAGTCTTTCTTGTAAAGGCACCAGATGTCAGGCTTTCTTTATGCAGTCTTCCTACGAAGAGGTTGACTTTGCTAATGGTCAGAAAAGGAATTCTTGACTCAACAGGTTAAAGATCTGATCGCATGTCAGATCTTTCCATTATCCGAATTTTTGCAGTCATTCATCATTGTCTGATCCCCATCCCGCTGGGTAATGTGATATATAACGTCCCAAGTAGTTTTACCCGAACAGTTTAGGAAAAGAAACTGTTATTGAGGGACTAAGATATTTAGGTACTCATTAGCATTTTCAGAGTCCCTGATGGCTAATTCCTAATTGGAATTACATTTACATGGCTAGTTCCTTAAACCCGAGTAAACATATCTGCACCTATAGGAACCAAAATAACTGTGAAAATCTCACTGTAACTGCAAGGATAATTCTTTTTGGCTAGTACTACAGATGGCAAAAGGAGAAGATGCCTTATACTTCATCAGCTTCTGTGATTCCTAAAGTACAGGTTGCTGTTTGAAGAGATTGAACAGATCTTCTGGTTTGGGGACGAACAGTTTATCTGTGAGGTTGCTCTGTTCCTTAGAGACTTAGCCCATAGTTCCTTCTTACCTGATGCTTTAACACTACGCTTTTAATAACATCCTGTGCTCTGCATTTATATTTATAGACCTGCCAACGCTGGCCATCTCTGGCATCCAACATGACAGTAAGGGCTTGGCACATACATTTCTGGTGTACATGTGATGCTGAGCTTTGCGGTGAACCCTGTATATTGCCATTTCCTTACGCATGGGCATTTCTGCCCAGTCCGTCCCCTCTCCCAAAATATTCTTGAAAAGCTACTTGCTAGATGTAGTGTGGAGGAATTTGTAGGTGAAATCACTTGATTCTTGAATACACAAAGATTGATAACACAACATTTGAGGGAGGAAGACTTGTGAATGAAAACAGGTAATTGTCAATAGAAAAGTGTGAATAGGAGCGAGCTACCTATCAATATAGAATGTGTGCACACTGCTGCTTTATTTCTTTAGGAAGAAAAGAGATTGAGTCATATATCAATTAACCTTAAGCCAGATAAGTGGTTGAGGATTAATTTGCTAGATAATACTGGAATCTGGGAGGATGTGGAGGATTTGTTGGAAACTATTTAAAGTATAATTAATGTTCCCTTTAAATATACAGAGAGATAACAGATTTAGTTGAGGGGAAAAAATCTTTTTTTATTAGAAAATGGAGCATTTTCAAAGGAAAATAAATGCTTAAGCATCAGTTCCCAGCTGCTGCGAGGTGATGTGGTTTCATTCTAGACAAAGGAGCTTTCTGGAGTTACACGGCAGAGGATCAGGTCATGGAATTAAAAGGACAGAATTTAAATGGTGAGTGGCTGAGCGTTCTTGCAGGCTGCTCATTAAGATCCTGATAATGTTAATCGGAGCTCTTCTGTGTGGCATGGGGCCTCTACACTTGCATTTGGAACACGATTTGCCTTGTGCCCATGTCTGTGATGCACTAAATTGCTTTTGCTGGGATCCTGAGCTACTTCAGCTTCTGTTGGCTTTTCTTCTTCCGGGGGCGAGGCACTGGGAGAAATTTCCAGCAGTTCTCTCTGTTTACCCTTTGGGGCAAAGTGCATCTCTAAAAAAATGTAAATATTTCGATTGCTAATTTATACCCTTGGCATTCAGGGTGACTTTTTCAAGTGACTGACATGCTGCATGATTAGTTGCTCATAGCCTTATAATTAGCTGAAATGTCATTTACATTGCATTGCCTCGTTGCGTGTTTTGCCCTGTGTGCAATCACTGGAAAGGAAAGCACTTCTTCACATACCGCTGCAGCGACAAGCTGAGGGACAGTCTTTTTATATTAGCAACCCTATCTCTCCTCAAAAATTAAAAATAATATAAACAGTTATATACCACCTTTTCCTCCATCGTAACACCATAAAAACAGATTCTGTTTTGGGTCTCATTTGCCTCTGACAAGGCCTGACCTAGAAGAATTAGCACCTGTGGGGTGTCTTTCCCCCCCTGTGCATATGCTGTTTTTTTGTGTTTTTTTTTTTGTTTTTTTTTGTTTTTTTCCAATTCTGTGACCATCAGAAATGAGAATACCCTAAAGTGGGTTTTACATGGACTTGCCTAGCTTGCTGTGGTCCCTGCCGAAGCACGTTGAGCCACGCGGCAGTGGGGACAGGAGGTACCACGCTTCCCTGCGTGGCATTAGCAGAGTCCCCGCGTTGCAGGGGCAGGTCATGGGGGTGACACTGTGCAGGCAGGACTCAAGGGGAGCTTCATGGCTCTGAATTATTCCTCTTGTGCAGTAGCTGTGGCTGTTATTGTGTGTTCCGTGTCCCAGGGGCAGGGTGAAAGCAGGGAAGAGATGGAAATAGTTGCATGTGGTGATTTTTGTCTGCCTCCCGTAACCATCCATGTCATTCATGCCAGTATGGAGAAGTCTGTACGTTGGTTGTGTTTTCACTTCTTGCAGAAAAGCCTCCAGTTCCTTTCATCAGAAAACACGAAGGGATGGGTAGTTCACCCCCGGTAATGAACCTTTCATTTGGAGATCTCAAAACCCTTCAAAATAGCCTCCCAAGCTGTACACCTGTAACTCTGCAGAGTTTAGAGGTGTTTTCTGTTTCTGCCATGGTTAATATGTTTCAGAAAGTTTCCAAAAGCCAGTGCTTTATTCTCTGGGTCTATAATAGTGGTAATATGTACCTCTCCACTGAGTTTTTGATTTAGTGCCTTATTGTTGAGCACCCAGCTTCTGGAGAGTCCCTCTGACATATTTCAAGTGCTTTGTGGAACACACCGTACGTTTACGGCCAAGGGTCAGATTTCTGAAAGGAATTAAGCACCTAAGCTCCTTTCAAACCTAGCCTGCATGTTACAGGAGGCAACACGTTGGGATCTATTGTCCACTCCATTATGCCTGGGATATTTTTGCTTTATTAGTGTTGCTATGCTTCAGCTCCTATTGTATCAGCACCAGATTTAATGCATTGCTGGACACGAGGTGCTGGTAGAGAAATAAAGCACAAGCCAGCCGCTACTTACAGGTCTGTAGGAGAACCCATCAAAACCCTTTGCCATGCCTTTAGCACTGCAGGTAAGTGGTTCTGTTTAGCTGTAGAAGCCAAATTATGAGAGATGTTCTTTTATCATCTCTTTTATTTCGGAGAGAGCGAGGTAATATTTTTACCCATTGGTAGGATGCAAAAGCGCCTCTTCCTTCCGTTCCCTATATAAATAGATTTCACATTACTCAATACAATGCACTTCAGTGATTGGAAATGTCAAAGTGATTACGGTAAGCTGGCATTTTGAAAGTGCTGGAGCGTCTGTGGCTAACCAGCCTGGCAAGAAGTTTCAAATTATCTTAAGCTGCTAAAACACAGACTTTCTATCCCACAAATACGACGTTAATTTCTCTTTGTGGTGCAGATTACAGAGGAAAATGATCCTGCTGAGCTTCCTCTGGTTCTGTGATGTATTCGCAGCAGCTTCTGAGAGAAGGGAATCCACGTGATTTATTTTGGTTATGAAAAATCTGTCTTGCAATAGCTGTAGTTCAGTATTCACTTGCCTTTAGCCAATATACTGAGATCAGAATATTGATGATGATTTCATTTCACCATGAAAGATGATGTTTTCTGATACAGTCCACAGCTCTTGCAATCCAAACAAATGTTACTCGGAGCTTTGCAAGATTTTTTTTTTTTTCCATTAGGAACAGGTTAAGCACAGCCTGGCTTATTTGCAAAGTATAGCAAATGCAGAATGACTCCAGGCCAAGTTAAACAGTTAAATATTCCAGCACCTGAATGCACTGTGCCTGGTCCTGTCAGGTGCTTTAGAAAGTGTGCATTAGACATCAGGCTCCTTTTACAGTGAACAAAAAAAAGCACGACCCCAATACCTATAGGTTCTGCAAAAGCTCTATTAAAACAAAGGAAAAAAAATTCTTTTTGAACCTGAAAACAAACATAAAGTGAGCTGAGCAGCTTTACAGAAAATTAAGATAATAAAAATGTTTCTTGCTCCCAGCTGGTGGGCTTATTGTGATGTTTCTCAGCATGCATCTTCATCAGTAAAAAAAAAAAAAATCTTAAATAGCAAGGTTCTTGGCCCTGCTGATGCTCTTCCCCCCACCCCCTCCATTTTCAAATAATGTTTTACTAAGAAGGTTTTCTATTCTTCTGATTTATGATGACTTGCCCTTTATGGGAGCACTTGTTTCAACTTGAAGCCTTTGTAATAGCACAGCTGATGGAGGAGTTTGGGTATGAAGAAGTTACCAATATTAAAAATACCCTTTCACGACAGCAGCACCTTTGTTAGAGAAAAAATGTTTGTTATTTGCTAAAAACGGTCAGGCCCTATACTCCTCCACAAGTCTGTTCTGTTGCCAGGCTGCATTTATTGAGTGTTTTTTTTTGTTTTTTTTTTTGGCTCATTAGTGTCTGTGATGAACGAAATTAGGATAGATATGAAAAATAGATACCTGAAGTCAGGTCCTGGAAGGTAAAAGGAATAAAAAGATGGTTCAAATGGTTCACATTCACTTAAAGTCACTTACTGCAGTAAAATACCTCCCCTTCAACTCCAGGTCTGCCTTTTGAGTTATTCTTACCCCAGCACTGAGTGAAAGCCTGCCCGAGGGGTAGAGTCGGGGCAGTGAGAGATCACAGAATGGATCATTACTGCTTAAGCAAGCATAAAACAGCCGCGCATTTTCCCCTGGTTCTGCTATGGGAAGATAAAAACTGTCTGTTTCTCCCTATTTACTGTAGTGGGTTAGTGGTAATCACCGTTTATGAAGTCACTCATAAGAAAGTAATAGCCTGAGTAGTGCTTTGGGATTAAAGCACATCTTTAAATGATACTATAAGGAATCATTTATGTAATGCAACACTGATCTGTAGCCCTGAGATGGGTTTACATCCCATGATTGACCAAACATCGCTTGTTTTATTGCCCAGGATGATATGTAGCGCTCTTGTATTTTTCCTTCTGTGTGAAAGTAGCTTTTGTGGCTGGGGATATTTAGTGTTGGTGAAATGTGCAGGGGAGACTGTGACCGGTGCTTTCCAGTGACCTTACCTGGGTGATGGAACGTGATGCTCACACCAGTTCCCGCTCAGCAGAGGGTTTTATTTATGCCAAGTTGCTACGTTCCCCAAGGCGGGGAGAGAGCTGTGAAGTGACAAAGGTTAAGAGCTGGGTAGGTGAGTAACTAGAGAATACCCAAGTTGGCATTTTTCTTCTTAACGAACACACCGGACAAAATTCAGTGATGGTGTTGCTCCGGGTACTTGCATCAGAAATCACAGTGATGGTTTATCTGTGTCCTGGGAATGCAGGGAACCAAGTTGTATAGTCTAGGGCTCTCTTGAATAAACGCAGTACAAAATCCTTAGTTTGTATGACTGTGAAAATGTCAGCATATGGGTTGGGTTTTTCTAGAGGAACCCTCACAAAACATGTATGTGGAGTCAGAGTTTTCTTCACTGGATCTTGTTGTGGTGATGTTGAACGTGTTGAAACCTATTTTATAGAAAGAAGGTTTGGACCAGATCGAAATATTCACAGACTTGTCAGTTTTTTTTTATGGTTGGCAACCCTGCCCGGAGCAGGGGGGTTGAAACTAGATGATCTTTAAGGTCCTTTTCAACCCAGGCCATTCTGTGATTCTATGATTCTATGACAAACACTCCTCTTTCCCCTTAAATGCTCTTCCATCCTGTTTCTTCATGAGATATGATCATGCTCCTGTTTTCATATGAAGCAACATCTTTGTAATTTAGCAATTGAGGCTGGAGAGCTGCGACTCTGGCACTGCAAAGCAGTGTCCTAAACACTTGATGTCTCTTCCCAGTGTCTCATTATCAAAACCACAGCCTCTAGGAGCATGCAAGTAAGTGTCCCTCATTATTAAAACATTGCTTCTGGGCAGGTTATGCTCACATTTGAGCCAAGATTTTTCTTTTTTAAATCTTATTCACCCTTGCAGATCTGAAACAGCTTCCCTGATGGCCTTCTGAATACTTTTTAAAATCCATTCATTTGGAGCAAGGATGGCAATTGTGTTCATAAGAGAGCCAAAGAGACTGTTTTGCTGCTTTGGTTTATTGGATGACTGAGCTAATTCATTATTTGTATAGGAATCTTACTTTTTTTACTGCTGGATGGCCACCCATTCAGGACTGTAAATCTAATTAATTTGAATACATGAGATTTGCAGGAGGGTGTTTCTGTTTTGGTTGAAATACAAGAGATAATTAGCTAGCAAAAACTTTACTGCTTTGGGCCGTACTTTTTGGCAGTTTTGAAGTTAAAGCTATAGGCAGTATATTAGGTCCAAGAAGAGAATATGGTGATTAAAAATGAATTCCTTGCTACTTGGATGGTATCAACAGCTTAGCTTGTGTTTGTTAGGAGAGGGCATCTGTCTCCCTGCCTTATTAGATGAGGAGAAGGCAAATATAAACACAAGAAAGAGCCAATCCAGCCCCCCACATTGCTTCCACTTTGCCAAAAGGCACTGTACTGACTGTTCTCGTGGGCTGCTGCAGCTGCGAATACATCTGCTGCGACTGTGCCTCTCGCCACGGGGGTTGTCCCTGTGGGTTTTCTCTAAAATGGCAACCTCTCAATACAAATATTGACAAGTGCCATCTTACTGTGCTGTATTTTATCCAGATTAGGCTCCCCAAAAGGAATGGCATACGCAGAGGTGCTGAGCAGTAGCTGTACCCTTCATTTGTATGGATAGTCACTGGCAGAGACAGGCTGATGCAATGGAAAAAGGAACATACTGTCAACCTCAAATATGATCTGCAGATAAATGGACACGATCTATTCTTGTTCTGTAGTAAGCACCAGAATTACTGTTTAAAAAAATAAAAATCCTGTGCTTTCCACCATTTTATGCAGGATCCTTACTCTGAAATATGCTCGAAGTCATAGCATGTTGCTAAAAGTGCTCACGTATAGAGGAGTGTCCACAATGCCAGGATGCAAATGGCATTGCCAAGATGCAGTGGTAGGACAACAGGGAGAAGTTCATTGGCAGCACAGTTCCAGAAGTAAGCAAACATATGGGAAGGAGATGCATTACAAAGGGTGCTCTTGAGGCTGAAGACCTGGATAGAGACAAGAAAATCTGTGTTCAGTTCCTTATGTTGGCATGAGCTGGCTGTATGAACGTGAGCAGCTTGTTAATTTTTTGCTTTGAATTAATTCCTGGATTCTTTGTACCTGGTGTCAGTCACTAGGTCCTAGGGCAATGAAAAGAGACATTAATGTGTAAAGTGGCCACCACAACTACTGCTCTGCCATAGGCATCCTAACGTATGCTGATAGCAACCAAGGAAGCCAATATTTTGAGCAATGTTTGCTAAAACTGCTTCAGCAGCTCTGCAGTAGATGACTGATGAGTGGGGAGAGCAGGGCATGGACGGTGCCATTGCTGTAGCCCTGTCTGCTCTGAGAGCGTGCACAGCTGTCATTCCCGTACTCATAAAGAGCTCAGGCTGGTACTAATGGAAGCAGTGTCTGAATCTCCTTGCATTAAAATTCAGTTCCTATAATACTTTTCAAAGAATGTAATGGCCCTGTCAGCGTCTCACCTACACCTTAGTGAAAACTGGAATGATTGCTTTGAAAAGGAAAAAGCCGTGTGCTTTCAGTAAGACTGTGCATGGAGATGCAGTGAGATTGGATTGGTCAAGGCCTGTAGATAAGTTTCTGGCTTAAGTTTTGATGGAAACATGATCCTGACATGGGCAAGGGTCTGGGTATTTGGATGATACTCCATTGATGTTAACTGGGAAAAGGAGGTGGGAGAAGAATAGGGAGGGTCCATGGAGCTGAAATTCATGCGTGCGATTTCTTACCACTCGTAGTGCTAGTGGTGCCCAGCAGCTTGGAGGTAGATATTGGGGCTTCTGGAATCCTGATGACCCGAGCTGGCTTCCTTAGTGTGGCAGTAGAGGCCAATGCTGTTTGTTCGGATCCCATCTTTGCTGCAGTGAATCACAAAGAACTACAGTTCAGCTTATTTTCAGCATTTTGTTCCTAAAAATCTCTTCTTTTTTTTTTTGGGTCCCTTTTACTTGAAAATTATTGTCAAGAGGTTTTTCAAAGAGAACAACTGTGGGGCAGTTATAGTTACTTCTGCTCAGCTTTGATTAAAGCTTCTTCATGTTTATTTTTAAGAGAATCACAAGGCGTTTGCTTGTCGCTAAATATAAGTGTGATGACTCAAAGAGAATGCTGAGGTCCAAACTTTGAGAAATGAATCAGAGAGACACTCCAAGCAGTATTAAATCCCACTTCATATTTTCAAAGCTGCCAACAAATGTAAACAACAAAAATTAAGATAACATGTTGTTTTGGTCTGTATTTTTAGAAAGACATATGCTACTGATTCTCAGAGCATCTTGTAGTTGATTGTGAGACGTGCAAGTGCTTTAATGCTGCACTCCATAAAGATTCAAATATATGTGACTTTTTTCATAAGTTGGACTTTTGCTGCGTTTCTAAAAAAGACTGACTTTAAACTGAATGCTGCTACTTGCTTGACAATCCCTGCACGCATCCTGAGTGCTCTTGTTGTGTGGAGATGCTTTTTAAGGTATTTAGGTATCTGAAGAAACACAAAGGCATGAGTATATATTTTTTGAGTGTCTAAATAAGATATTTTCTCTTGTTTTTACACTAAGGCATTTTTGAAAATCCTAGGAATATCTGTTTACTATTTAAGCAGGTAAGTACCTTCAGAAATCTTGTATATAGAGACTGCACTACTTATTGCAGCAGTAAGAGTGATCAAAGAAAAAAATCCTTCTTGGGTGGAGTAAATGTGTGATTAAAACCTCATAGATCATTCTGAGGAGTGGTTCTTCGATATCGAAGTTTTGAGTCAAGTTTCCAAGTGGTTTATTCTTACTGGGGGTATGATCTTGCATGTTTCAGTCCATCTTCAGTTACATTTCAAAAGGTCACCTCGTGCTGTTAATATTTTAAATCCACATCAAATGAGGGAGGAAGAGTGCAAGCATCCAACTTCACATACAAATATCTATTTCTGCTTCTGGAATGAGAAAAGAGCTATTTGATTGTCCTCAAAATGCACCTACAGAAGCTTTAAAATGTTTATCATTTCTGTCTGTGATTGTGTAGCCACAAAAATATGGGTGCAGTTGACCACCAGTGCTGAACAGATAGTCTGTCATCCTTCCAGAGTCTGAGGGCCTGGCTGAGTGTGAGGATATTAACATTATGTGCATGTTTTTAACTCAGGTGTACCCTTTACAAAATGACAAACTTGTAAACGTTGAAGTGTATGTAACTTCTAATGAAAGAAATTACACGTGGACTTTTTTGTTAGAGGTCATTCTATTCACAGTGCTACTTATTTAAGGTGTAATTTTTTTCCATATTTTTCCATCACAAGGAAAAAAGTCCTTTATGAAGCTGTAGGATATTGGCATGAAGCTTGTCTTATGCAGAAGGAAGGCTGCAAGACATCATTGCAGTAACAAGAGTCACTGCTCTATGGGCCTGAATTTCACATTTATTGCCTATTTGCAGACATTTAGAGAGTCTGATTCTCATTTGTGCTAAGGCGTTTTCTTGGAACTCTGACAGGCGTGAGGTGCCCTGCTGCTCTGTAACTTCCAGTGGATTTCTTTGGTTGGGATGCACTGGGTTCATTCTCTTCCAATATTGGGAACAAGAAATTTCCTATCAATTTTCAAATGAGAACAGAGGAAATCCAAATTCTTTATCTCGTATATGAGAACTTGTATTCACTCTGGGTTTGAAGTCGGACATTCTAATCAACTAGAGTGCATTCTCGAGTCTGATAAATCTTAACAGACCTTTTAATCTATACAGCTTAGAGTTTGTGCCAGAGCACACAGCCAGCTGCAAAATATATGACTTTCGGTAAAGTTTCAGAATTCCTGCACGTATTTGTTTGGGTGTCTCTCTAAGATGTTGTATTGTTGCTTAATGCAAGAGGCTTAAGCTGACTCTGAGCTTAAATTACAATTTCTTTCTTCCCAATTTTGAGCTTTTCCAGGTGTCACAACACAGGGGCATTATTATAAATGAGAAGAGGGACTTCTGAGTGGTGGTGCTATTTTTCCTAGGTGTGCGTGCATACATAGATACAATTGTGCTCCATTATGCCCCGCTTCTCACTTTGAGTGCCACTTTAGTCATTTTCATGACTTTCTGAAGCACTGAACTGAATATCACTTATGGGCAGGAGCTAAAGGCCAGCAGTGTCACTTCATAATTCGGTTCAGTAATCTTTGGGCTGAGTTTAACAACAGAGTTCTTCTGTATCTGCAGCGCTGACTTTTTTTTGGCAATCCACTTGTTCCTGCTGATGCTTACATGCAAGAACAGATTGACCACCCCCAGGTACCTTGGAAGTGATGCTGGTGTAGCTGGCTGGCTTATTCTATATTTACAGGGTTTGGGGCTGTGGATGAGAGCGCAAATTGGCACCCAGTACCCGTGCCTGTGACAACAGCCTTGCCATGGAAGATGTGTAGCAGGAGCCGACCAACTCGGGCTGCTCGCCATCTCCCTGCACGTGCACATAGCCCCTGTTACAGTAGGTCTTGCGTGACATTCAGCTTGCTTGCTAGCTCTGCATGTGGATGATTCTTGTGGAAGCAAAGGGTAGTCTAGCTGAAATGGTTTCTGCTGTAGAGAGACACTGTATTACCTATGGCGTGTGTCCTGATGGGCTGACAGGGCGCTGGGATAGCCCTTGCTCAACATCTAGGGCAGCAACAATAAAAGCCATACTCTCAACTTGCAAATAAGGTGGAGTGGGGATGTGCTGTTTTCAATTCTCTTGACTTTTAAGTTGAAAATTTTGTAAAGATAAGTTCTGTCCCCCTATCCTCCAGGATTTCTCTAAAGAAAGAAGATAACCCTGGCACAGCGCTGTAATTGTCAGTCGCTCTTTCCCTTGGCACTGTTAGGACAAGTGTTGCTTGTACCCTGAAGGCAGCCAGCAGTGCTAAATTTTATCCAACTGTGACTGTTGCTTTATTACCATGAGGATGCAGGACTGAGCAGGCAGTGCAGAGGAAGATATTTCAAACTCCTCTTATACCTTCAGTTTGGGAAATTACATTTTGCCATGTAGTTTTTAATCTGTCGGTATAGACCATACAAAACGACAAGTGAGCATGATTTAATTTTATGATAGCACTGCATTAGATGACCGTTTTATGTTGCTGTAAAAGAGGGATTTGAAGTAGTGGTGTGCTTTGCTCTTCCTTCCACATTTGAGATTCTTGTTTCTTGAGGTCTGGCAATAAAATCTGGAGAATGTTTTCATATCTTTACTGTTGTCTCCTGGGACCTGGTTACCCATGTGAAGTCCTATTTGGCAAAGCTAGTATCACGTAGTCACCGAGTGTTTTTGCATGATTTTATCAGGACTTGGCAAAATGTTTTGTTACAGAGATCTGGCCTGATCTCTTATTTTACAGGTGGGAAAAACAGGTCCAGGGAGTGTAAGCACTAAGCAGATGGCCAGAACCCAACCCCCAGTTAGGTTATCTGTCTGTATCTTGTCCATAACTGCTCAGAGCGCAGTTGTGCTGAGTAGATGTGAGCCATCTCCAGAGAGCAGAAATAACACCAGCTAACTGCTGAATCAGGCCGAGCGTCGTCTTCGCTCGGTGAGCGGTAACTTCCCACGAGGGAGCAGCAGGGAGAGCGGCCGGCCTTGGTTGCTGCTTGTAAGGTTACGCATCTTGCACTTGCCTTGCACAACTGGGTCCTGATTGCCCGTTGATGTGTTACTTTACTTATACAGCTACCAACTCAGTGCTAGTAGGCAGTGTTACGTGGAGGTGGCTTCTTACGTCAGCATTGGAGCTGTGCAGGAGAACAGAATCGGGATTGTATTGGGCACGTGCATATGAAGAAAAAGGTACGGAAACTAGTCTTCATTTCTGACCCCGAGTACAAAGGGGGAGAGTATGTATTCTTGTATAAATGGAGTAATTCGATTGGTGTGACCGACCTGATCTTGATAAAATTGAGATAGGGAAGAAGTAGTACAAGGTGAAACCTTGTCCAGAAAACTGTTTACAATTCCAGGTGCTCATATTCAAAAAAGATAAACTGAAATAGATGCAGAACAGAGGTTTTAGGGGTGATCATTTTAGGAAATGATTAACAAGAGGAAGTAGTAAGGGTCATGCTTCATTAGCTTATCAGAGAATAATGGGATAATGTGTTGTGGATATACACCAGGAAAGGGGAGGAATATGCAAAAATTAAGGCTGAGGTGGGTATGAATGTAACTAGCTAAATCTGGACCTGAGAAGTTGTTTCCTAGTCAGTAGAGCAAGCTCTGTATTAGTTTCAAGCAGCTTCCTTGCAGGAAGTGTGTAGGTAAAAATTCACTTGTTTGAAGATGGTGGTCTATTAAACTGAATTAAAAATAAAAAAGTGATAACACTGGGATGAGATTCAAATATTATTTTAATTAATGAGCAAATTGCTTTAGTCTCTTTCAAGTCTCTGATGCTAGAGCAGTTTATACTAGCTGAGAATCTGATCGTGAATTTTCAGAGGTAAATCAATCTGTTTTATCTGGTGCATCATTGTAAGAAGAGATGTATGTTCATGTGCAAGGGAAAAGAGGAGGGACGTAGAGTTAAATAAGTACTGTTCTCCAGTGTCCCAGCCAATGGAAAATCCCACAATTGCAGAAGGACGTGGAAGCTTTGGGCTTCTGTATTGGGTGCTCAGAGAGAGAATTTAAAGCAATGCCAAATATGTAGCAGTTTTGTGTAATCAGCATGCTACCTGTTGTATTGAATCATGGAAATGTAATAAAATCCAAGGTGAGCATCCATTTAGGAGTTCCTGACGGGTTTCTTGAGAACAGGCCAAATTCAATATGTCTTCAGGTGCCTTAAAGTTCATGCAGAGAAAACACTCTGCTGCCAAAATTTGTTAGAAAGAGCTATTGTGGGAGCTCTGACGACAATTGCTTAGAAGGCACTTGTTTCATCATTTTGTTTCTTAATTATTGAAGTGATGGAAGTCAACAAGGCTATTCTGATTTGTGGGAATAATTGAGGTCAGTGTGCAGGGAAGAGGGAAAGAAAGAGATGGCTTGCCATTTAATACAAATGAAATGATAATTTTCACTTGGATGAGCAGAGAGCAACCCAGAAAAAAGTTGAACACATTTTGTTCTAAAAATTTGTAGGGCTTTGAAAATTAAAAAAAAATAAGGGGGGGGGGGCAAAAAAAAAAAAAAGGCAGAGGGGATAAAAACACTACTGCACAAAACAACCAATTCCACTTTAATTATAGTGCATGTGAAGTAAAGGCATCTTAATACATTAAAGCAAACTGCTATAGAAAACAGAAGGGGGGGAAAAAACCCCAAACCTCAAACCTAGTAGGAGCTGCAGTGATGGGAGTCCTGATAAGAGGTTCAGCTGTAGGCTATTTTAATTCCCCTGTAATCTTGGGACCCTACCTCTTCTATGTTGCACATCTCACAAGGTTGTTACCTATTTTTAACAGAACTATAAAATAGCTCTGATAAAGGTTTTAAGGTAGGTAAGGCTGATAAACCTCAATTTCTTGTTCTGTTAGGTTTGCAGTTCTAAGGTGTGTGATGATCTTAAGTCAGCACACACTTTGTGGTAAATGTGAAATGCTTCCTCTATTTTATTTTTCTCTCCAGGATAAAGTGATGGACATTTTCAAGCACAGACATATACTATTTTAAGATTAGTCTATTCCTGTCCCCTCCATCCCATCCCTTTCACATAAACACATTAATTCTTCTGCAACTTTGCACCTTAATTATTGAATCCAATTCTTTTTAGGTAAGTGTGTTCTCACAAGCAGATGAAGCTGAGGATTTGAAAAAATGGGAAGCAAGAGGACACAATTATTCCAAAGAATTTTCTTATTTATTAGCCTTATAAATTAGTATTGGATATCTCCAGTCTAGCTGATGTTTTCAATACTTTACCAAATCAGAATGGCTTCAGATTATTTAATTGCGAATTGAGACTGATTTCCAGTTTAGTAGTAGCTCCTATACAAAGCAATTAGGACTTTTTTTCTACTCATCTCCATTATGATGCTAGGGAATTGATGGTAAAAAGTCAGCTGTCACATTGCTGGCCTGTTGAACAAATTGTCACTCTGCAGCTTGGATTTAGTGCTCTGCTGGGCTACACAGCGAGGGGAGGGAGGTCGCATGGGAAGGGGCTGAGAGTTGGTCTGCCAGTTCTTTGTCTCCTTTTCTGATTTTTTATTTATTTATTTATTTATTTTTTTAACCTCTTCTCCCATTGAGGTGAAGGGGACCAAAATATTAGTCTGTCTTTAGCCATCCTTAAACGAGATATGGGTCTTGCAGACCGGTGCTTGGTCTCTTAACAACCCTTGAGTCCACAGGCAGAAGCACTTGTGAATGTTCATTGCAATAGTAAGATTTCTGCCACAAATGAGTCACCATGTACACCTGCATCCGTGTGCCTCCAGCAGCTCCAAAAAGAGTTCTGTCACAAGTGTCCTAAAATGTTCTGCCAGAGCAATCTGGTGGGGATTTAAGTCAGGCTGGCTGGAAGCTAATTCTCTGTGCCATGCTTTTCATGGGGCATAGCTGGACTCCCATCCAGCTGGAGTCAGGCTGGCAGCAAAGGAGGGACTTGGACAGTGAGTGCACTGCAAGCGATTCCACGGTGCGAGGTGACGCTGCAATGACTGACAGCTTGGGGCCCGCAAATGGGGCATTTCCGTGATACGGTATCTGCTCAGCGATGCGTATCGGATCCGTGCGCCTAGTCAGCATGTGGGATGAGCATAATGTTCCTCCAAATAGTTCATGTTTACCTGTGCAGGGAAAAAAAATCATCCTAGAGGCTTATTATCATGTGTTCATGTTGTTAATAGTGCTGGTAGGGTGATAATTAGATAATCCCTCAACATCTAAGTGTAGTTATAGCTTTTAAAATTGCCTCTGACAGAGCAATTACAATTTTTTTATAGTATTGACATAGGGAAGAAAGTCCACACCATATTGAGCCCCAGCCTTGTTAGAAGTGGCATATTTTTTGTCCCAGGTATGCAGGACCTGAGGGTTAAATTGCCCTAAGGTTTTTAACTTTAGGTTAGGTATCTTTCTACAAGGTATTTCCACTGCACAATGTGAAGGGGAAACATCAATTTTTTTTCTTCATCTGCTGACCTTTTCCTTTTTTTAACTCATGAGATGTGCTTTAAGAGCTGCTTATTTGTAAAGGAAAAGGAGCTTGCTTTAAAACTAAGTAAATTAAAAGCTGCTTTTAATAATGGTTCGCTTTAATCAGTGGTTTGGGAATAGCACTCTCCAATACTTTCCTCCTCGTTTGTGGCTCTTCGTGTTGTAACCTGTGCTGGAAGAGCAGAGTCTGGGCAAAACGTTTTGCTGGCTTTAAGCACGACGGGAGGTTGGTGGTGAGGTGGCACGTGGTAGGAACGGGAGCTGCGCCGCCTCCTGGGAAGGGTGGTTTGTCAGGCAGGAGGCTTTCAGGTAGGCATAACGCTTCCATCCCGGTGGATTTTTGCATTGAAAATTGTGTTGTTTTAGCAGGGAGTTGATCTTAATAGCTGTGGATTGTACAAGGCATTAAACCGATTAACCAAACCTTGTAGCTAGGCCTTCCCAGATGATAGAGCGGGTTGTAGCATTAAACAAATCTTCTGTTGCAGACTGGACAATTAAGGTGGAAGAGCAGGGTTTGGGCTGCAGAACGCTCAGTATCTGCCTGGACAACCAACTGCAAGCCGAGCGAGGCGGTACGACCAGAGTGTCAGCTCTTCTGCCTCTCCCCCTGCGATCAGCATTTCACGTCCTTCCTCGGTTTTCTGCAAAACCGATCTGCTTCTACAACTCTGCTTCGTTTAGGTTTAGAAATTAAACGAAACATTTAGCTTCATGTTGAAATGCTGGTTGCTTTTGGTCAGTTTTAGTGTTGGGTTTTTATGAAGCTCTTAGTAAACTTTGTGCCTAGGTTTTGTACCGGTCCTCTGAAAATCCACTTGCTCCTTCCAGTGCAGGGTTGACTAGTGGAAATGCTTTTGCACACCTGATCCACTGTTAAAATGTTTGAATTCCTACTTTGCTTTGAAAGTAAACATGAATTTGATAAGCTAATGAGGACATTTCGTATGGAATTTGTGGATGCATGTTAAAAACAGCTATAAAAGGACATTGCTCGTATTCAGCTAAATTGACAGCCATTCTTTGTATACTGCTTGTGCTGAGAAATCAAGACATATGATTGCCTCTTTCAACTAAGAAAAAAAGATACTTTCTAATGTCTGCAAGAGTGAAAATCTATGCTGTTTGCTATGATGTTTCCTTTCAAGAAGCACTGCTTTGTTTTGGTGTGCAACTATTGCTTTTCCCTTTGCTTGTCTGTCTTAAAAGACAAATTCTAGTGGGAATGCACATCTGTGATTAACCTCCCTTCCTTCCACTGTCAGTCAGAGCCTCCTCAGCAAGAGGTTTGTTTAGAGTTTAAAAGCATTATGCTGAGAAGTGGTCTGAAAAGGAATTTGAAGGTGTAATACGTTGCAGTGGGCGGGATACTTTTCTTTTTGTTTTTGCTTTTTTACTTATGATTAATGTTGCGCTTTGTGTGCCTGATCGTGCTGTGCAGCAAATCAAGGAGAGGTTAATTCAGCTGGACAAAATGAGGTGAAAGGGGGAAAAAAAAGGGGGGGAGGAATCATCTACTTTTTATCAGGTTTCCTTTCTTCAATAGCTGGTTATTCTGCGTAGTACCACTTAATGTCTAAGCAGATGCACATTGACTGGAAATGATCGGATATGTTCTACTGGACCACATTGTGCAAATGGATATCCTGCCCTTAGATAGTTATCGTGGCACACGCTGAGACTGCTGCCCCAGAACTCTGCTCCTTGCAGGGATCATGCGAGCTGTTTTCAATCAGCTGTGAGTGAAGCCAGCTAGCCCCGCTTCCAAAACCATTCCCGGTTATTAAGCTAACTTGACTGATTTTGCTTAAGGCAGATTGAGGAGTATGAACTGCCCCACCTGCAGATCTTTGAGGAGGGTAACTTCCAGCCCAGGGGTTGTGCTGCAAGGTAACGACATGTGTGCCCAGCCTGGTCCTTTACAGAACAGATGTCTTCCCATTGCCTTAGTAGCAGAAGTGTTGAGATCAGTGGAAAGACTGATTTTAGAAAGAATTTTTGGAGTATGTCATTAGCAGACTTTTTCAGTGCTGGCCTGAAAAACAGGAAAAAGCAGATCTCAGACCCTCACCACAATACAATACAGATCTAGAGATTATCCTGGAAACCAGGGTAGGCTGATTTCATGTCTCTTAATCCCCAGTCCTCTAGTTCAGACTGCTATTTTCTGCAACCATAAGACTTTTTTTGTTTAAACATTCTCACATTTCAGGTACTGGAACAAGCAAAACATTGCTTAAAACATTACAAGACTGATGACAGGATGAACAATGGCCAAGCTCTTAGTAAGCTTTGACAGGCAAGCTCTGAAAAAAATTTGCTTGAATGATTGAAATGTTTCAAGCTCGGTTCTGTACCACCCTGGTGCTGAGCAGACACAAACTCCAGCAGAGAACAGCATTAGCACGGTGGTTATGAGTCTGGTCACTGACCTTCCCAGTGCAAGGCTGAGCATCCTTATTTAAACTGCTGAAAGGGGGGAAGAATGATGGCAGATGACTCAAGATTTTAAGTAGCATCTTGAGGTCTGGAGAGGTTTCCAAAATCCTTCAGTTTCCCAGGATGGTGCGTATTGAGATTCAGAGATCCAGTACTAGGATCTGGGTCTCTTCTGCATGTCTTTTTCTGGAATGGATTCTGTTTTCTTCAGATACATCTCCTTTAAAGTGGGTTGAATTGCTTTTGGTGGCATACTGAAGTTGATGGGGATAATGGCCTCTCACTATACCCCATAAATAGGAAAACACTTTATATATTTAAATCGGAAATCCAGGGTTCCACAGTCGGGCTAGAGGTCTGCCCTAAGAACATCTGTCTAGCTGAACCTTGTGGAGTTGTGCCAGTTCAGACAAAATCTGTTCTCCGTCAATATCCCCACTGAAGTTGCAGTAGAATTCTCTGAGCAAACACAGTTCAGCAAGGCTCATCTTATCTAGGTCATACGTGAGAGGAAGGATATGCAAAAGGAAATCTGAAAGGCACTTTGATTTGCCTAGGTATTAGGGTATATAATTGAAAAATAGTTGCCTCCCTGGATTTTAAAAAATGTGTTGTAATACCTATATACCACAGGATGGAGTTACAGACTTAACTTTAGATTTTCTTGCCTTCTAGCCAAACTATTAATGTTGTTGTAATGTTGCTTTTTTAGTACTTTGTACTTGCAGCACATGTGTTCAACTATATTTGAGAAGATTCTTCCCAGTTGCAGAGGGCAGAACAAGGTTATACCCAGCACAAATCCTGCTTGTGCTGTATGTTGAGGGTATAGGTTGTACATGGTGCTTGTGTCATTGTTCTACATGCTTTGATCTGTTATGATTAGGGATTTGTGGATGGTAGAGCAGACAGATGCAGTAAGAGCCACCCAAAATCATGGTGAAGTTGGAATAAATACTCTTTCTTCTACCAACTTGCACATATCTCCATTTAAAAACATGCTGCTTTCCTCCCAAAACTCTGAACTCTAATATCTTCATTACCTTAAGCCTATCTGTCCACCTCCTCTGCACCTTCAGTAGGTTCATACGTAATTACAGCCTTCATCCACTGGGGGCTTTTCCTTGCTCCAGATGGCATCTGAAGGAAATTACCTTCTTCAGAAGTCCAGAATACTCTGAGAAAAAACAGTCCCTAGGGGTCATGGACTTGATCCCAGTGTATGGGACAGTGCAATAACAGTGACACATGGGCACTGCGAGGTCACCAAAGCTGTGGGTTGGAGGTAATAATGAGCTGAAGTCTGAAGCAGTGATGGAAAATCTTCCAGGAAGGATTCCTGCTAGGAGTAAAAAGAAAGCATAAAGGTATCTTACTTTGTTTTTGTTTGTTTTTCTCTTCGTGCTGAAGGAAGAGGCTGTGCCCTGAAAGTAGCTGCTCCTGAAATCCTCTCTTGGAAAGGAGACCTAATGCAGGGAAGCTTGGAACATAGTGGGTTCTGGAGCTGGTGCCGCAAAACAGCTAGTAACTCCTGTGGTACGACCGGGAGAGGCGTTTCCAGGCAGGCAAGCTAACCTTTAGCAAAATTAGTATTCCTCAGCATCTCTGTCTGTAGAAAGGTGATGGGATTTAATTACATATCAAGGAGAGTTATGAAACTGAATCTACTCATGTTTGCAAAACACTTGGAAACCTTCAGATTGTGGAATTGGCAGTATTAATAATTATTATCTATGTCATCCTTGCAGTTTTCTGCCTATCAATCAAGACACAGGAGTACTTTCTCTTGGAAACTTTAGAAATGTCCATTGTCATGAGCAAAGCTGCTTCAAAAGAGGTGGTAGCTGATTTGTGGAAGGCTGCCTTCACGGTGAATGATGTAAGCTGCCTTGTTTCTCACTTCTCAATTGTTTTTCAAACATAATCGAAATTTTACGTGCCAAAAAGATCATTTTCAATTTTAAACACTTTAAATCTAGAAGTGTGGTTCAGGTTTTAGTAAATGCAGTCAATTAAAAGCTAATAAAAACCTTGTTCAGTGTTTTTATAATTTTTGAAAGGATTTTTTTCATCAGCAAAAGATTAATTTGAAAATATACCTGTGTGTATTCATGAGGCATGTAAATTCTGAAGGAAAAAGGTTGTTATGGCATTCAAGCTCTCCTTTTTCCTCTTGAGATTTTCCTCTTTTCCTTTCCCTTCAGGATATTCATAAAATATTAAGCAAAGTCTTGGACGCTATGCACTGTGCTAGAGAGTTAACGTGGAAGTCTTGATTTTGAAAGCCTTTGGATTTCTCTGTCCTCATAAAATAATTAAATATGGGAAATCTTCATTATTTGTAATGGTTTTTCCTTGGTCTCTTGCCTTGTCAATTCTCATAAAGCTAAGCAAAGTCAGATTGGGTCGATACCTGTATGAGAAGTCTGGAAGAAAAGGAATTGGCATTAGTGAGTCACAAGCGAGTGCTTTTCTCTGACTCAATGCCTTGCAGCATGGCAGTAACCGAATTACCATCCTTCAGACGGACATGTACAGCTGAGGTCTTCAGGAGGTGACCAGGTCTGTGAGGAAGATGCCATGAAAAGAGCAATACAAAGCTCTAACAACTTAAATACAAGATGCTGTACAGTTTTTGCCTAATTCCCTGTACCATAAGCGTCCTTCTCAAGTGATCCTCTCTTTCTGAGTTCTCACCAGGAGAAATCTCTCTCAAAATGTTTGTCAGGGACTGGCAATTCAGTAGCAATAATGCAATGTCTGAAGCAATTTTCTTCTACTGCTTTTATTTCTCACATCGTCTCCTATTAACCACATGTCACTTTAATATTTATTCTGTTTCTGAATTTTGGACCATTTTGAACAATCAGATCCCACAGATTGTGGTAGGAACTTTGACTCCTTTAATAATTTGTTGTGTACGTCTGGTCTTAACAACATACTTAGCCCTATCCTGAATTAGGGGCTTGTTTGTGTGAAAGTTCAGTTTCAAGAGGATGGTCCTTAAAATTAAAGTGTTGTGCACTTAAAAATGTCCAGGTGGATACCCTGCCCTTAGTGGAGATAAGGACTTAAACGTTTCTTCCTTTAACTAGGGTGTATCTATATTAGCTTCCATCTGATGTGTGGTTGTTTGTGTTTGTTTGTTTCTTCTTCGGGAAATCACTTGGGTATTTTGTGTTTTTGTTGTTGTTGTTTGTTTTTTCTTTCTTGTCTTTGCCATTCTTTGATGCATACTGCAAGACTAGAGCTGGACTGCTTTAGGTAAACATGCTTTTGTGGCTTGCCTTTTCCATTCCTTCCAGTGTTGTCTCTTGACACTTAACATGTTTGTTGGCAGGGATACAAGTGACCAGCAGAATGTGGTGTTGTGGTGGTTTACTTGCAGATGGCTGAGAAAAGCAGTATACTTCAATTGACTTGTGCTCTAGAACAGGTGGGTATTACCCATATGGGTTTGACTGGAAACTACCAAGGATCTGAAAAACAAATTTAGTTGTAGAGATTTGAATGAAATGATGATTTGTGTTCAGTCTCGCAGCAGAGTTGCGTTCTTATCCTGATCCAACGCACCATCATCTGGACTTCAGTTTTTTATAGACCCCCCTTTCTGTCTTCTGCTACTTCATGAGCTGCTCCCAGAATAAACAAATGACAACTTCTTATTTGCAAAGGCTCCATTCGCTTTAGGGACACTTTCCAAGCCATGTGTTCTTCTTTCACTGCATTGTCAGCTTGTCTCTTCCCACCTGCTATACTGTCCACCATGCTTCTGGGAAGACTATAAGAATAGTAGTGACATTTTAGCTAGCTTTCAAAATTACTTTTGGCTGAGTACCATTTTCACAGTATTATTGTCATCCAGAAACCTTAAATTGCTAGTACTCTTTCATTGAAAGGAATGTCATGGAAAAAATGTTGGAATTATTCTGGTGTGAAGTCAGTACAAATGAAAGCAAAACCTCTCCATAAATAAGATGATTACATGGATATTACTGTCAGAATATTATATCACTTCTAAGCAACACATAAGCAGAGATATCCAAAACTTTAAATGATGTTGAAAGATACGCTGAGAAAACCAATGACTACTGTTAGCCACCTCAGGTAATGCGAATGTACTGCACAGTTATTGTGGTGGTGTGAAATGTCTTGGCACTGAAATTATGAATTTCTTAGCTTCTGTGAGTACCAAGCAGATAGAGAGGTAGGAAAGAGTTTAACACTAGTGCTTTATTGTTAGAATAAAGTTTACCACTGAGTATTCAAAGTATCTTAATAGGTCTGAATAATCAATCATGGCAATATACAATGCATCATCAGTGCAGTGCAACTATTTGACAGCCAGGTGTTTGGTATTTGAAACCCCAGGGAGGATAAGACTGTAAGTATTCACGGGTTTTAGGGCAGTTACGGTCACTTAGAGCTTGTAATACACACAGCCCACTGAATCTCACCCAGCAATCTGTGTGCCAAGTCCGTAACTCCTGTTTGTTATGGATAGACCACATGTGTTTATAACAGACACTTCAGTCACATCCCTTGGTTCACTAAGTTGTTCACTAAGTCAATTTTCGGAGAAAAAAAAAAAAGCCTAAAAAAGCCTAGCTTTGTCTTAATGTGCCTTTTCCCCCATATTAGCAAGATATCTGTAAGAAACCCCTTCCTTCTGTAGGTACTCCTAGATCATCATATGCTAATAATGGACTATATCCTCTTCCTCCAGTAGATGACTATAAAGCTGTCAACAATCATTCGGGTTTATAGCAATAGCAATTATGCTAGATTTTTTTGATTAAATGTTGAATGTTACATGAGTAGTGTGGAGTAATAAATTACCCTTAGTCAGAATTATACTGGCTATATATTTAACTCATATTTGGGATCACGAAGCATTTATAACTGAATTGCTTCTGCTCTAGGTATGCAGAAGGAGTGCTCTTAGTATGATAGAACAGCTTCTCTGTCCTATTATAGATTGCTCATATTGATGCAGAATTACTGCTCAAGTGAATGTCTTTAAAGCAATTAAAAATGTGCTGAGTCTGAGATAATATGGTGAAGAAGCCTTTTGCACATATGGATAGAATACCGTGAGAGATGTATAAGCTTGCTGAGGAGCAGTGTGCAGCCAAAGTCCGTGCTGTATAAATGGTCCTGATTCTGCCGAAGGTCTGTGCTGGTGGATATTTTTGCCTCAATTTACTGCTATCAGCTGTCAGTAGCCCTCCAAACAGGGAGATATAAAGATCCCAATTTTATGCTGGTTTCTAATTGCCATACTAATAACAAATACCAAAGGGTAATTCTTTGTGTGAAACCTCAAAAGACTCGCAGTTTTTGGGCAGTAATGAAAATCTGCTTTATTAATAGCAGTTTTTCAGCCTGGTCTGTTGATGTCAGCATGAGACAGATTCCAAAGGCAAAATCTAGTTATCGTTGATCAGTGTTAAATCGGATTCAAGATAATCTAAGGATGTGATCAGAAATAACACGTGCTTAAGTTTAAGCAGGTTTCAAAGAAACATAAGCACCTGCTTGTCTTTAAATGATATACTTAGAAGCCGCTTCTGAAAAGGCCTTTTTCCTAAGTAGGCTAGGATATAGAATTGAAAATCTCTTCAAAGCAAAGACTCTTAATAATGGAGAAAAAATAATTCCAATAAAATAAATGAATGTAGCAATATTTTTAGGAACCCTTCTATACTGTGTGTTCATTCTATAGAATGAGCACACACGGGAAATATATAGCTGTGGCATGACACAATAATGTGGTCATATATATTGCTTTGACTGGAGCAGACTAGCAAGGATAGTGGACTAGCAAGATAGAAAGAAATAAGAGGATTTGGTGTTAAAAGCAGCTTGGTGATTTTTTCTCTGTTGAAGCTGTACTGTAATGCATAGTGCATATTAACCATTTGTCTGAATAACCTGAAGAAAGCGATAACATTCCTATCACTGGATTTACTTAAAATTAGACTGGACAAAAAGTTCAGCTCAATCTCCTGAGCAATATTTTTATCATAGGGCACGGCGAGTAAAGCTGAATATGTGTCTCAATTCTGTCAAAATGATTGAGGTGAGAGAGGAGACTTCTACGTGTGGTTGATAGGAAAAACTCTTCAGGTTGTGTTCTCAGCTAAGGCAGATCTGGAGGCATTTATGTGTAGTTGCATGGGAGATTGTCTGTGTAGGACAGGGTGACAAGTCTGCTTTTCTTGTTCTTAGCACTTGGAGTAAAACCTGATGTGTTTTCATAAATTCAGTCAAATATTCTGTGTTTGTACGTCTTCCTACCTTACCTCACCCACAGTGGCTTGTGTTGTCCTATCACAAAACAGAGGCAGAACCACGTAAGTACCGTTGCAAAAAGCTATGGTTATGATCCACGCAGCAAACTTTAAACAACACTAAGTTTCTCAGACTTCCCAATGAGAATTTCCTATACCTCTTTGTGCAGAAGCCCTAACACAGTGTAATAGAGAAGGATTGCCTCTGTAAAGAACCAGCTGAACAGGTGGTTAACTCGTGCTTGGTTGAGTTTGACAGCAGTTGTGTGAGATCCTCCAGTGAAAAATAAATGAAATCTATGCTTCGAGTCAAATTCTCAACTGGTGCGGTTTGGTATAGCCACATCCCAAGTCAGTTGAAGCTGTGTTGACTTGAGTTAAGGATCTGGCTCTTCATCTTATCAGCAGGTGGGGAGTCAGAAATGCATCCATTTCTAGCGTTAGGCTGTGTCTTCGATGATCCAGCTTCGTGCTGGAAAACCAAGGAATGCGCATAGGTACGATACAAAAAACAGCGTGGCTTTATTAACAGCTAGGAGTTTCTTTGTATCATTTCAATTATGCTCCCACGTAATGAGTTCAATATACTTTTGTTATGTGACTATAAAGCTGCCTATGGGATGACAAGAATATATGATACGATGTTACAGTCTTTTCATAACATTCTGGGGTAATTAGGACATAAAATTGAACTGAAACTTTAAAACACATTTCAAGTCTGCTCTCTATATATTACTCTTCAGTGGGCAAGGACAGTAATTTAATATTGACTTTTGGCTGTAAGATTACCATATAATCTAAATGCTAATAACAATTAAAGCACAGTGTGGTGATTAAAGTGTCTCCTGGAATATTGAAAATACAGGTAATAAATGGTGGAAGGATGTGTAAGCCAGAATTTAAGAATCTGTTTTGAAGGTCTGTGCTGAGAAGTAGTAGGCTGGGCTGCAGAAAAGTTTTCAATGCAGGCTGTGCTCTCCTTTCAGGTTGAGCCATGAAATGCACAGCTTTGTTTGATACATTTTTATTCCAGGCTCTATCATATGGAAACTAGAGCTTTGAAGCCTCACTTTGTACTTTTTTTTTTTTCTTCTCCCTTTTCTGTAAGCAATATTTTGTCTCAGGAGAGGTTAAAGTAATGGCTTCCTTCACAAATTAGGAGGAATATTTTTCTTTTGAAAGTTAGTTCTTATTAATGAAATACACACTTTGGGGTTTCTAGGAGGCAGCAGAACTATGAAAGACAGCTAAAACAAAGAAATGAGAAGTACAAACCCTTGAAAAATATACAGCCATATGTGAAAATGTATTGAGATTGATTAAGCAGGATACATGCCACGATAGATGTGCAGCACAAAAGGTCTCTTGGCTCAGCTGTTAGTTCTTCCAAAACTGTGTGTGTTTAGCTTTGCCTCTACCTTGAAGCAGTGGTGCTTGTTCCCCTAAGATGAGGAATTTAATGGATTTTTGGCAGGTTTATTTGCAGTAGCGTGATGGATCTTGAATGCGTTAGAGCAATCGGGATCTAGGTTGTGGATCGGTACCTGCCTTGTGCTGGTGGTTGCCCGTGTTACAGCAGCAGTGAGTCTTGGAGGGATGTGGTGGCATCGCTGTTGCCAGTGGATCCAGGATCCGTGCTGAAGGCTGTAGGTGATCCAGTCATCTCTGTTTAATAATATATTCTCTGGGGGAAAAAAAATATCTGTGGTGTCTGATTTCATATTGCCATGTCCACCACAGTACCTGAACTTCTACATAACATGGATAGCAATGATGAGATCCGAGGCCTTTATCCTTCTCAAAGGTACATTTTGTGCAAACAATAAGCAATACCATTGTTCAGGAGAAAATAAAAATAAATAAATCTTCAGAGCCCCTCTAAATATGTTTGTTGAAGTGTTTGCGTAGAAGGCAGATTCAAAAGTCTCTGCAAATTTTTCTACTTCAGCCAACAGGTTCATTTTGGATTCCAAATCTATTCTTTTATAAGCACTGATTTTTATTTTTTTTCTTTAAGGGATTAAAAAAAAAAAGCTTTGCAAGATTGCTCCATCTCTAAATTTCTCCATCTGCTTCCACAGATGTAGAGTGACATAGCGGTGCATGAAACAGTTGTCGTAAGCTGTGCAGCGGCTGTCCAGGGATCCTTCCCCAGCCCGTGGCCTCTTGTGTTTTTTCAGCATGGTTTAATTTTCTACATCACAGAACTCACAAGGCTGATGGACTTATTTTGCCTTTCTTTTTCTGCTTTTTCCTTTGTATTTTTTGGTGAGGAAGAAAGAGGCAAAACAAAGCTATAAAATATATCCGTTACCAGATCTTGCAAGAGGCCGCTGCAGCAGGTTCACCCAAGCAGGGCTGAATTGCATGCTCTGAGCCAGGAATACAAAGGTGGCAGGGTTCGCTGTCACTTTGCAGTCTACCTGGTCATGCAATAGCCCTTGAGTAATGGGGCCCCAACCAATCTGTTTTAACAAAATAGGGACCTGCATTGCTAGTGTGTAAACTAAACTATACTTTTGGTGCAGTGTTTTATGTTGGAGAAGGAGTTTAAAACGTGATTGGGAAGTGTTATGTTGCACAATAAAATATATAACAAATGACTTAACTTTCTGTTCCCCTTTACGCTTAGACAAAGGCAGACAGATGAGAAATAGCTGGAATGGTTTGGGTTTGTACTTTTCGCTTGCTTTGCTGTTCAAATGTCTTTGAAATGTCAGGATTTATATAGGTACAGGCACTGCTTTGTTTTTTTCTCTTTCTTCCATTTCTCTCTTTTTTTAATCCCATATTTCAGGATTTCCATACTGGATACAGGTTGATGTAAGAAATAAATACATCAGTGTTTTCAGTGGATTTCCCAACAGACACCTTTTGCAGGGCTCGAGTTAAAAGGACGGTATAGCAGATAGCGCCCGTTGAGCACATGGGGCTGGGTGCTTTGTAGGGAGCCAAGTGGTTCAGTAGTTTGTGAGAAGCAACCCCTGTGCAGTGTGTACTGTTCTACTTTTCCCTGTAATTTCTGTCTGGTTACAAGGGCCAGTTATAGGTGCTTGGTCTTCACAAGCATATATGGGAGGAAATGCTGATAATATTTCTCAAATCAACAATTCAATGTGGATGGTGTTGCCATGATCGAGGTCGCAGAGGAGTGCAAGTGAGTTTTAAAAAAATAAAATCTTTGCTTATACCAATATAAAAGTACATTGGTAATGGAGCCTGGGTGGTGACTGTTCATCTCTAATCAAAATATCTAAGCCTGCCTCTTCCATTTGGCACCTTGGGAAAGTCATTGAGTTTGAATGTAGACCTGTTGCATTGTTATGTCTTTATGCCAAAAGAAAAATAGCCCATGAAAAGAGGAGCTGTAGTCTCCAGCTCTTAGGAATGGTGCTTGCTCAGATCTGTATGTTAAGGGCACAGTATAGCCCTGTGATTTGAGGAGGAGCCATCTCTGAAGATACTTCGTGTGTCTCCTAGCTCTTAGAACACTACAAAATAGTGGAGGAGAGGAGAAAAGGAGGCTCGCCGTCACAGAAACCCGTCTCACTTTTTCCTTTTTCCCCATCTTCATAAGGCAATACAATAGGCTGTGTGCCAGCATCTAGAAGGAGCATCAGAAAGGTACCTCTGTGGGCAAAGAATAGTGGGATGCAGTAGATGGGTCATTTTGATTTAGTCTTGCTGTAGCTGATTGAACAGGGACAAAAATGCCTGTGTTGTTGTGACTTGGGAACCAAAGGCATTGAGTTGTCTGTGAAATACTGTTTGCAGGAAAAGATGGGGAAAAATAAACCCAGCATTTGGCTGACCATTTGAACAAAATGCAAATAAAATGGAAGACTTTTGTGTCTCGTGGTGTATTTGCAAGCTGGGATTTACGGTGCACGTAGATTATTCTTGATGAAAACATTTTGACTGCTTTTTGTCAAAGCCCTTCTGTGCTATAAGTGCTTCTCTTCATCATAATGGATTTTCCTGATAGATATGCCTGCTTGAACCATCTTAACCAAAACAATTCCAAGCTTTATTTCTTTAGAATTTAAGAATGTGTTTTTTATGATAATGCTTTTACTGTGGATGTTGAGCAGTACCCAGAGGGCCGAAGCATTTGTTATTGTTAATAATACATGTTTAAAAGATCTGCTTTCTTCTGGAGATTGCAAAGAACTTGATTAATTCTGCAAATGGGAAGTATTTCACCTGTTAATGCAGTGTCCTCATCTCATGGGTGAGGAAGGGAATAGGATGGGACATCATAGTTCAGCAGAAGAAATACAGAATAGTTCATTCAGCTGTAAGTACGTAAGTACAGGAGGAGCATCGGAATGAAGAAATAGAGCCCTAGCTTCCTTCCCCTGTGATCTCCCAAAGATCCCAAACATCGTGTCTTTGTTCAGACTGGCAAGGAAAAGCATAATGACTTTTTTTTTTTTAATTGTCCTCTCCCTCAAGGTGGAAGGAAGCAGTGGGGAATAAGGAGGGCTAGTGAGCTCCAGTAAGCCCCAGTCTCTGTACAGCTTGCCCTAGGGACACCCACGTCGGTACATGCTGACTGCCTAGCTGTGTGTCACAGGGACACGGGCATCACTGGAGCTTTGACAACCAAATGGTTTGATCCAAGCTGGCTACAGTTTAAAAAGCCCCTTTGTGGGTTGTTGCACTTAGGTAAATCCTGATTTTACATAGCCAAACTAATTAACTGAATAAAAGATTATGACCTAAATCCATAAAGATATTTACATGTAGTGCTCATTGTTTTTTTTCTTTTGAGGGTCTGGGCCATAATCTTTTGGTCAGAAAACTGTTACGGGCATTTGATTTTTGTGTTATTGCTCAAATTTTAAAGAGGAATTCTGCTAATAGGCAAATTACTTTTTTTCATTCTGCTGTCAGAAGGGTGTACTGCATGACATTGCCCAGCTCGAGTGTAGGACTCGGAGCTCACATTTAGCCTCAGAACACTGATGTTTGATAGGGCACTGACTTTGTGCTTATCTGTGAATACATCTTGTGTAAGATAGACATAGAGAATTATAATATTTGAGTCTCCTGGCAAGGAGGCTTTGTAAGACGGACTGGAAAACTTAGCTGATTTGTGTTCCTGTGAGTTGCAGGCATTTTAGCAAGAGCAACAGGACCTGCTAGTAGGAAATGGCCCCCAGAAATCCTTTGCCATAATAGCAAAGAACTGGCTGAATCTGTAGTACGCAACCTTCTCACTGTGTGTTCTTGTAAAATATAGCTAGCACTGCTATGGACTTGGAGTACATGGGTGAGATTGTGATTGTCATAGCCAATGAACAATTCAGGAGGCTTTGGTAAATGTCAAAAGTGGAAAGCTGTTAGGCTCCAGGTTTCTAAGCGGTACCTTTTTTTGGTCTGGAGCTGTTCAAATGCATATGGAAAGGACAGAAATTGGGCTGTGGGTTTGATAATGAACTGGTTAATATCTAAGGTAAAGTGATGGTGACTGTTCAGCTTTTCTGGGAGAAGTCTGTGATCCTGACAGCCCTATAAATAAAGATAGTTGCTATGTGGTCCCTAAGAGGAGGCCTTTGAATTGTGCAAATCCCCACCGACCCTTATCATTGCTAATGTACAGACTGCTGAATGACTAATTTTTGTTCTAGAGACATTTCAAGTCCAGTAGGTTTCGAGCTTTACTGTTGCAGCTGAGCTTTGCTCTCCGTTGGTGATTTGTCTGAATTTCTGCGAGTGGTGAGTTCTCCCAGAACGTGGTTACAAATTTGGGCAGCTTGGCTTTGACTGTTGTTAGGGGTGCTACAGGAAACCACAGGTACTGATCACCTGTGGCAGTTCCTGCCAGACAAAGTTCACCTCATTTCCAGAGTATATCTCAGAATAAAGGAATTTTAAGGATAAGAAGTATTTACCTAGTTTGTCAAATGCCATTGCTGTTTATTACTGTATTTTTTTCTGCTGCATGTTGCACAAGCTAATAGAAAAATAAATTTTACTTAATTTAAGGTTAACGGATCTGAATTTCTTTAAGTGTAAGTCAACTAGGAGCTAATTTGGGCTCACTAAATTGGATCTGACAGTTGCATCCATTTACCTTATGTGTATTAATTTCCTTTGCTTTATATTTTCTTTCATAGGCTGAACTTGACTTGCTTGCCTTTATTTTCCTTTTTAAAACTGTTTCTAGTACTTTACTTTCTAATTAGCACTTCATTTTTCATTTAGCTTAAGCCTGTGGCACAAGGATAGTCTTAATGAGGAGTAGCAGGCTGGATTTTTCAGCTGCTTAAGTTTGGAAAGGTCCAAAGTTTAAAGCACCAGCAACTTTACCTGTTCTTCAGTTACTAGTTTTAATTGACTTTAAGAGCCTCCCCCTGGCATTCAGGCCTCTGATCATAGAAACGGATGCATGTGAGCAGATTTATTTAGGCGTGCTCTCACAATTGGCCGCAAAATCAAGCTGGTGAGTGGCAGAACCAAGACAGGCAGTCCCGACTCCCAGCTGCGCACACTTTATTACAGGCTCGAACAATTCAATATACAGAACAAAGCAATATTTTAAAACATTCTGAAAAGCAGTAGAGACTTTGTACTAAAAATAACAAAGGCTTTCCCACTTAGCTGCTCCAGCTGAGGACTATTGTTTGTTCTCTGAGATAATTAGCAGCCATCCTCAGAGCTTTCTGAGTGGCTTTGTGCACATAACTGACAGTTTAAAAACATAGGAATACAGCAAGGCTGCTTAGAACATAGCACAAAATATGGGATTAATGACTCATCTCCCAGGCTGATGGACAAGTAAGAAAAGCCTTGAATAAAAGGAAAAGCCACTCATTCAGTAATACATATCATCTTTCTTTTTCAGTTTGTTTACCCTCAGACCATCATTCTCCTCTGTAAGCTTCCTTGTCATTACGATTCAAATGCTGAATCTCTGTAGTAAGAGCCAGACACCTCAAACACCAGTCCTTTTTGGGGAGCGGGAGAGCAGTTTGCCCCTTCAGAAGAGTATTGTGAGATTTCTAAAACCTAGACATATACTGAATTTTTGGATACCCTGATTAAAACGTATCAGAAATAGAAGTGCACTTTAAAGAAATGAATTTTTAAAATTTATTTTTAGTTCAGAATTATGTAACTTCTGCACTTTATTAAAAATAGCGACTCGCCATCTGTACGTACTGATACGCAGTTAATCTGAGTGCGATTTGTCTAAGTGAGGCAGATCCGCCAATGTTCACACCTTGGAATGGTCACGGCCTTGAGCTCTGTGATCACCTAGCTCCGTTTGGTTGGTGCATCACTGTTCTGGTATTGATCGATTCTGACATCTGCCAACTGAACTTCTTTTCTCTTAAAAAGAAATAAAAATAAATAAATAAAATAAAATCTTTCAGAAGGAAGTTGGAATACTCTTTAATTCTTGATTTATTACACCTAGTTCTTGGGACATGACCTCTCTAGTCATTTTGACCTATCTAATGATAATGCAATCAATGATTGAGAAGCAAAAGGGGAAATTCCCTTCCTCTGGACGAACTGTTTAGTGGCTCTTTAGAAGTTCAGTAACCACTCAAACCACCCAGCCAAGGGATTTGAACATCGCATCTTATATATGTCACTGGCTGACACTGTTGGTTTTTTTTTTTTCTTTTCATCCACAGTTGTTTAAATAGTTGGATGATTTTTTTCTCTTGGATAGCACAGGCTGAGAGCCGTGGGCTGGCAGATGTTGATTCATTTTTTTTCAGCAGCCTTTGTGTGTGCTGACTTCTGGGTCAGCTGTGGTGTGGGCTGGAGCAGACAGCAGAGGAAAGCATGTGTTGGAGTGCACTTCCCATATCCGTACACGTGTGTATGTCAGGGCTGTATTTGAGGTTCCCCACATCGGGGAAGAGCGGGTGTTTTCTGCCTCATTTTCACAATGAGATTAGTGTTTAAAGATTGAATTATAGACAAGAATATGCCATGTTAGAACAACACTACAGTGCAGTAGTAGAACCGCGTGGCTGGGTCCAGTCTTGAAAGGAACACACAAATTATGTACCCGTGGTTTTGATTTGTCTCATAAATTCACTGCTTTCTGAAAAAGTCATTGAAGGCCGTCATTGCAAAGGTGCCTGTGTATCTTCCAGTGTGGAACATGCATGATAAATCAGATTGTTTCCTATTACAAATTTTGTCCATCACACTGCTTGTAAAGATTTTCTTTATCTACTAGATGTGCTTTTATGACAGTCTCTCCATATTTAATATGATTTCAGTCTCTGTTATTGGCATCTGCATATGAAATGCAGACAAATGTCTCTGCGGCAGAGGATAATATGACCTCAGGATGTGCCGTGTGATTACAAATGATATGAAATTTGTCTTCTGAATAAACTTTTATGACCATGTGTAAGGAGGATTTAAAAGCAGTAGTGCTATACGCAGGGTTATTCAGAGCTAGAGAACTTGTTCAATGGAAAATACCAGTTAGGTAAAGCCAAAATTTCCCAAAGGGTACGTATTAAATATTTTTCTGTTTAGTTGGTAACAAGATCATTATTTTTAGCATTGTCAAGGCAGTAACAATTCCAACATCGTCGTGATTGTATTTTTATTTAGTACTTTAATATTCCATGATTCTTGCATACGTCAAAGCTCATTGTCCTCCATGTAGTCTTACTTGAGACTGTGTTGAAGTTTTCAGTTTACACAAGAAGCATTATAGGGTGCAGATATTGCAGGCAGTTGGTTCTTAAAATGGAGAGTAACCAAAGGGTTAAGCTATATAAAAATAAATTCTGTTGTTCCTTAACATACCTTTTTAAAGTATTTTAATTATTGTCATTTTTATACATGATATTAAAGAAAACCTTGTTATGCTTTGGCTGATTTACTATGTGTCCTGCTCTAATGCAGCTATAGTGAGCTGTAATGTGGCTGCACCTGGGATTATTCTGTTTTCTCTTGTTCCGACTCCAGCAGAAGGTTAAAGATTCTCAACAATAGTTATATTTTTATGCAAATAAGTTTTCCCTTTCCAATAGTCTTAGAGAAAACAACTCTTTGAATGACTCTGCTTTTACTGATGGAACTTTGTCTTTTAAATACAGAAAACACCAATATTGCCTATGTTTTGAACAAGTTCGTCTTTAAACTCCCCATGTTTAATTTGTTTGGAAATCATACATTTGTTCACCTTTGATCATGCGCAGTACAGATGATACAAAGTTCATACTGCTTGCTTTCTGTATTAATTCCCCTGTTATTTAGGTTTGCACTTTCTGGGCCTATTCACAATATTAGATGTGATCAAAACCAAAACTTCTATTAAAAAAAATATATATTGTACTTGAAAGCAAAAGCTTCAGTTTATTCAAGCTTTCAGAGACTAAGAAAACTAAAGCATTTTTACTGAGAAATGTGAACGGGTTGTGTTTTGATAATACTGAATGAAAATGAAACTTGGCTGATTATTTTTTTTCTAATAGAAAGTGCCACAGAAAATTTTACAAAGGTGACGAGGGCAGAGCTTTCAATTTGCCCAAAGTGCATTTTCAGACATAGATCACTTCCATATGCAGTGTTATACCATTTTTTAAATAATACAATAATGCCAAAGAAATAACTTGGCAATACCATCCTTAAAACCCAGCTCTAATTGCTAAAGAAAGCAATCTTTGTAAGAAAGCGGTGATGGATGGGGAGTCCTGTAGTTACTCCCTATTCCTTGTGACATTTATGGATGTTGCATTCCCTTCCATTCACCGTTTTTAGTTCCTTTCAGTTAATCCTGCAAAAATGGAATGTGCTGGGACTCGAATGCAACCTCTGTGACAGAACACTCTAATGTTGTTTATTCATATAATCTTTTCGCTTAGCGAATGTGCTGTTGTTAAAAATGTCAGCGAGTCCCCACTGAAGGCTGTGTTTCCTCCTGAGTGATTTAAACTGAGTTCTGAGAAGTGACGGGTTTTGTCAGCAGGCGTGCCAGCTGAGCTAAAGCAGCCTCTGATCTGAGCACCTGCAGGTCAACCTTATGAATCTTGGGTCTGGCCAGCTGCGGCATTTGTATGGAACAGCCCTTAATGGCCCTTAACTCTTACTGAATGATGGAGGCACTTCATGAACACTGAAATGGCTGTTCCCATGCATACCCTTTTATAACCCCTGGCTTTGCAATGGAGTAGAAATGGAAGATTTCCCTATGGCAGGGTGGGTGAACCCATCCAAGCGATCTGCAAGTCTCTTGCATGCGTTTTCAATGTGGGAAAATGGGCAAGGTTGGGTTTGCTAGCACTGCACCAGAGCAGTGGCACACCTTGTGTGTATTGTCCCTCCTGTGACCAGTTCCAGCCCTTTCCGAGAGAACTGTGGCTTTACATGCCAAGTCTGTGAGCTGTGGTACAGTTCACAGGGCAGTGACTGAAGGAACCGAGGGGAGAGGTTCTTGCCTGTGCTCGGAAATGTACACAGAGATGAGAAAAGGTCCCTCACGCTGTGCTTACAGTCTGAGCGAAAGGTAAGTGTGCATAGGAGGCAGGCCTTTGGATTCACTCGTAATAGAGTCCAAACCGAATATCCCCTATTGTTTTTATTTGTTACTGTAGTGCCTGCTGATTCTAACGAAGATCACCAAGACAGATGCTGTACAAACATACACTGAATGACAGCTCCTGTTGTGCTGCACTTAGCTAACTAGAGCTATAAAGCATAGAAGGAGGAAAGGATCTCAAAGAGAACAGCTTCCCTCACTCGCACAGCTGGTCAGCAGCAAAGCCTGGAAGATGATGCCCACTGCAGTGACTCACTTGCCTGCCAATATTCCTCAAGTCTTTTTTCCCCTCTGCCCCTGTCCCCTCCAGAGCTCCAAAATTCAGAAGTGCAGCAATATCAGAATTGAGAAACAGGAGGTATTAAACAGCAGTGGCAAAACACAGTAAGAAGCAGAAACAAAGCATCTACCTGGCAGCATATGGAAATTACTAAGGCTCCTTTCTAAAGCATAGACCAAAAAGCAAAAGAATTCAACTTGATCTTTTAATAGAAAATTCTTCCTTCTCTTAGGACCCACCAAATATATGGGTACTTGGGAACACTTCCGAGCTCTGTGATCTGGGTGTTCCTCCTGCTTATGTCGTGACTTTAGGATGGGATAAAACCAAGTCCACCTTCTCTCCTACTCGCCTCTGACTTGTTGGGGAGTAAACCTGTGTTTGCAGTAGGTGTGAAGCCACGTTCAACGTGGGGTTAAGTCTGTGGAGCTGGTTGTGAGGTACATGTGATACGTAGTTTGAACAGGGACCCAGCGACTCCTGCTGAATCGATGTACGAGTCTGCATGGTTTTTAATGGCCACGTGTGCTGTGCCCTAAAAATGTCTACTCTGATTTTAATTCTTTTTTTATTACCTGTCTCAGAAATTCTGGGCATGGAGTACTACAAATTGAATTATGTCATGTCTTCTAATATATTCTTGTAAAAAACATTATTTTTACAAGATTAAACACTAGTAAAACAAGAGTAAAACAATATTCTAATGAATTGTATGATTCCTCTATGCACGTGTTAAGATAGTGTGATCTGTTTTCTATGTTTCTCCCTAACGGTAGCTGCAGTTTAGTGGCTAATGAAGAGCTTCTCAGGCAATATGCAATTCAAGTTGGTAAGGCTGGTGTCAAACGATACTAAATTTCAGAGTGACTTTGCTATGCTGAAGCTCACTGCCATTTGTGGTGTTGCCTAAATAAAATGAATAATCTTAACTTGCATGAGACCTCTGCAGTTTGGAAATGGAGAAAAGTCATGATGTTCTGAATTCAAAAGCAAGATCAAACTAGTTGTTCAAGTACAGAAAAACTACCCTTTTTTGTTTTTTTTTCTAGAGAAACATGAATGTCTGAAGAGCGTAGATTTCATTTAAAAATGAGGCTGGGGAGAAGACATTCTCAACAGAGTTTGAATTTCTGGCAAACACGTCATTCTTCTGCTTATTTATCATCTACCCTTCATAAATGTCAAGTGTAATAACAAAAGGTTTTAATAAACCTGTCAGAATTGTTTCGTGTCAGATTGAGTGAAAAGGTTATGTATAATAATAAAAACAAGACCTAAAACAATACTAAATTCAGCTACAGGAGGAGCCCTGGTCTATCCATCTCTCCTGAGAACTCAGTGTTTCACTGCTGTGTTGGTTAGAAAAATAAATTCTTTTGTAACGTGTAGTAAAAGCTATATCAGAGTCACAGATGTGCACACATCCCCTAGTGGAAGAAAGGGTTTTAAACTAGTCATTTCAGTACTGATGACTCAATTTGGGGAGGTGATGACAAGCTCCCTTTCTGAGATATGTCAGATAAAGGTGCCAGGATATTTCTTGTTGTGCTCTCTGAAATGGTTACACTTTTTTTTTTTTTTTTTTTTTTNAAGGATGAGAATAGTTTTTTGGACCTAGTTCAGGAAAGTCAAGGATCTGCCTCAGTGCTTGACTTTAACTGGATACATGCAATTTGTTGCTATTTATTAAAAGCACAGAGTACATCTTATCACTGAGTGAGCTGCTGTCCTCCCACACTTCCTCCAATGCATTTAATTCTCTCCTTTCCATCTGCCTGCATAATCATTCCATTACAATTGCTTGGGAAAGAAGTAATTGGTTTCAAATGTTCCTGGTTGACCAATTTATATTTGAATACTCAGTTGGGGACCCTGTGCTCTCAATGGAGTGCTTGAATGTTGCCTATATTACTGATGGTTCCCCGAGTGCTCATCTTAAACATTTCCTTCTCACCATGCTACTATTTTTGCTTGACCTTGCACAGGCATATCCATAAGAGGATGTTGTTGTTAAGATGTTCTTAACTGAATGACTGTAATAATGTATACAGACTGCCCAGCTCAGATCAGCTATTAGCTGGTATAATTACTGCTCTTGTCCACTTTACTGCTATTTAATGATTTGTATTATGTTCATTCCCAGAAATACAAAATGAGAGCAGGCCCCAGTGCACTACATGCTGAACGTGCGTCTCCAAGGTCTTTGGAGGCATGACACTTCTATTAACTAAATAGGCAAAAGAAACAATAGGTCAAAGGAATGTATATGGGTAGTGGTGTATCTGAGACTCCATGGTTGGTTGGTTGCAGAGCTGGGACTAATCAGTTTATAATTTAGGACAGTGAGTTTTTTCCATTACTGGTAGAATTCCTTTACCCAGCTAAGAGGTAGCGGATCGTCTGCTGGCTTAGAAGCATGTGTGTGAATGTGTGCAAACCTGTGCAGCATGTGGAAATGGGATGTGAAAAGCCTTCAGAAATGTGGAGCTCCTAAGCCTCTCTCACTGTTAAGAAAAATGTTGCTGCCTGTGCCATGTTGCTGCTGCCATGGCACGGTTGCAGATCTCCATTCATATTCTCTCGCGCTCCACTCCTCAGAAAAGGAAATTTGTATTTGTATGGGGCAGTTGACCTGTTTTATGTGGCAGCGTTCCCCTAGAAGTGGTACCTATTAAAGCATACCCAAACATGAAGTGAAACTGTGAAGTTACGAGCCTGCCGAGGGTGACTGCTCTCACCCCTGTCGCTTAGCTTGGCTGTTTAATATACGTGCGTTTGATTGCTGCAGTTGTTAAAGAATGACGTAAAGGTGGGGTTTTGCTTAACTCAATAGGGAAGACAACATCTGTTTAAAAACAAAACTACTGTTTTCTATTAAGTTATTCTCTAACTATTATGCAGTTCTAAATGAGCTTATTTTTCCCAGGGCCGTAGTGAAAAAATGAAGCCTAATCATCTAAGTAGCAGAGCCTGATGTATTATCTATTTCTTCCTCCTTTCTTTACAGCTGTTTAACACTGGCTCTTCATGTTTGATCAAATATTTGCGTACAACTCAGGTTATTCTACTTAGCAGTCTAGTGATCAGCAATTGCGTTCTGGGACAACCGAAGTCAAACATGTCATGCGTACCAGTAGCACGTTGATAACTTCCCAATGACGGGATTCATAAAATATTTAAAGATCGAAATGTTTTAGGTCAGGTATGCGCTGACAGTAACTAGCTACTGCTCTCTAAATTGGAGGATGATTATAGTACTAATCAAAGGCAATGAACATCTTTGTGTAGGCTATGAATTCTTTTCGGCCCCAAGTCTCTGCATCTCTACAATAGATGTCTCTGCATCTCATTTTGATGTTTTGATTCCTTTGTACAACCCTAGGTGCGATGCCAACGTGAGCTCATTGGTTTAAATGTTACTACAGCTGAAATTCACAGTGGCTCATTCAGGATCTATGCTAGACTTTTTCCTCCACTGATGTATCTTGGATACTGAAAGGAGGGGTTTGTGGTGCAAGCTGTGTGGCAGCTTTAATTATTACAAATGTTCCTCATTTGTGAACTCTGGTGATGGAGCTTATAGCTGTGTAAGATGTCCTGTACAGATCTTCTGCAGTCTTAGCTTCCCCTTAGGCCTACAAAATTAAACAGGACTTTGTTGCTTAGTAGTTATATTGCCCTCTGGTTAGGAGTCAATGATGCGTGTGAGAGTGTCTGTGAATGAGAAACAAAGATCAATTCTGTTATTTCCAAAATATATCCAACTGGTTAAACTTTGAGTTGTAAAACTTAAGTAGAAGGTTAAAATCTTCCTCTGCAACAGATGCAGCACAACAACAAAATAAGCTTTAATAATGACAGAAGTTTGAAATGAAAGGATTAGCCTGTTTTGCAATGAAAGCTAAGGGAAAGATGCGACTTGAAGCAAAACAAAATAACGTTGAGGCTTGAAAAGAACTAAAGCTGCTTGGTGAAGAAGAAAGGGTAATAAGGTTCTGAAGTTCAGTAAGGGCTGTAGAGATTAAGGTGGCAGCTTGAATATCATGGAATAATGAGGGATAGAGAAGAGATCCTGTGTTGACTGATACTGCCTTCATTTTCTTGTGCTGAGTGAGGGATAGGCAGGAAAAAGGAGAGGTATGAAAACAAAACCGACGAGTTAGGGGAAATTAACGAAGAATGCTTCAGAAATTGTCTTGTTTATTGCTAAATATTCAGGGTTCCCGTGATGGCTTAAGGACTTAGTTTCCTAGCACAAACAATGTAGATGTTTCACTTCCTTGAATGACAATGGTAAAGGAGTTTTACTTGGAGCTTAGTCTCTTTTGCTCAGGATATGCTGGCAGTTGTTGACATTACTCCCACTGGGCTTGGGGAATGGCAAAGGTTTTTCTTTTCTTTACGATGATTATGCTGTGACTGTTACCGCTATCGTTCAATACATGATGGGGGACTCGTGCATTTTAGCCTGGTGAAGATCTAGACGGGCTCTATTATACAGCTGTCACTCATCACAATTCAAGTAGCTATTTACAATGCAAAGTCACAGCAGAAGCAGCCAGCCAAACACTGTGGTCTCTCCAATTTTGAACTTTATTCTTGTGTAAAGAGAAATAGTTGCAGTTTGCCAGTGATTTATGCCCAGACATTTTTAATCTGGGAACTCTTGAGAATTGTTTTAGCGCTATCACACCTCTCTGATTCATTTTTCTCTGGGAAATCATTTCTAGAAGGCCAAATTGCTGAGCAGAGACATATTAGGAGAAAGGGAGGTGTTAGTGATGAAAAAAAATAGTAACATTTATTTCCTGATATAGATAGTGATTTAACTGTAATTCTTAGTGATAGACCAATTTCAAATTCTGATATCTTCTAATTCTCTAGGGGCTGAGGGCATGAGGGATCCAATTCTGTAAATCCTCGCAAGTATGTGGTACCTTTATTGTGTATTATTTCAGATTTCTCACATGCTCCAGGACTTCAGTGAGCTGAAGTTTTACATTTTCCAGTCGGGTTTTACCTCTGCTGCTCTCTCAGAACATGACAGACAAGCTGTGTTTATGCTCCAAAAAAACACTTGATGGTTGAGACACCAGACAGGAATTTTATTGCTGAGATTTGTTTTCTGGGATGTATGTCCAGAAAAGAATTTGCTAGAAGGAGAAGGTGCCATAGCTATTCCCCTTGTAGTCTGACCAAAAATCATTAAATATGTAAGGCCCTATTGTATATTGAACTCCTCTTGCTTGAGAAAGTAAAGAAAAGCACTTATATAATGTAATTACTTCGGTTTGACCCTAGAGTTATGAAGCTCACCAGATTCATCCTTGTTTAATTTAGTTGAGGCAAAAAGAAATTGTATAGGTCCGATTCCTTTTTTTTTTATCAAGACTATTATTCTTATAGAGATGTTTACTGACTATTTGTAATGCTAGAATGGAATAAAGGAGTCTCCGTAGAAATAAACTTTAAAGCTTGGGTGATACATGTTTCCATTATACATTGCAATCAAGGTATACTTATTTTTATTTTATTAGCAGTAAAGGGTATACACAAGCGGTAGTTGAGTGGAAAACTGGAAGCGTGGATTTTAGACACAAAACTGTTTACTACTTAATACTCATTATGAATACTTGATGTGCAAGAATTTTGGCTTTTTTTTATCAGTTGAAATTAATTGTTTGTCGTCATAAGTATTGGCAGACTTGTACGCAGTAAAAGCTAATGTTTCATAAAATTTAAAATTGAGGTTATAAATAAGAACTATTCTTGCTGTGGTTGAAATTCTAGTTCGTGCCCCTAGTCATTATTGACCTGGAGGTTAATAATATTGTTAGTTATGTAAATGTCATATCTTGGATATTTTGTTTTGGTTCTTTTAAAAATGTGGATGCTCAATCATGTCCTTAAATAGAAAATCCAGTGATTCTCTAGAAAAATCTGGATTTATCGTCAACAGAAACAGTATAGTTACAATACACTTTTAAAATTCCAATGAATCTTTAATTTCTTACCTTCTTTTGACCTCCTAGGAAAACTGATGAAGGAATTCTGTAGCAATGCTATTGCAGCTGATAATTTCAGAGAATGTCTTTATTTTCTCTGGAGCATACTACTGACAATATTCAGAATGGATTGCCCTGTGGTTCAGATCAATAGATATTTTCTTTTCGTGCTGATTTAGCTTTATGACTGGAAAGGAAAGCAATTAAGTCAGGTGGAGAATTTGCAAGTATGCATACATGTGTTCATGGAAGTGTCAGTTAGATGTTTTTCATGATAGTATTGAAATAGTAACATTTGAAGTAAATATCAAATGCCATCCAAACAGTTACCTTAATAATGTTAAAACAAGTTGAATCTCAGTCAATCAAATGAATATTCAGTGGATCCAGTTCATTTCCACAAAGGTATCGTACACTTATTTCATTCTAGCACTTGATGATATTCAAGCACAGATTTTCTGCAGTTAGCCAAGAGTTTTTTCTTCAAAGCTGCCTTAGTGCAAATATCATTGTTGAACATTGGCCAATTGTACTGTTATTTTAGGACAGTTTTCAATATTTATTAGTTTTCCAAATCTTTATGAAGATCTAAGTCAGTGGGAAGAGAGAAATCCTTTAGAAAGAGTTATAGCCTGACCTCATTTCTTTGGGGGAAAGCAATAGCACAGGACATAATTTGCAGTTGCATCTCTCTTGATTTCTAATGGTTGAGAATGCTGTCATGTACAGATAAATGGACAAATTCTAACTGATCTGTTCAAGATTATACAGGAAATTTCCAGGAAGATCTTGCATAGGCTTTTATTCTTATGCTTGCATATTCATCTTCCTTGTCAAATGTATAGCTCATGCTATGTGGATTTAAATATCCTCTGTTGAGGATAGAGACGGTGCGTGGAAGCGGAATGTGTTGGAGATGGCAAAGAAAATAGATCTGCCTTCTGCAGAGTTTTTGCTTCCCCTGCCCGCCCCAATGTTTCCTGGCCATTATTTCGTTATTACAGGATGACAATGAACAAGGTATTTGGCCAGCAATTGTCATTCCACAATCCTGCTGTCTAACAGCAACATACCTGCTTTTCTTCGTATTTAAAGGACTCAAGCATCCAAGATTGTTAAGCCAACCAGAATTTGATTCTGTTTTGGGGAGCTTTTTTTTGTCATCTGTTTTTTAGTAGCAAAGCTTTATGGAGCTGTAGAACGAGAAGAAGCTGTGTTACGTTGAAACCTGTTTGGCAGCACTTCAGTTTTCTCATATATACTTTCAGATTGCTAAAAGGGCCAGCATGCCCTGGTTCTTTAATGGTCTCCATCTGATGATGAATCCATGCCTGTAAAGTCGGTGATTACATTCCCTCTGAGTTACTTCAGTTCTTAATGTTGGTTATACTCATAAGCACCGAGTGATTATTGAGTAGCCTTGTCCCGCCTGAAAGACCAGAAATGCAGGTCTTAATGAAATATAATGCATGAATTCCAGCAGACTGCAGGATCTTTTGTAGAGAAGTGGCAGCTAGAAGGTAGGACCTCTTTTGACGTTAAAAAGACCTGGCAGCTGGAAATGTCCTTGAAGACACAACAAGGGATAAAGAGATGCTGCTGCTAACTGGGGACAGCAATAAGTTTTTATCACGTTCAGTTGCACAGGTGCTGAGAAAGGCTTGAACTTGCTGAAGTATCATTATGTGTTACTATACTCCTTTAAAAATAGTGGATTTTGTTAGCAGCTATTACTAATGATAAATATTTATTTCTACTTTAAAAAGGAATGCCGCCGCTTCTGCTCCGTTCAAAATGTCCTTGAGTAGATTTTTAGTATGACTTTAATCAAATGTCATTTTAACTCTAGTCCTGTTCTGCAAATCTCTAGTGAAATTCTATTAATTTTCAATTAAACTTCAAGTAAACCAATTAGCATTTTCATTTTCTATAGAGCAACAAAGGCAGAATCTGTAATGAGTCTATCCAGTTGTTCACAGAGGAATAAATGGTCTGGATAGATTTCTCCAGTGTATCTTTCTGTGAAACTTTGTCAAGTATATTACCTTTATCATTTTCTCCTCTGCTTTGGGCTCCAAATTGGATTTCTTGTGGTATACAAAACTGTATTCAACCACTTCTTTTTCTAAGCTATATTTCAATATTCTTTCCATCCTCATTGCAAATAATTTGTTTTCTTTAATATAGTAGTAGTGTGTTTTTTACCAAAGTCAAAACAGTGCCTGGCTGGGTGCACTGTAAAACCCATCTTGTCCTGAACAACTTCAGGACCTCAGTTTGACAGAGAGCAGAAGGAATTTTGTCTTTTCATTCTGAATAAATGAATAGAAGTGTCTGGATTACTGCAGCTGGAAACGGACTTGGACCCAGATCTGTTCTGCCTCCCTCCACTATTTCATCTTCTTCCACTTTCTCCTATCGCTACCTTCTCATCACACAGACATGATCCCTGCCCTGAAGTGCTTCATTATAAAGAACATGCAGTCCCTGAGAGGGAATCCTGGAGTTCTTCCAGGGTGGGTATGGTATCATAAACTTTCATCATTATTTCAAGCTTGCAGCTGTCTGTAGTGGTCTGCCTCTCCTTTAATGTTGTGCTAATCTAATCACTGGGTGCTGCAGTCCCATACCCTCGCTTGTGCCAGCTCCTGTGCTTCTCTGACCCTGGGCAGAGTTGTCACAGGTCAGTAAGCTAGCAGAAAGCTAATCGTTTTTTTGTGGTTGGGTCAGTTTTTTGTGCCAGGTTAGCTGGATGAAATGGATCCACTTAAGTCGCCGCAGAACAGCCGCTCAAGTCAGCATTGTAGCCAAGCTGCGGTTACGCTCGTCTCTTCCAATATCCTTTAAACTTGAGAGAGAGTCACCCTGGCTAGGTGCCATGCTGAGCATAAATGCCCAAGCCAGGAAGCTGATCTGTGGAGGTTCCCTCAGCAGTTGAGAGGACTGTGCTCTCTGAGGGACATGTAGAGCACCTCAGGTAGTGCCCACTGTGAAATCCTAGTGACAGAGCTGGTCTCACTGACTGCAGAGGATATCCAGGGAGCACAGCCACCTATTCAAGTAACACAGCAAAGAGATTTTGGTTAAGCAAATAGAAACTGGACAGCCCTGGCCTCACAGAAGTGTGAAAAGGAGCCCATCTCTTGCACAGCTGGCACTAATTAGGCCAGTAATACACCAAAACCATGAATTCCTAATAAATCAACTTTTGAGTTCCCTGTTTTTTTAAAGAAAACAGACCACATGTTTTGTTTTTGAACAAAACGAGCCTCAGTCTTTGTTAAATTCCCCGCTTGGTGCCTGCAGGTTGCTGTTTGGAGAGCCAGCATTGGCTTGTAAACACCTTCATCTGTTACTTTTATATTATTTTTTTATGGTTATACGAACAAAGCAGGTTTTCCCAACCGTCAGAAAAGTGCGAGTACACAACATGCTGATGTTTTTGTGATAAAGCTGTTATCTCCAGTAGAAGCTGACACAGAACATGTTTGCCTCCATAATTTGGATGCTTCAAGGTGGAGTGCAGTGCTCAGAAGCAACCCTGTCTCCAGATAAATCCCTAATTAGGATCCCCTGTTTTCCAAAGCATTTTTGAGTTGGAAAGGGGAGAAGAAACAATGTTGTATACATTTTGACAAGCTTTACAAATACCCAGTGAGAGCGTCTCTGTTGTGTACCCATTGCTTTGATGTGCCAGACTCCCTCAGGTTACCCCCTCTTGCCTCATTTGGAAAAGAAACTGCATATTTGCTTCATTTGTATCCACTGGTTACACTGTTAGATTTTGCATCAACTGCCTGTGTGTGTACCTAACCTGTGAACAAGCCCTATTCAGCCAAAGAAGGAATGAAGGGTTAAGTTACCAGGCTCAAACCTGTGGAAAGGTTGCAGCGGGAGCTGGCTGTAGTGCTGGTGAAGGGGGCCTCCCCACAGGGCAGCAGTGTGAGTGGGCCTCCTTGGCTGTGGTCACGGCTGGTCGCTGGGGTTACTTGCACTTGGCCGAGCTGATTTATATTTGGTGAAGGTAAATCTCTCTGCTGTAAGTAAAATCTAGGTGTTGGAGCTGCTGTGACTTGCACAGCCTTCGTCTGGTTTTGTTCCACCTCTGAGAAACAGTTGGTGGCAGCACCTGAACAGGAGAGAGCAAACCTGCAAACAGTTTCCTGGTCTCCTCTCTAAACCCTGAAACAAGAGCCTCGAATTTCTGTAGCCTGCGCTGGGTGTAATTGTAAGGGTTTTGGTAGCAGTGGGGGCTGAGGGGGCAAGCTGTGTGAGAGGAGGTCGGGGACTGGCCGGAGCTGGTCACAGCCGGTTCCAGCCAGCTCTGGAAACAGCCGCTGCCCGCCAAAACGTCAGGAGGTCACAGGAGCCTGGGCACCTCTGAGGAGAGGTGTGGGACAAGGCGGGAGGCTCGAAAGGAGGCGCTGGAGCAGAGGAGGAGGAGGCAAAAGTGGAGATGCCAGAGGGAGGCACACAGGGAAGGGTGGGGGGAGGCCTGTGAGGACACAGACATGGACCCCGAAAGGGCTGTGGGTTGGGGGGGACCCAGCAGGGGCAGGTGGAGGGAGCTGGAAATGAGGGGTGGCAAAAAAGTGAAGCAGGGCCCTGACCCCAACCTCGAGAGGTGCCGCTCGCCTCAGCAAAGGGACTGAGCGTGATGTGGGGACAGGGGCAGGAGACTGCGGAGAGGGAGAAAAGCTGTCTGGTGTGAAGCTGAGGTGTTTTCTCCAAGTCCTTGCTTGATTTTGGTTATTTCTCTTTCTCCATATCAAAATGAATAATTAAAAGTTTATGCTGATTGGCAATAAATTGGATCAAGTGAAATTCCCTGACTTGAGACAGTTTTTGCCTGTGACTCTAGTCCTAGATCCAAAGATGGAAAAAACACAGTGCCAAACACCCAAGTGAGATTTCATTGCTTGCAGGTGTAAAGATAAAGTTTTCAAAAGCTCCAAAGCAAGTCTCAGTGGGATGTGCAGGTTGTTAAGACACTCAGCTCTTTAAAATTTTATTTGTCTATACTATCAAGAACCTAAATACTCATAAACAGCAAAACGTTTGTGTTACAGAAGCCCTAAATGTGTTTTGTTGAGCCAAGCCTGCTGGTGTAACTGACAGGAATGGAGTTTTACTAACATGTTTGGCCCTTTCACATTACAGCTGATGCAGACCAGCATAGTAGTTAAAAATGGCTGTAACTTTTTTTTGGAGAAAGAGGAGGAATCCTGTGACAGTAAATAGAGCAAAGAATGTGCAAGTTTGAGCAAGAAGGGATTTTACAATATTGGTATGCTGTTTGAAGAAACAGTAGCGGGGAGGAGAAAATCTGGACCTGTTAGTGCTCTTTATAACATAGAGGGGAAAATGCAGCAAAGATGTATCGTAGCCAAGAGGTTAGGCAGGTTACCAGAGGAAGTACAGCAGTTAGTTAGCCAGAAGTCTGTCTTGAAGCTTGAAAAGCACAACTAGAGAGTAATGAAAACACTTGGTTGCATCTTTCTGACGTCCAAGTCGAAAGGATTCCCCAAAATGTAAAGCAGCATGTGGCAACAACATGTGCAATATTGTGTTGCAGAGATGTGACTGACTGTTAATGAGCCAACAGTTGCTGTGTATTCCACCTACTGTAAGAGAAAATCTTTCTGCTCAGCACCTATGCCCTAGGGCAGGCATCCAAATGACATGCAAGTGGGCAACATGACAATTAGTGAGCTATTCTAGGCAGGTAATATATGCTGAGCATAATAAAATCGAATCCACATCTTGGAGGTTATGTGGGTCTTTCTGATGACTCCATTCCTGAGGTGGTAGTATTTCAGTTTGAAGGTACTTACCAAATCATTTAAAAATTTCTTTGTGCTACTAACAAGACTATTAAGTAACCTGATGAGACAAAAGGTAGAACATGTTGAGTCAAAAGGTTGAGCTTTTTCTTCATTTTGTTTTACTTTGCCTACATAACCATGTTTGTTCGGTCTCATTGAAGCAAGAGATTCCTGAGTTACGCTGCTGCAACTGAGAGGAGCATGCTCTTTTAAGAAATAAGTTCTGTGCAAATCCTTTTTCATTTTCTTTTGGTATTTGTTGCAGCAAAAAGGGCTATGCAAGTTATTAATGGTACCAGTAACAGGATTGACCTTACGTCTGACAGAAAGCCATTCTCAATCCTATATTAGTTTTGAGTCACATTTCTTTGTATGGTACAGGTTAAACTTGAAAGAAGTTAGTTTTGTTTTTGTTTCCTTTTGTTTGTTTTGGAAACCGAAGTACCTAGTTCTTTTCAGCCTGACAAGTCTTATAGGTGAAGAACTGAACTCTATTTTATATGAACCTAAAGAATTCCTTGACAGTCTTAGTATGAATATGCTACTATTATTTTAATAATGGCATAATGTACAGTATAATGTTGTATAATAAGGAAATAGGGCATTATGTGGGGAAATCAAGACAATCCGAAGAGCTTCTCTTGTGCTTGCTTTTGGGGGTAATATTCTAAGGGTTTGGAAGTAAGAGAAATGTTTTTGATTTAGATCTTAAGTAAACAATTATGTCTTGGTGCATTTCAGTGGTAACCCTGGGATCTTGATTATCTCCTGACTTGTCCACTCATTTTTATTAGAGTGAAGTTGTCGCAGGATGCTACTGTTTGGATGCAGCAATGCCTTGTGCTTTAGACTGCCTATATAGTGAAGCATTTCAAATTGGTGGCCTTTAGGAGACTAACAGCGTTACTGTGACCTCTGGTATTTAGAAATATTGATAATAATTTGGGAGACACTCTGTGGTCACCTGGTGAAAGCCAATGTGTAATTAGATATTTGAATTAATTATCTTGCACTTGAGTTAACTGAGATGCCAAAAGGCTAAAAGAACTCCCCAGGGACTCATGACAAGTTGGTGATAGAGCTTAAAATGAAGCACAAAAATCTTTACCTCTCTGCCTTCCTTTTGCCACTAGACAAAACTGATAACTGCTCTTATTTTTTTTATTTATTTTTTTTTAAGGAGGGGCCATATGTTCCAAAGTATGGGCTAGGCAAAATGCCAAGCACTGAAGGAAAAACAGCTTTGCATAAGTAGTATTTCCTTTACATTGCCCTCAATGTTTTTCTGTCTCCTGCAGATTGACAGGGATACTCTTCAATGGAAAATGTACAGCGTGGTCAAAGAGCTGAAGAGCCTACAGAGAGCTCCATTTGCAAATGCTGCATCGAAGGTAAGTTATATAAACACACTTCTGTAAATCAATTTAATTTATGTAATTGAGGTGACAAATTAGAGAAAACAACCTAGTGACAAACTATTGTAATTATAGAAAATCATCCAGTGAACTAATTGAAGTAACAATCTATCAACAAAATTTATACATTTAAACACCCTCCTACATACAGTAATTACACAAAGTAAAGCTGGTGAAATGCTGTCTTCTCCTTTACAAGAGGAGAAATGAGTGGAAGTCTGAACTTTTGAAGGCTCACTTTTTGAAAGTTACGTGAAGGTAAGTTCATGTCATGCTTTTGTTGCTGCTTAAAGCAGTCAGTTGTAGGCAGAAACTCTTTGCTTTGAATGTTGGGTGAGGTCTTAGAACCAGTGAACTCTTTAGACAGTAATTTTTGTTTGATTTGTGTTCCAGTAACAATTTGTGACATGAGTTTTAATAGTTGACAAGTGTATCTTATGTTGATGTACAGTGTTTTCCCCAGGATGTGCTTGAGGTATTAATTTCTGAGCAGTGATAATCATAGTTAATGATTTATTACTAAAATTGGTCAGTTAACAATTATTACCGTAATTGATCATTTTGAGTAAATAAGCTATTTACTTGCATTCATGCTGACTTCTTAATGCTTATTCCTCACACAAGGAAAAATGAGTGGGAGCAGAGGTAGTTCTGCTTAGCTACAGTTATTTTTGACATAACGTATAATTACATCTATAATTCCATTTAATACCATGCAAATGCTGTAAACGAGACAAGGTGTAAGTATGACTTCCCTTCTACGAGTATCCCAACCTTCTGACACAGTCCTGATAACTGGAATGTAACAGATCAAGTTTTTATTCTTGTGCTTGTGCCCTACTCTACCACTAGACCCATCATAAACATTAAGACCATTTGCACAATAAACAGCATTGATTTAAATAAGGGTGGAAATGGGAAGAAAGAACACTGCTACTTTCCTTTTAATCTACAAAACATTTCTCTATGGGAATGCTAGGGAAGAAATAACCCCGTGCTGCAAAGTTAATAGAAACTGTAATACTAAGAATGCTACATGTTAATTCTTTGCAAAAAGCTGATGGTTGAAACAGAAGGGAGGTGGAAAATGCTTGTGGGTACTTGTTCAGGTTCCCAGCAGCTAGAATTTTTATTATCTTTACAACACACACCAAGACAGTATCAAAGACAATGCCAAGACAGAGTCACCATGATAAAGCATTTACACACACGTTCTTTGCTGGAAAAAGAGTATGGAAGAGAGAAGAGATTACGAACTTCAAAGAGCTGCCTTTAAGCTAGGACTGTTTATATAGCTAGCTGTTAGAAAACAATTCTTCCCTTGCTAACACAAGAGCAATCTTCACTTGCGCCAAGTCTCTAAATGAAAGCCGTAGCGATAGCCAGCCTTGAAACTTTGCATCGAGTCTTGGCAATGGGACTGTTGGGATGGCACTGATGTCAAACATCATTAGTGCAGTAAATGTATGCATACGTGCAACAGTTGTTTCTGATGCGGCTCTGTGATTCTGTTGGTACATGTGCTTTGCTCTGTAGATACACGTGTCACAGCTACAAACACTGCTAACAGGTTATTTTGGAAGACTTCTGAGGAGTGCAGGTGAGCTGAGGTGGTTCACTGGATTCTTGAAAAAAGATTTAAAAAGTTTGTGGTTTTGTTTGTTTTGTTTCGAACAGTTTTGTGTGCCTGGAGTGTAACATTGAGAACACCATTCTGGATGTTTTATAGGATGAAGCATATCTTGCTATGTGATTTGGCAAGAAGCAGGTTAAATGCTTTCAAAATATGGTCTACTAAGCAGCTTCCCTCATGGCTTCAAAGCTACAGGGTTGATTTTTTGGGGGAGAGGGGATGCTGGCAAGAGGTGTAGGTGAATTGTTTGTTTTAGTCATCGATGTCTGATTGACTGTGCCGTATTGCTAGAAGGTCTCAGCTCAAGGGAGGGGTTTTCCTATAATTCTAAAAAAAAAAAAAATTGTGGAAAGCAAAGACCATCAAAAAATAATCCCCTGAGGAGCTGAAAACCAAAGAAAAACAGAGAGATCATTGTTTATTTTTTTCAGTGGAAGCAGTATTAGGCCCTTGTCCAACAATACTTTTGCAAATGATTTTATTTGAGACTTCTGAGCTAAATTTTACTGACCTTATTCGGTATCTTCTTTCATAACTTGTTGCATTTAAATCAGAGTGTGGGTGTTTAATTTTTTTTCTGATGTATTTCTTCATCTTGAAACATTCACATTGTAATTCTCTTTGTCCTTACATTTAGTACACGTGCAGTTGTCCTGAAAATATATTGGACCTTTTGAGTGATTCTCTGCTATACTGTGTTCCCTGTTCTCTATTGTGTTCCCTACTCTCTCTGTGTTCCCTGACACAATTAGGCTTGCTCTCCTCTTTGTGATAAGATTCATAGTTGGAAACTTTTTGTCGTCTATTTGTTTGTTTTTTTTTTTTGTTTACCTTTGCTATTTTTGGTATGTATCTGCAGAGAGAAATGGGCAACGTGTAGCCATTCAGTGAAGCTAAATCTTACTTTTGTGAGAATTATGCAAACCCATTTAACTTGTTTATCGAACAAACATATATTTGTAAAGCTTTGAGTTATACCATTGACTTCTGCTACATTGTAAAGTGGAAATGAACACGGGGATAGAAGTGGGAGAATAAAAAAGGAGGGTTGATAAACATGCCATTTTTCCTCCTTAAGAACAAAGCTGTTTTACACTTGGCCACAAACCTCTTCTTTCTTGGTAATATATATTTAGAATGATTTAAGAGTACTTAAGCATTTTAGATGCGTATTGCAGTATTTCTGAAGCTGTGCTCTTTTTCTATGGCTTTGAATAAATGAAGTACTATCTTAGGTATTGTCCTCCATTACCATACTATCTGAGCAACTCTTAATCTTTTAATATACTTACTCTGACAACACCCCTGTGAGTTAGGGAAGTTCTATTATCCTTTTCAGAAGTGAAGAACTAAGGAACAAAGAGGTTCAGACTGAGATTTTCTTCTTAGGCTCTTTGCCTTGACTTGAGTGAGAACTATGTTATCAAACTGTCTTCTCAGTGTTTAAGTTTGTTAGTGGTGCGGTAGTAATTGGGGCAATATGTAAATTGCTTAAAAAATAATTTAGGGAGGTCAGTGAATAATGGATGTCTTGAGTAAAGTCAATGAAAGTGGATTTTTTTTTTTTTTAGTTTTTATTTGAAAGCTGAGGGGAAAGTCAGGGGAAAAATACCTATCACAAACTTTTATGGCTTTGAAATATGTAGATTTAAAGATGTGCTATAGGCTGTTTTTGGAAAGGGAGATTCCTGTACTGGTCTGACTTCATCCTTTTTGCAAAAGGTGAGTACAGCCTGAACTGCTATTTAGAGGAACTGACTGGGATTTAGGGGGATTATCTGACGTGGGGCCTGGGATACCATACTGACACTTTCTTTTGCTTCAAAATCTGAAATCATTTAAAGCGATTTCTCTAAACACAACAGGGGAAATGGAAAAACTTTTAAGTAGAGGTGTGTATTGCATTGGGTCATCATTCTACTCGGGTTTAACTGGCTTTGTGTAGGAACCAGGGAAAACACACACACATTACTCTAATTCCCAGACATAGTAAACTAACTTGTGAATGACTGAGTGCGTAGTTTGCTGAGGTTTGTTGGGCTTTTGAACAAAATTGAATCTATTTATATGGTTGTTCCCTGTAAACAGAACCTGCGTGGTTTGGGTTCCTGTCCTGCATGCATAGCTCAAAAAGCTGCCAGGATGTCACCATCCTTTTCCTCTCCCACAGCTGAGCTGGCAGCTCTTCAAAATGCCTATACAAATATATTAATTTCTTCTCCTACCTTTGTTATATAATTTGACTGTACATTCCCAATGGAGCCCTGATTTCAAGTGTGATTTCTTACAGCTAATAAACTGTATAACTGGCTTATGGTTTTCATTATATATGGCTTGAACTCTATGATTTTTTTTTTGACTGAGAAACAAGAAAGCTTGCAGCCATGCCTGAAGTCTTAGTGCAGTGTATTACTTCACAGTCCCAGGAAGACCTTTTTTTTTCCCAGGTCAGCAAATGCTTGTAGGTTTTGATAAATATTCTCAATTATGTCTCCAAAAATGGATTACGAGTTGTGAAAGGAACAGAATACATACAGTCTTACGTCTTTGGGGACTCAGCTGTGTTAGTCCCAGAGCAGTTTTTGAAAGGAGGAGGTTATGGTGGAAAAGCCTTATTGCTTGCGCTAGCAGTACTGGTGAAGGCTGATGTGGAGTGTGTGTTGTATGTATTTGTAGGCGTACTCATGTTGACTGAAAATGTTTTATCAATGTGTTGGTTTTTTAAGTTTTTCATCAAAATATGAATTCTCAAGGGAAATGACTTCTTAGAAAACTATTCTACAGATGCTCTGCTTTTCTCCAATATGAAGAAAAATGTCCTTATTATAACATATAGACGCTATCCCCCTACTGTACTGTTCTGTGTCTTCTTGAATGTGTCCAGTGAGTGTGGGACTGAGCTGAGAGTCCAGATCTGATTTATGTTGCTGCCTTTGCTAGGGGTCTGCTTCAAGGTGTTGAAGAAGTCAGTTCACTTGGTTTTATTTTAATATTTAGTCAGTGGAAAGAATGAAACAGACTTCTTCAGCTGCTTAGAGATTCACTAATTAGTGTTGTATCCATTAACTATTATTGTAATATTTTTCATATTTATATTGCCTGCTAATATACTGAATAATCATATCTGCATGTACTAGATAATAAATTACAATGATTATTTCTTATGGCTGAGGTTTTTCAAGGGATTCTGAGAAGAGCAAGCATCAGATTGCTATACAGTTTTTATCAGAATTCGGGGCTTTATCTTTTGTAATAAACATGTATCATCATGCACAAAACTTGATTATTCTTTTTTGTAGAGATGAGGTGTCTCTGCTGCCAACTCTCACTTGCAGGTCAGTCAAATTGTGTTCCACAGTGTGGGATGACTTGCTCCTTTTTTTGCTGGTGAGACTGTTTTGTATATGCATGCCTGTATGTTAAGTGATGTAATTTCCTAGTTAGCAGTCCGAGATGTTGATATTGAAAGTGTCTTCACATTTTGTAGGGCTTTCCTTGAATTTTAGGTCAATCTAATGTTGGTAAGGAGAAGAAACCAAGCTGTTTGTGCTTGAGAAAAGGAAAAAGGCTAGTGATGTCAGTTGTTCTTTATCAGTGGAGATAAGAGGATTGTCTTCGCTATCATCTGTTCACTTTGTCAAATTTGCAGCCCTTTCTCAGTGCTGAAAACCAGCCTTCTTCACTACAGCCTCTGGAAAAAAGCATTCAGTTCTCTTTTCCCCTCTTGTTATATTTTTAGGACAGCTGATGGTTCTTCATACTTTCATCTGGACTTCTTCAGTTGGTGTGCATCTTCCTTGGTCTGTATTGTCCAAATAAATGCAGTTCTGTAGGGAAATTCTTACTGGTACTGGACAGAGGAGTGTCTTGTGTGTCCAACTTTTGTAGTCAGCACCTTCTGACATGAATGAGCTTTAAAGAGAAGTCTCTGACACTTGGGACACCTTAAGTGAATCAGAGCTTCTAAGAGCCTTTATTCTTTTCAGTAATTTGGCTTTATGCAATTACGAAAGTTGTTTTTTTCTCGTCCTTTACTTTTAATGCCGTGGGGGTAGGGGAGGGGAAGGGTCCTGAATACAGTGGTAGAAATAAAACTTACGTTGTTTCGCCTGGGTCACTTACAATCTGGTTTGAAGTAACACAAGCCACAGTATGAATTTGGAATACTGTACTGATTTTAAACCAATGGAAGTGGAGCAAACAGTTAAGTTTTAACAGCAAAAGGTGATTTTTATGAGGATTTATTCTATATTTCTAACACTTACTATACTGTTCAGTAGCACAGATCATTTTCACCCTTTGCAGTTCCATTAAAGGTACAGATTTTTGGAGAGTGTAGCGTGTGAGATAGTAGGCTGCAATTGAAACCTCAGACACTGAAGGGTAAATGTGAAGAGCTGCTTTTGGGTGTTGGAAGAAAGACTGCTCCAAGCCTACCTACTCTTTAAAGCTCTGTAGTGCGTTTTGCTAAATACACCGATTAGATCAAACAGAGCTGTGTAGCATAATGACTAAGCAAGCAGCCTATTTGGTACTTCAGATAGTTTTCTAAATAAAGTTTCTTCTAGGCTCTTCATGGTCCATGGAACAATTACCTCCCAAGGAGGAAATATAAGAGGGAGAGATAAAAAAGTTGTTCAAGACAGACTGCATACCTAATCTGAATGCAGCAAATCCAATGCATTCATATTTGACAAGAGTAATTAAGCATCCTTTGAGATATATACAGGCCTGTTTTATCTGCTGTAGAAAGCACTATACTGTAAAACCTGATCTGAGATAAGAATTGCCTCGCTTGTAAGCAGCATCATGTTTTCTTTGGCTCATGCAACATGGAACAAGCCATATGTTCTGAATAAGAGTAAAACAGAAAAAAAAAAGTTTTACATCAAGTTTTCAAAGGTGCAAAGTAGAGTTAACTATTTTTGTGGGTGTGTCGGTGTTTTCAATAGAAAATCACATTTTTGAAACAAGAAATCAAATCTTAAAATGCAAAGTTTCTCTTAAACACATTAAAACATAAGTGTTTAATGTGGCTGAAAACCAAAATACTTCGATTTGGATATGATGCTGTGTTTTTTCTGTGTTCTTATTTTCTGTCATGTCTTGAGTGTTGAAGACAGCATCTTTGATACTGCTGTGGCCAGGAAGTTTCACAGTATGTTTTACCTGGAACAAGAGGGGAAAGAAAGAAGGAAAAAAATGGAGACTATGCCACCACCACAGCATCTTTCTTTGAGGGAATGCACCACATTTTGGATTTGTAGCAACTATATTTCACAGGGTCCCTCTTTGGTTTGCAATTGCTCAATTTTGAGCATAGAGTTTGGAAAGCAGTTTGAAATGCATGGCAGCAACTATATCAAACCCCAGTAACATATAAGCATGGCTGTTACTGCTCCTTGAAACATTTTCAATTCAATGAAACTTTCCAAAAAATACCATGCAGTGAATAATGAGCAGCGCTAATAAACTATTTTGCCCAAGCTTCTGTATGCAGCACCTGAGCTGAAGTTGCATGGTAATAAGCTTGGAGGCATATTTTGAGAAGTTATACTGAGTATGGAAATAGTAAAGCTTTTAAGCTCTGGGAGTTCATAAGTTTTCCCCTTGTCTCTTTATTCTGGCAGTAGCCATTTACAACTGCCTTTTTTAGCCACAGGAAATCCCGTCTCTTGAACTGAAGAGGCAGGTGAAATGTATTCCCTCTAAAGGCAACATCTGTGCTTCCCTGTGAATCATCAGCCAGAAAGGGTGCTATATATGCTAATCAGCTTAGCCGTGTTAATGGTGAGGAATGATAATTATTTTCAGGTGGGAGTAGGTGCTGTTTGACACCTAGGGAAGTAAAAGTGAAGCCATAAATTATGGCAGGCATCTGCAAAGATATGCTGATATGAGTTGTCTTTTTGTCTCTGTTTAGCTGCTTGCCTGAATGTGTTTAGATTTAAAAAAAAAAAAAAAAAAAAGTAAAAACAATGCACATCAGTAAAGTCTTCAGTTAATCAGAATTTGATTATAATAAGAGCTTGGAAATCAGTGTACAGTGTTAATTATTGGAAAGATGATGTTGTACGTTGAAGTAATTGTAGTAAACAATTCAACTGGAAAAAATTGTTCAGGTTTTCAGCCACAAAGCTCTATACTTTTAGCTTGTTTCTATCTCAGTCCGTTAATTACTTTATTTATTTGTATTATGTTAAAGCCTGATGTTTACCACCTAGATAAGTACTTCATTGTGCTAAGAATTTTTTAGACGCAAGAAAACACTCCTCTTTCCTGAAATACATCCTAAACCTCTGTGCCTTGTGTGTGTTAATAGTACCCTTTGTGTATCTTGGCTATTTCAGGTACCATTTTTTCCAGCCCATCTCAGTTTCAGTTGAAATCAGCTAGCACAGGCCACACACTGGGTTAATGGCAGAGCCAGCAAATGGCTCCCTGATCTTGTAAGTGTCTCTCTAGAACTTCTGGAAGAAAACATTCCTTTCAGAAATGTTTGGGCCCAGGCATTTTTGCCTCTCCTTAAACTCAGGCTTCCCTGCATATACTTTCAGTCAAGATTCTTGGGTTTAAGATAACGTAAAATAGTATTCACGTATTAACCTTCTCCTCTTCAGTAAGTAACAAAGTTCTCTCATGGATTATAAATTTCTGCCTCATTTTACTAGTGCCTTAGTGCATAAGCCTTTGATGCTGAAGTGAAACAGCAATGTCCGGGCTGAACATTTGACACCCGTCCAGAATTTTGACATAAAGATGAGCTACCAGGTGCTAGAAACTGATAAAATTGATTATTTTGCAGCTTTGTGTGGACACTTGCACTTGCCCAGAAATGCAGGATAGAGCTTGAGTGCATTGAAAAGATGAGCTGTTTGACACTGTCCTAGAGGTACGTGTATGCACATAGAGCAGTGTGAAGGATCTTCTGATGAGCAGGAACTTGTCCTGCTAGCATAACGGTCTGTGAATGTCTTTCTGTGTTCTAATTTGAGCTGGAAAAATTGGCTTTAGTAGCTTGTAAGCCTCCTGTTTTTTGACAGCCAGGAAGTTGTATTGCAAATACAAAAGATGGAATCGGTGTGGGATGCTAGGAAGAGATCCAGAGGACAAACATTTCATTCGTCGTGACAGTGTGATTTGCTTAAACTATGACTATGCTGGAAGCTATATGGAGATACTTTCTTGCAGTGTAAGGATATGGATATTTTAGCCTGGATACTGGATGCAACACCATTGTACTTGTTACCTGGGCTGCCTGATGGACCCTCCTGGGGCTGTGTAGTCGTTTAGCTCCTGCATGGTAATGTTCAATATCCGGTGCATGAACATCAGATATGTCTGTGTGCCTTTGTGGCACATAGGTAGACCCTAAGTCAATGGTGAGACTTGGGTAGGAGAAACATGCTTTTTCACCTTTGTGATTCAGAATCCCTTCCATGCCAAGTAATAGATGGGAATATAAAATATTGAATCTGCTCATATTTTATGACCTCGCCAGCAATAAAAGATCCCCTCTGTGTAATGTTATAATGTTGAAATATATATTCAATATCTCCCATAAATTAGTTAGTGGGTTTTTGTAGGTGTTGAATTCCAGTTTGAAAAAAGTGGGGGGAAAAAAAAAGGAATTGCTTTTTGAACTTCAAAATTTGTTCATCTAAGTAAATATTAAATCCACATATGCTTATGTAACTTGGATCAATAATTTAGGTAGTCTATTTCTAATATCAAAATGATATAGCGAGTATTTTTGAAGAATTGCAATGCTATTGATTTGCACAGTAAGTAGAGTTAAAAAATAATTCAGACTTTTAGGGTCTGTAGGAGCTGTTTTGAATGTGTCTCCTCTTGGGTGACAAGGAATGAAAGAATAATTGATTATAGATGTGATGGTCTGTGTATTCGTGTGTGCTGCTGAAAATCAACTAAAACTTTTTGGGTTGAAACTGAATTGTTGAAAATGATAAAATAGTTGTAAGAGTTACATTACATTCCAGCAGAGGTGGAGTAGCAAAGCAAATTATTGCTTGCATTTAGAGATGGGAAAATTTAGTATTGTTTATGTTGAATATTGTTAGTGGCCAAGACTTGAATGCAAGATTGTACAGTCTGCACTGTGAACTGTAGCCTCAGGTTTGGATTTTTGTTTCCTAATATTCCACAACAATATTCGGTGACCTAAGGGAAGCCATTCCCTAAATCCGTTCAGAAGAGTATTAAACATTGCATAACAATTGCAGTGACTCTGATTTTGAACTAAGGAAGAAATTAACCTATATCACAAAGGGTATTTGATGAATCTTTAAGATATTTCGTGCTTTTGGCACTGACTCGGGAAAGTCTTCATTATTCAAGTAAAACTTTGGACCTCTGTGGTCTTCCCATTTGGGTGTTTCTTAAATTACATTATTTCATTATATTCAATTATAGTATTTCAAGAGGAACTCTTTTGGGAGAATTTGTTCTTAGCAATTTAGAATTGACCAACAGAACTCCTTATTTGATCTTAATTTAAAACTTGAGAAAACTTGAGATAACACGAGAGAGACGTAAATTGCCTTTCCCAAATGTTAAGAGCAATGTAATGACTTGGAATACATAGCATGTTAATGCGACTTTTTCTTTGATAATAAAGCAGGCATGTCTTCATCAAGTAGTAAAGTGTAGAAACAGAATACTTCAGCTGTTTGCTAATAGGTTGAAATCATAAAAGGGCCAATTGTGTGTGGCACAATGCCTTTTATATGCTAAAATTACAAATTTTTACAACTACAGATCTGTGACTGTAGGGAGAAAAATAAAGGTGGTGGTGGTGGGGTGTTTATATCCGCTTATTACTCTACTAATCCATCCAGTTTCCCATATCTACCTAACCATTCATCCTGCCTTTATCTCAAGGGCACTTAAGCTTTTGTTGTGATCCGTATGGATAGCCACAAACTCATAAATTACAATTTTGCAATAAGAGAAGTACTAGAAAAATATCCATCAGTCTGCCAGGTCCTTAGCTTCAGGCCTGAACCTGAGGTTTATTTTCTCAGTGAACCAGAACTTTATTAATAATGCTCTGTTGCTCACTCTGCATGTTAAGGTATTGGGAGTAAACACAATTGTATTTGTAAGTTACGGAGACTTAAGTCATACGAAATGACAGGCGGGTTTTTTGGAAGTGGACATCACAGCTTTAATATGAAAAATGTTCATAGGCTATAAAGAAGTAATTCCAGTTCAGATATAATCTGTGAAGGGCCTATTAGTTTTGTGATTGCTAGGCCTATAGTAGGATTACACAGCAAAGCAGAGAGATTGTATTTGTCATAAATGACAGAGTTTTTCTCAGAAATCCATACTGCAGGAGCTATAGGAGAATCAACTTAGTTTTCCATTATTGGAAAAACAGATTTATTAAGCTTTGAGTGTAGTACTTATGTTACGAGATCAGGTTGGGAAGGACAGACCAATAGGCCAAACTAAAAGGTAGCTAAAATAACATCTTTCTTTGAAAGGCATAACAAAAGCTTTCAAAGTAAGCATGCAAATGCTGTGTGAGAGAATATTAGCACTTTGTGAGGTTAATCTGTAGCATCGATCTAAGACCCAAAAACATGGAGGAGGAAAGCTGAAGAGTTCACAGGGTTTTGGATGGACTGCCCAGGACTTTGTATTCCGAGCGGTGGGAATACTGGGTTCCTTGGTCACAGGCGTTCCCAGTGCCGTGAGCACAAACCCTAGCAGGGGAGACAGGTGGGGGTAGGACAGCAACAGAGGTAATGACAGCAGAGAGAAACAAAGGCTAAGCAAGCAAATAGCAAGGGAAAGCCTGTTAGCTGGGTGGATTTTTCTGTGAAACCACCTGGAAAGGAGGGGGAAGCTGGTTCTGTTTTCTTCCTTTTGTTCAACAGGAGCTTGTCATGTTGGAGTCTGAATTACATTCTGGAGGGCAGAGCTGGAAGTCATATCAGAAACAAAATATAAAATCACTCAGCGTTGATCTGTGTATTAGCCACTTGCCTCAGCTCTGTGAATAGGTTTTATGAGAGATGGATGGAGTCGTGGAGAGGGCACTAAAATACCAGTGAGGTCTGGCTTCAGGTATTTTTGTTTGTTTGTTTGCTTTGCCACAGTGTTTCCAAATGTTTCTAGTAAATCACTTAGTTCTTATAGGAGCTCCTATAAGCTCCTATTTATTTTTTCTTGTCCTATGTATTTAGCTGATGCATCTTCAGAATCTGCGCTCAGTACCTTATGCTAATAATTTCAGTTTCCAGGAGAGACTGAAATACAGCAAATAAATTTGTTGAAAGCATGGAGATGGCTTCAAGGATCACAAAATGCAAATTATTCAAATAAAGATTTCATGGAGTGAATATGTACTGGCTAAAATTGTTGTTTATCTGGATTCCAAAGACCATTAATAAACCGCTAGACATGGAGAGGCAAAACGGAGGAAAGACTCGCCGCTCAGGCATGGGGGGATCTCAGGAAGCACTGGAGATCCTTATCCTGGAAGGCACTGAGTGTACTCAGCTCTCACAGGCTTTCCATCTCCCTCAAGTTCCTGTGGTAGCACCAGGACTGTCAGTGTAGGCACAGTAAGATGAGGTTGTTTGGGGAAGAAGTGAAGAGTTTTAGTGTTTGCAATTGAAACTGCTAAGGAGATTTTGCACAGGAATGGTGCAGCAAGGATAGAAACTGATGAAAACTTCTGACAGGTGAAAGCCGTCCACATTTTAGTGTTTTCTGTAGGAGCCAAGAATTAAAAGTGGACTTCTGGGATAACTGTACTGGTTTTTGGTTTGACTCAGCACAAATCACACCTGGGGTGAGACCAAGAAGTTCATAGTACTTCTGCTTAAATCTTTACAATGCCCAAAGAGTGAATTATGACTGTTTTACAGCACCGTCTTCCCTGAGAAAAATTAAATTGGGCTGAACTGGCTTAATAAATAAGCCTTTTCAAAGGGAAAATGTGTAAGTTCTTCTGAGAGGGAAACTGCCAACACATACAGTTTGATTTGTGTGGTCTTGTTTGCCTAAAGTTCTGTCATCTCTTCTGTGTTCTTGTTAACAAGATAACAGAGAAGGCGATGCATTCTTACAGGAAATCTTGTGCATGTGTATGTATATGATTTTTTTTCCTCTCCTGAGAACAGCAGTAATTATATGGTGAGGAACATTTGCTGAATGCGCGTAATACTGTATTACAAATGTCATAAATGACAGTTATGCAATAACATTTTCAAATGAGCATTTCAAACATGTTATGAACTTCTGCATAAAACAGAAAATGTAAAGGCAATATTTGGGAACTCAAAGATGTGCAGAAGAAGGAAACGCCAGTCAAAGCGTCTCAAATACCCTCTTTGAGCTTAATGGGCGAATACCAACTTGTGTACAGAGCTGGCCAAATGTATCTGATCACTTAATTCAGACTTAAGCTGACAGTATGCAGACCCAAGCCAGGATGAATTCTGCCCTGCAGGGTGACCTTCATATTCTTTCACTGGGTTAAACTGCAGAAACTTGATCATCTGTTTTTGCAGGGAACTAACTCATCTTATGTTGTTGTTAAACGAAACAAAATTTTGCATTAATGCCTTTGGTAGAAAAGTCAAAATACATAAAACTGTTTATACACAGTCTGCATATTGTATGTGAGTTATGGCTCTGTGGATGGCAAGGTCATTAAATGCTGTCTGTTGGCTTAAAGTACAGTGGAAGATGCTATGAACTTAAAACACACCACACACCCACACCTACCAAAAAGGGAAAAAAATAAAATAAAATAAAATAAAAAGCACTCCTGACAAACTTCAGAAATGCAATCAGGCTTGCATATCCCTTTGAGGAAGAATGGGTTTATTAAATCATAGATTAAGGATATGGGACTGGTCGATTTTATCTCTCCGACAAGATCCAATTTATCTGCTAGAGAGCTGAACCTGAAGAGAATTCTATAAGTTGTTTTCTTCACAAATATGCTGCTAATATTTAATTTGAAAAACACGTCCTCAGTTATGTTTCCTTTTCAAATCTTTTTATCAGTCATGAAGAGTATGGAAAAATGTTGAGCTGTCTTGTTGCATTTTGTTTTTTTTTTCTGGAGGAAGCATAAGTGTTTGGAAGGCCAGCGATAGCCACATGTCCAATTCCAGAAACTTAAAATGGGTTCTGAACACTGAAACCCTCCTGGCTTTGCTGGAAATTCTGCATCAAGTGTATAATTTTCCTGTTTTTGAAATCTCTTAGTAGCTTACTTGTATAACAGAGCTTACAAAGGACACCTATAATCTCCAAACTCATAAAATTTTTCAAGGGACACATAAGGGCACTGCTGTTACAGCAGAGATGTTTGGGAAGAGGAAACTACAGTGTTGTTTCTAGAAATGAAAATTTCCAATGCAATTTAATTCTTTTATCAAGATTATGACAAACATTTTACCTTATTTGCTATTTCATTGAGTGGTTGAAGACTCAAGGAACTAACTCATGCAGTGAGTTTAGAAGACTTACTGTGTGAATGGAGCAGACGTACATAAGCATTTGTTTTCCTCAGCGCATTAGCAAAGCGCGTTGCAAATGCTGAAGAACTCTGAGGTGGGAAAATCATTATTTCCACGTGATAGATGCGCAGCTGAGATAAGAGGAAATTAGTGGCTTGTCAGGACATAAAAGGTAACATTAGATAATGAACTTCTATTGAAAGGCATTGAAATTTCTTCGCTACCTCTCATAATGCCGTTTGAATTACTGTCTAAAACTATGACTCTAGAATGGAAGCTCTCCCTTAGCTCATTAGTGTGAGCAGAGAGAGAATGCTCGTTCTGCTTTTGCACAGTGTGGAATTATCCTTATTTTCTTATACTACTTACAATGCTCTGGATTCCTTTAAATGAAGAGTGCTCTGGAACGGAGAGCAAATTGAGGCATAATAACATGTCAGTTAGAAATGAAACAAAATGAAATTAAATACAAATAGAAATATGTTTCTTAAATAAATAAAGGGCTAAATGTCTCCATGAGGCTGTGTTTAGTAAAATGTTTCAATTTAGTTTCTTGTTTATCTTGTATAAATAATAGCACGTTCTCCCCTCCGACCACCCTGCATTATAAAGCGCTGTCAGCTACTGCAATCAGATGTGCATAAAAGAGCTGTTCTTAATTTTCTGTCAATTATTCAGATGACTGAATCTGTTGTTTGCAATTTGATATCTGGGCGCCTACAGAACAGCGATAATTTGGGTTAGATGTTTGCCTGTTCACATGAGAGCAAATGCCTCGACATGGGGAAGTCAGAAACATAGGATTTTGTTTGGAGTTTCATCTTTTGCCCTACTTGTGTTTCTGAAAGCTAATACTGAGTCGTAGGGTGGATTTTTGCTATTCTGGCTGAATTTTGCTTGTATATCCTGAAGCAAACAGTCTGAACACTTACCTATTCTATAGGTATATAGTATATATAGGTATATAGTGTATATATAAGTATATAGTACATATAGGTACATACTACTGTATACTGAAGCACTGAGCACTTACCCTTTTTTCACATTATTGTCTTTTATTTTTTGTTGTTTTTGGAAGATGGGCTTGCTTGTGACTGTTCATTTCAGGTTTTTTTTTCTCCACTTGCTGCGATGTCTAGTACATAGAGACTGGAACCCTGATGGCTACTGCATCATAAATTCAAAATAGTAAAATAACAGTACTGTGTTGAATAGTTGTGAGTACCAATGGATCTTTCATATAGAGTTCCTTGCAGTAGTGGTCCCGTGCATCCCAGAATGTTACGCTGCTGATGCGTTTGAGATAGCAGTGCTGTTGGATAGGTGGATGATGTGAATCAAGGTTTGCATGGTAAATCACATTTTGGAGTCTTTTTTGGATTGAAATCTTGAATTGTAAGCCCTTGGCTGTGCAGGTCATCTCTGTCTATGTGCGGAAACAAAACATTATAGAAAGGCAGCCAGATCTCAGCTGGGACTTGCATGTACTTCTTGAAATGAATAATCACAACCTTCTGACCATGCTTTTGCTAGCTATGTTTATGCAGCACCTCATGTTGCTGCTTCTTTGACTGATTGTTAAAAGAGAGCCTGGAGAATTAAAACTCCTTGCATGCATTTGATTGATGGTCCTCTTATCGAGTGCTCTGCTGGTACGTTGTGCATGCAACATGCAGAGTGTTGCACACATTTTCTAATTGAATGACTCTTCCCAGTGAAGAAAATCCATATTCTCTGCTCTAAACAATGTAGACCAAAAGTCGAATAAACAGTAAAAAATGGAGTAACCAGGGATTAGCAGACAGTGCATTATGTTGATTACCCACATTGTCTTCAGCTTAATAAATTCCATTTTGCTTTAAGTCAGTTCAATTGTGTGTGAAAATAGAGAAGGTGGAAAATGAGACTGAACAAGAGGGTTAAATGACAATGTGCTATTCCAGAAGCAATTAAAAAAAAATCCCTTGAGGAAAAAGGAAAAAAAGGAGTTTTGAAGTGTAAAATAAAATACATAATTTTGTTTTAATGTGGGAAGATAAAATAGTCTGTCCAATCCTCATCGTTAAACCCATACGAGAACAGTTGATAAAGTGCTTTTTAATGCATCATGTGGCACTTGCATTACTGCAACATTGACATTTGTTATTGAATAATCACTAAAAATGAGCAAACAGGAAGTAACTAATTCTAAGTCACAGTTTTTGCATCCCATTCACTAAAGCTAGATCAAGACCCCTGAGACTTGCTGGGATTCAATACGTGTTCTGGCAGGTCCTGTTGCAGAATGAGGACCTTTAATTTCCTGTCATAAGTGAGTCTGTATTGACCAGATGTCTTGATTCATACGAATAGCCTTGCATCCAGGAGTTTTTAAAGAGCTGTTTGGAATGCTCATTAACTGATTAATATTAGCTCTTATTTATTTGCTTTGGTATGCCTTGGTAATTATGAGGTTTGTAATGGACTGGAAAAAACTGTAAATGCACAGAACATCTAAATGGGAGGGCCTGATTCGGCTGGGCTGGGGGAAGAATCGGGTACAAAGCGAAGGAAAAAATGAGAGAGAATTTTGCAACATAGCTGAGTTGTTTATCGTGCAGTCTGTTAATCATTCCTGTCTCTATTGAAGTTAGAAATTGATTCCCAGAGCATCCAGAATTCCAGCTGGAGCCAACAAGAGGCGGAAGTGCTCAGAAACCTTGGGAAAGTGGGCTGGTATATAAGGAAGTACTGTCATCTAGTGGTTAAAGAAAAAGACCATGAAATCGGGTCTCTTAGATTATAATAATTTACCACCTACCTGCTGTTTGAATGTACTTGAAAATCTCAATATCCCGTTTCTCTGGCGAAGGCAGGGAGGAGGAGATGAGGTGTTTCAGGCCCAAGTGACTTCTCAGGTTTGAAAAAGCAAAAGTCTAAAACTGGAAGATGTGTGTGCCACCAGGAGAACTCTTTGTACAGAGGCAATTGAAGCAAACTCGGTCCTGTTACAGGAAACACAGGGAGGATGCCTCTGGTGCATTTGTATTTAAATGTGACCAGAACGGGTAGGAACTTGGTAGTTTTGTATCTTATGGAGTGCAAAATCCAGGCCCAGGGTAAATAATGTGCTTGTCGGTCTCCTTAGATAATAGAGGAGAGAAATTTATTCCATGAATGTATTCACTAGTAGGCAGCTTATAAGCAATTTATAGTGGTTGGGTGGTAGTTTTGTTCATTGCTAATGATCCCTTCTGATGTCAGCAGTTTGTGGACTCCCAGCTGTACCTTTTGTTTCTATCAACTATAATTAGTATTATTTTCTGCTCATCTTGGCAGCAAACAAGCTGGGATGAAGGAAGAGTAGTAGCACTGAATCCCAGGAAGCGTGAACGTGTCGCACTTGGGGAGAAACAAAAGCTATCTCTCTCCTTTCCTCAATATTCCTTTCTTCGAAGGCAAATGTGCAGCCCCAGAGTGCTTGTGGATTCCTTACGGTTGTTTGTATACCTGGTGTCGACTAGGAAGATCCAGTCCTGTAGGACAGCAGGAAATGGAGGATGGCAGGACAAAGGCAACAGAGCATTGTATGTAGTTTAGAGTTAACAACTTCTCTCCCTGAATTGTGGTGAATTGTGTGAAGGTTTCCACTGAACAACTGTGGCATAGCTAAGTCTGTCTGCTGCAAACTGTTGGCACCAAGGAATGAATTTGCATGAGGTGCCCTCTGGCTAACACAGTGCAGCGGCCTTAAAACAAAATGACGCAGGGTTGCTGGTCCCAGTGTTTTGCTTTCTGGGTTGACTCTCATCACCACTGTGGTACTGGTGTGTTTCAGTCTCTGTTGTCAGAGGTGACAGTTGCTTGGTTTAGGAAAGAGTGATTGATTTCCTACCTGTAAGGTGGAAACAGGTACAGAAGGACTAAGGCAGAGATTTTCTTAAGCACTTGTGCATCTAATTCTCACTAACATCAGTGGGAGTTATACAACAAGAATATCTTTGAACGGGGTTTGTTCCAGCTCCCTGATGGCATCAGAAGCTGAATTCCCGTCTCTCATGTCGCACACAATGATGCTGTTTTCTCCTGTGATGCTCGCTCAGAGGTCTGTTCTTACCTTCAGATCTCTTCTGACATTCAGATTGGCTCTAGCTAGGGCAGATGCTCTATCTGTTTTAGGGTTGCTGGCTTTCCATGCTAGCTGTATTTCCCAGTGATACCACCAATAAATAGTCTGTGATCAACCACAGAGAGGGACTGCAAATAACTGGTATGAGCTGGGGATGCCTCTTCAGGTGCTGCATATGGGATTTTTTGTGCAAATAGGGTCAGATTTTTCATGCAAATACAGTCTCCACAGATCTAAACATGGGACTAGTTCAGTACTCATCCCATGTCACTCAGCATGCTTTTGTGATGGCCAAGATCACATGGAAATGTTTAGGGAGAAGGTTCCAAGAACTCCAGCACGTATTTCTCATTCTCCTGCTCTGTGGAAGCTTTTCTTCACTGCCTGCAGACATTTTCATGTTGGCAGTAAGAAGAGGCTGGACCGGCCAACCCCTCTGAGCAAACTTTTCTCGCCAAGCTGGCGTGGAGAGCCCTCGTGTCAGTTGCAGCGCGAGCCTGAGGAGCACAGCAGCATTAGGCTCCGCAGCCTGTGCACCGCAGCTGAACCAGGGGAGCAACACAAAGGGCAGCCGACTGCAAAGCTGTTAGCATTCTGCACGGCACACAACTTCAGCTCAGTGTTACATCTACTATTATAATTCTCTGTTAATTACATACTGTTGATTATATAACTGCTTAGCAGTTCCTCCTCTTTTAATGAGCACAGCTGTTTTCTGTCCAGCTTCAACAGGGAAAATTTCCCATCTCTAATTTAAAAGTAATGCACTCAAAGAAAACTCCAGAGGGCTCCTGGGCTCGCACTGTTTAATACGTTTTAATGCTCATGGTGCCCACAGGCTTCCTCCAGCCTAGAGAGCACTTATGGACATTCCCCTTATCATATTAAATGAATCTTTTTAACTAATGAACTTTAATAGAGTTAAAAACCTGACAAAGCCCTCACCTCATGAAGAAAACTATTTTATTTAGGTAGCCTGACATAAGCTGTCATGTAACTATGCTGATTTGGATCAATGTAATCACTTTTTTCTGACCCAACACTTAACGAAGTGGGACAGTAGGTACTTTTCCTCTGAAAAGTGAGTGATACAAGCGTGTGTTTGCTTACAGTAAGGTAGCTGCGCGTTCCTGCTTTCCAGGAGACACAAGTATTAACATCGAGAGATGTTAAGAGACCAGAGAGGCCAATGTGCTGCAGTGTGAAAGGGAAGTAACGTGTGGGCAAGCAGCAGCAATATGCTGGACAAAGACCTCCAGGTCATTGCTTGCCGCCCAGGTTCATGGCAGATGAGCCGCATCTGTGATGGTAGTGTCTTAAAGTGCGTGCTGAGAACCCATTCCAGTTCTGCGTGCTGCAGCAGCAGAATGAACATTTTGGACATGGACAGTTTTTTCTTTGGAAAATATGTTTTTGTCAGAATCGAAACATTCCGCAGGAAGATGTAGGCTTAGATAAAGTTTTAGGTGGAAGAATTGTCAAAACAAATCACTTCAACTTTCCAGCTTGGTTTTCACAAAGTCAAATTCATTTCACTAAGATTTTTATAACTTTTAATTTCTCAGATATATGATAATGCGCTGGCATGTTTTGACACTGGCAGAATATGATGACTGTGGCCTGAACAGAATGCACAAGAATGTTCAATTTAAAAACAAAACAAGCAACTTTTGTTCTACAAGCATGTTTGAGTTTGAAGGTGTGATGTGGAAGGAGGAAGTGACCGAACCAGATCTGCCGTAGTGTCAGGAAGGCTATAGCAAGAGTTGAGCTTTATTTCCCCGCTCTTGTACCTGAACTGGAGGCCCATCATTTATGCTTGATCGTTCTCCATTCTAATCCCTAACAAGATCTGGGACTTTCTCAGTCTGCTAGCGCGATCCTGCTGACAATATTTTAAAGGTTCAGTAAATGATAAATACTGGAGCAAATGATTAAACATTCTGTGGAGCTACAAGCTGATTATAACCACCTAAAATAACTGCTGTTGATGTGCTTTTAAAGCCCTACTCTCATCTGTAACATCCATTAATTATTTATTAATCCTCTGCGTACTCTTCATAGGTGTGACCTTACTATAAATTGAAAGTGGTTGATCTGCTGTTGAGGGCAAAGACTGCATTCCTGGAAGGATGATGATTTATCTAAAAGTTGCTCTTCATCTTTGCCTTTTTTTAAATACTGCACAGATAAATATGTCTCTTTAGCTAGAGTGTCCTTTTGTTTCCCTAGTATGCTTGATTGTAAACATACATCAAGTTGTTTCCCTCAGGGGGACCTGTTCAGATGCATCTTGAGTTACATTATGGTAATAATGTTCTTTCTTTGCATTAATAATTACAATGAATGCCTCCTGTTCAGCAAAGTATTGTATTGCTCTGCTGCTTTCCTTGCTATTATGAACTGCTGTGCTGTTGCTGTGTATTTTATGCTGACAACGCAGGTCACCCATTCTCCACGTATTTTCTTTTTCTACATTACTTGTGCCTCTGGATAGTAACATTATATTGGGTAAAACAGAGTTAGGGTCAGCTAATCCATTCAGTTACTAGATCTGGCAGGTGAGGACAAACTGAGCATTGGCATTGACTGCCACGCTGCTCTAGTGAGCTCTTGTAATGTAATCAGGCTGAGACAGCCACAGTCATGTCTGTTATACTGTGGTTTGAGTTTCTAGACTCGGTTGCTTCATGGGGGTAAAAAAAAAAGGCTAAGGTAAAATGGCTAGTGAAAGTGCAAGGTTTATGTCATTAAGAAGCAGTTGCACCCATTTTTAAAAAAAATGGGAGGAAGGTGCTATTGCATCAGTTGTGTGCTGGCAATTTGCTTTTGGGTTTCTGATCTGAGACTGGTCTGGGTATGGTGTTTTTTATTTGTTTGTTTTAATAAACCTTTACATAATTCCATTGATTTTGCTGGCAATGTACCAAGACTGAATTTGGCTCACTGTGACTGATGTAACAAATGTTGATTTGAGGTAGTATTCAATGCTTACATTCCCTAATGCCTAGACAAATGCAGCTTCCCATGTTTCAGGTATAATGTATCCTTCTGTGTATTTTTTTTTTTTTTACCCGAATGATAAAGTATTTTTTAGTCCTGTATGTTGTTCCCCTTGCAAGAACAAGAAATAGAGGAGCTGGGTGGGAGGGAGGGGCTGTGTAATTGTGTTGATTTACAAAGGATATTCAAGGTCAGTTTCCCAAAAGAAAACTGCAGTCAAACATTAGAATATATATTATTAATGGCTCATAACCTGTGTTTTTTATATCAGCAGTGACCAAAAAGTTCTTTTAATCTTTCTTGGCGTTTTTAATGTCATTCAGTGACTGGCCTTTGCTTTCTTCTCCCCTGCCCCATCCTTTTTCTCTCCCACACAGATGTGGTCTCTGCGTTAGCTATGTTAACTCAGAGGAAACCGTAGCTAGTCGAAATGTACGGTATGTTTTGTTGCTCACTGCTTTTGGTTCAGTTAACCAGTTAGAATAGGGGGACTTCTGTTTCATTTTCACACGATGTGGGAAAGCACTAAAACAACCAGCATGAATGAAGTTAAAGATGGTTGAAAACAAAACATATAAGAGACTCCCATGCCCTGAACCTCTACAGCCTATCTGGATAGTAGCTGGGAAGAAAGGCAGGTCATCCACTTTTGCAAAGGAGGAAGTAAACTCGGATGGTGACTTGCCCTAGGATCAGATGGAGTTTGTTTCAGTGCTATGAAATTAAGACATTTGTGGATTTCTAATCCAGTGCCTTTAGCAGAGTTTATTCTTCTTTGCTTCAAGAGACAATTGTTCAGCATGGGTTTGGCATTCCTGGCTAACTTGAATTCATCAAAGGCTCTGCTGATGCATTACAAATAGGAGGAAAAAACTTTCGTCTCCATATTGTAGAGGAAACTGGACTACAATAATCTTACAGGGTCTTTTTTTATTTATTGCTGGTACATCCATTCACCTGGGATCCAGAACGGTGCCAGCAAAGGCAGTTGTGAGGAGTACACACTACAAAACTTCAAGGAGATTTTTTTTATATTGGCAGAGTGAATCAGTTTAGGTTGGTTCATGTATTTAAGGTATTGCTGACTGCTGCCACTAGCTTCTAGGTAGCGTACTTGAAACTGTATGTGTGTTTGACAGAGTGAGCCGAGGGAGCCAGTAAAAGGTCAAAGAAAATTCCCACTAGTGACACCTGAGCATCCTCCTCCCAGGAGGAAACCAATCTAGTATAATGGGAAAAAGCCCTGTAGCAGTGAAGTGGGCAGACAGCAGCATTTACAGAACCCATTTCTAGGTTTCCTGGGCAGAAAATACATACTCCGTGAGCGGTGATCCTCTTTTAACCTTGTTAGTCTAGATACAGAGATGGAAATGGCAGCATTCGCTTATTGCATCTTCCAGTTTGTTGGTCAACTTGAGAGACAGTCCAGAAAAAGAGATGAAAGACAGAGCTTTTCTTTCTCCTGAGCAAGTCTAGGGTGCAGAATTGCCGAGGAGAATCTTCTTTCCCCTGCGAACAGCAGAAGGGATGGGTAAGGCTAAGAAGATGGCCACAGATGAAACCCCGTGCTAGCTTAGAAAGCCAGAGGCTTTGTTAAAAGCCGTGACCTCTTAAGCTCTGAAGATTGCCATAGAAAGAAAAGATCCTTTGGATCTTTTTGTCCTTTCGCCAACCCTTTATCTCTCCCTTTTTCGTTCAAAGGAGCAATTTTTCTTTGTGACCCCTCCCTTCTCAGTTCTGCTTAGCAAAGACTCTCCAGGGAGCCAACGCAGAGTTGAACTTGGCACAAACAGCCAGGAAGACGGCTTGAGCTCAGTGTCTATACAAACGTCCAGGATAAACTGCTGTATTAATATTTCAAACGATTTCCTAATACAGTGTGAGCTGTGGCAGGGATCCAGGGAATGAGGTTTTCCTGGTGAAAACTGCCATCTCTTTTTAATATGCAGCTATAAACAGTTTATTTTTAAAACTGTTATGTGGAAACAGCGATGTTTTTGTTAATGGAAAATCCCGACACCCTACTTTTGGCCTTATACCAATTTTGTTTCTACTTATGTGGAATTATACCAACTTTTCTTGGGAGTAACGCTGGGGAATCTGGCCCTGTCATTTTATAGCTATATGACTGTAAATCAGCGTGGGAATATCATCATTAGGTGGGATTTCACCATAGTGAACTCTCGCATCAAATAGGTTTAATGTGGCTTTACCACGTGGGCTTTGGTTGCATTACCCTAACAGCCCATCCAGCGTGAGACGCTTGTGTACCTCAGAACAGATTTCCAGCCTCCATGCTGTCCCCCAGCATTGTGGAATGGGGATATGTGAGAGCTTGCCATCGCCTGAAAAAGTGGCTTAAAGTGTTTTGTTAAAATGTCTTTGCACACAAGTTTTTCATAGGAATGAGCTGATTTTGATTTAAGAAAGGGAGAACTAAAATTTCTGAAATCAAAATCTGGTGTAATCTAAGAAAGACCTTTTTGCAGGGGTTTAGTGTGTCATTTCACAGTGACTGTTAGAGGTTTTTGTTTGTTTGAATTTTGGAATTTAATGCAGTGCTCCAGCTGATGTGACACAATTTAAATTTTTTCCTTGGGAAAGATGCTTTTTTTTTTTTTTTTTTTTCCAATTCACAAGGAGGACCTATTTTCTCTGGAACAGAAATGCAAAATATTAAGTCTGGGTGGTCTACATTTTATATTGGTATATATATAGTCCTAAAGCTAGTATTAGAAGAAACCATTCTGTGAGGCTGGAAGGTCATTTAGTCCACCTCTCCCTGCTCAAAGCAGGGTCAATTGGAGCAGCTTGCTCAGGGCCATGTACCACTGGGTTTTGAATGTCTCCAAGGATGGAGACTCCATAACCCGTCTAGGCAAACTGTTCCAGCGTGTGACATGTGACCCTCATAGCAAAAAAGCTTTTTCTTATGTTTAAATAGAATTTCCTGTATTTCAATTTTTGCCTGTTGCCTCTTGACCTGTCGCTGTGTAGCACAGAGAAGTGCCTGGCTGCATCTTCCAGAGTCCTTCCCATCACATATTTATGTGGATGAGATTTCCCCTTCCCCACCTCAAGGCTAAACAATTACAGTGCTCTCAGCCTCTGCTTGCAAGCACTTTTATTTTCTTTTTTTCTGCAGAGAATTTCTGTTTCTAGGGTGGGATATAATTCCATAACGAAAATAAATTTGCCAAAACTGGAAGAACTGCCTTCTTTTCTAATGCTCAAGTGAAGAGCAGGGAATGCTGACACTGTGTTTGAAGCCCAGTGACAGCTACCTTAAGGTCTGACTCAACAGCTGTGTAACTTGGCAAAGTCTTTGCTTTAATGCCATTTGGCTTCTGGAAGCATTGAAAAAATGTTTGCTGTTTTGTACATGTAACTAGATGAGTCACTTCATAAAACTCTGTGCTGAGGTAGTCCTGAAAGGCAGTCATATTAGGCTTTTTCAGTCGCTTTTACCGAAGGCAGGGTAGTACTCTTTTTATTTCCCGTTACAATAGGAGTTGTCTGTTTCAAATGATTCTGAACTTCAGTATTAAATTCATTCTTGGGCTTGAGTTTTATCTTCCCTTTTGCAACTCTCATGACTTCAGAGATGTTGATTCTGACTCTAACCCACTGTAAGTTCCTTCAGGTCCAAATCCCATCTGTGAAATGTCCTGTTTATATCAGAATTCATGAAGACAACGAAATAGGAAAGTTGTGACGGCTCTGGATTTGCTTTCATTGTGGAATATTTGTACTTCGTTCATAGATCGGTGTTTAAAAGCATAATGCAAAAAAATATATATATATAATGTAATCTACTAAGTATTTAGGGGGGAAAAAGGATAGGGAGTAACGTGTTATCCTTCTGTTTATGCCCATGTGAGTCTGAACAACTGCACTGGAGTCAGTGAAGAGCATATGCCTAGGGCAAGTCAAACTGAAATTGTAGTTCTGCCAGCTAATCATTACAGTTTCTCAGGATGCACCGTTTCCAAAAGCTCTGAAATCTGAATCCTACCCCGAGTATGTATCAGCACGTGCCCCAGCTGCAGTCAGGACTCCCGCATGGCAGTAGGTACTGTGCACGTGCTTGGACACTGCCCTGTGCAAATCCAGCTTAACCCCAATGGACAAGATGAGAGGAGAGAGGCTGTCGTCTCCTGCAGCCTTGCGGCAGATAAGGTTGGGATAGAGGCAGGAATAGAAGCCAGATCTTCTGATGTGTATTTAAACGATTATCAGCTAGACAGTCCTGCCTGTGAGGAATATAACTTGCAGATTCATGGACTAACCTGGGGTTTGGGATGGGCTTGAAGTGAAGTAAAGGTGACAGCATTTTTGCTGTAGTGTCTGGGGGAGGAGTGAGAAATATTGTGCTTAGGGGATGCTTAGAGAGATGATTCCTTTTAAAAGGATGTGTAGTCACATCAGGGAGGTGGCAGGAGAGAGGTTTTAGCGCTTGGTAAGCAGCCACATCACAAACCTAGAAGATGACTTCCTTAGAGTGATTTTTTCCCCCCCTGTAGTGAACCAGGCATAGAAAAGCTGAGCAATGAGTTGTGTTGGAACATGCATTTTCTTGAGTGAAATCAGAAGGTGAAGCTGTCCTTAGGGAGCTGTGGTTCTGAGATCTACAGCACTTATGGGCTGGACCCTAAGTCTGTAAATTATGTTGATAGAACTTGTGTTTTGTTTTAATCCCGAATGATCATGGCCCTTGCCAAGAATCAGCCCTACTTCTTTTAACAGCCCTTGCAAGCTTTTGGAGAGTTTTTGTAAAGTCTCCTTGAAGGGCTTGAATTCCTTTTGAAATTTCCTTTTCCTGGCAGGGTATTTGACCACATTTTAGCAGCAGTCCAATGTGAAAAGAAGTCAGATTTTGACCCATCCCTGAAAAATGCCTAAAAATCAGTGCTAAGACACCCTTGACTTCCTATCTCCCTGGTTACTCTGTGTTGCAGACTAGTTAGTTTCTAGCTAGCAAACCTCTGGTGTTTTTCTGTACTATTTTACATTCAGGAGCACGGGACGTTTGTTGTGTTGCTTGGGTGCCGAGGTCTCCTGTGGCAGCACAAGAGCACGTACTTGTTGCTTCCTCATTTCTTGAATGGAGACCACATTCTGAACCGCAGTATTGCCCAAAGGAGCAAAATCAAGAAAGGCTGGCTGCAAATAGAGGCAAAGTGTTTCCCCTGTGTCCTAACCATTAGTGTTTCTCATCCATTCAATTTATCAACGGCAATCACCCTGCCAGTATAATTATCTCTGTCGGACTCGGTGCACATAAAGAAGACCTCTGATTTTTAACAGGAGGTGAGTACTGTGGTGCCTCTTAGTCCATTGTGGTGCACATTTTATCAGAGGAAAACATTTGGAGTCTGCCTTTAACACAAGCAGAGTCCTGACATGCATACGGCAAAGGGCTATTTTTTATTATTTACACAATTAATGGAAAGGAAGCAGTGAATGTCTTTGATTAGAATTAATGGTTCATTAGGCTGAGCTGCCATCACCTGCTAGCACTGTGGATCTGGATGGTGAAGCTGATGAATGACTCTGGTTAGAAGAATAATAGTGGGGATGGGGATTCACACAGAAATACTGAGTATGAGTAGAGCAGCAAAGCTGTGGGAATGGTTTCTGAGGGCAAGGAGTGCAAATGTCTGCCCCTGCACTCCCTCTGGGTGTAGATAAATGTGCACTTCACAAACAGCTGTGCCTGTGGCAGATGTTACTACCTTGTGAACCTGGAGACTGGTAGTCTTTTATGTTTTGAAGCAAGAAGTGTCTCTTCACACCGTGCTGTCATGGAAGCTGTGAGTCCCGACAGAACGAATGGGACCCAGGAGGTCCACAAACTGTACTGACACGGACCAGGGCAGGTGATAAACCTGAAATCACACCTGCACTGAGGAGTCTCTTTCATGACCAACCGAAAACTTAGGCTCTTCTAACCAGGGTTTAGATTTGGGTGTTATTCCCACCTGGGAAAGTGAGGGAGAAACAGCCCAAGGATTTTCATGGACATTAGAGAGAAAAACAGCTCTCTCATAGGCAGATCAGTTTGCACGTCTCAAAGCACTCTGTTTTATCAGAGACAGCTGTTGCCTTTTATGTCCAAACTGCTGTGAGAGTGAGCAGAGAGTTAATGTAACATTCATGGCTGGCCCCCACAACAATGCAAATGTAATAATTTCTAATACATGCTCTTGGTGTTAATAGCAAAGAAGCCAACAAGCAAAAAGTAATCCATCATGTTCTGTAAAATTGCCTATATAGACAGGAAAAAAAAACACACCACAACACTCCCTGTGCTGCTTTTCTTATTTCTATTTTATTGTTTCTATTTAATGAACTGGCAAATAAATTACAAAAAGCTGTTTTATAAGCCAGTTACTTATTAATTCCATATTTTCTGCAACAGGTCCTTAGATTAATGAATCAAGGAGATGGAAAAGTCTGCTAATTTAATTACACAATTACCATTGCTGTAGCATTTATTTTAAGGACATGACATAACTAATGGATGTTTTATTTATTTATTTAAAGCAAGTGATCTTAATATTTGAAATTTTATTTTAATTTGTCGGTTTTGGTATTTCTTCCTGTTTCTTTTCGCTTTTTCTGTGTTCAGTGAAAACATGAAAAAGGGATTGTTGACAGGAGTGAAACACCTAACTTCTTTAAGCAGATCTAACTAGGGTTGCGAAGTACAAGCTAGCTCTTGCTCTAAAAATAACTTTCTTTAGTGTTGAGTCAGGAAAAAAGTGAAGTAAAGTTTCTGAATGAATGCGAGGCTCCACAGGGCTAAATACCTCACATCTCTAGTAAGGAGACTTGTATGCCAAGTCCAGATTCTACTGTCTATAATTGCCATCATTTAGGTGTAACCTGAGGTTTAAAAAAAAGTCCAGCTCAGCCAAGAAAGCAGCAGTCTCATCCACATTGTAGTGAACACTCATTGCCAGAAGACAGAGATGCTGTGTAGCTTATATACTGCAGAATCTGCCTAAAGAAAGCGTTGTTTCGGTGAAACAAAAATGTGTCTTTGAGAAACAGTTCATTATGAAGGAGGTAGGGAATTTTACAGCTATACTTGCCTGCAAGAAGGTGGACAATTAGTTAAGAGCTGTATTTTTGCATTTGCGTGGCTAAATGTTTTTCCCAGGATAGTGATGGAAGATTTGGCAGGCACAGGAATAGCCAATTAGTTCTACATCCTGTGGTCCTCTCCTCAGGCTGCAGGTATCTGCCCAGTCATTGAGACCTACTTCATGATGGGGCCAGAGGGCAGCGTTTCCTCCAGTTCAGGGTGTCGGCACCTTTGAATTTTTCAAGCATTCAAGATGCTCATCTGTATCCTACTCTTGTATGGATGTGTTTAACCAAGAAGGGGTGAGGTGATTTTTTTTTTTTTTTGATTTTACATATATATATATATACATACATACATACACACACACGTACATATATTCTTATGTATAAGCAGTTAACATTTGATTCAGTTCATACCCGTTTGAGGCTTTCCTAATGAAACAAATTCTTAAAGTGGGGCTTTGAGCAATAGTTTCATGCTGGAAAAAAAAAGTATACACAAAGAAAGGAAATGTGTCCCATTAATCTTGGGAGTGTAGGATATATTATTACTATTAATTCCAGTAATTAGGAGGAAAACATAACAAATTACTCTTAATAAGCCTTTCAGACAGGATTTTCTTATAATCTACAGGCTCATTTGTATCTATTTTTATTTTTTCACCAAATGAAATTAACATTCACTACGCACTCTGATATGACCTTTATTTGTTCACTGGCAGATACAGAACAGCCTAAAATCCAAGTATTTATTTTTTCTTTTTTTTCTTTTTAATGGCCAGGACAAGATATGGGGAAAGGTACGTGATTTTTTTTTCAGTATGCAGAAAGACTTCCACTCTCTGTGCATTTCTTCCTTATTTAACTTAAAAGTGGAAGTATCAATGGTAAGAGGGAAGGATCTTTCTTTGGGGAGTCATATTCTAGGAAGATGTGGACGTTTCTCTTACCTTTCAACCCAAGCAAAATGCTTCATTGTCTTAATGATTTCAATATTTTGGCTTGCATGATTTCATCTCTATTTACTTAAGTGATAGAAAAGTAAGGACTGCCTTTTCAGAGTCCTGTTTGCTGTGAGAATAGCACAGAATTTATTTGTTTCAGTGGTTAAGAACTTCTCTCAGTTTCCAAGCTCAGTATTTTTTTCATATGCATTTGTGCAAGCTACAGGAGATGATTAAATACTGCAGCAGAATTTCTCTACGGACTCATCCTCCCTCCTCCCTATTGAAGTCAGTAGTTACTTTGACAGCATCTGCAATTATATTTGTAGTTTGTTTATTTACATAATATGCAGCCTAAATGTGTAACTGGTACTTGGAAAACAACTGTCTTTTTACTTCTGTAACATCATAAGCCTTGAGTTAGGGGACAGAGGAGTGGAATTCCCTAAGCCTCTGAAGCATTGAGAATTTTAACAATAAACTAACTCTCTGCAAATTTGCTGGAACTATCGATCACCTGAAGTAAGGTATTTTTCCCCTCTCATCTAGTTAAATGAGATGAACCCTCATTTTCTCTTGTTCAAATTTTTGCTGTTTTCCAGTCTTCATCTTTTAAAGTGAGACGTTAGACCACAGCATTAGTTTTTAATATGGAAAGGTGCATGATGTTTTTATTTTAGTCTTGCAAGGAACAAATCTTCTGCAAATAAGGTCCCAATAATGCTTTAAATTAGGGTTCTTTACCAAATCAGTCTACCTAATGATTTTTGAATGATACAATTTTTAAGTATTCTGTTGATGTCATAGGTTATCCAGAAAAACAGTTTCAAGTGTGAGGAATCTTGTATATAATTTCTTGTGAGGCAGAAGGTGGGCAGTAAGCCTATAATCTTCCACCAATTTATTCACATAATAGCGTTCAACAAAATATTGTATTGAGTAGCTGATACAGCTTCCAGTAATTTAAACTTTTATATGTAGTTACTTCTTAGATAAACTACTTTCTAGTCATTATTAGTGCAAAACACAAAGTAACTTTTTCTTCATCTCTCCTGTTCTCTGCTCCTCCTTTATGGCTGTAGGTGTTAAGGTCAGGAAGTTACTTTATTGAAAACTTCAACATTCACTGAAGTGTGAATTTCTTTTTCCAACCTTTTTCTTGGTGAAGACCAGCCTTCAAATTTTAAGAAAATAGCTTCTGGATGATGTGAATCTGAGTTTTCAAAGACCTCTCTTTCGTTTGAAGAAAGGCAAGTGCTGAGACATTGTGAAAGGATGCCTTTTACATTTTTTTTTCAGGTTGCTTCAAGTTAACACTGTGGTTATTTATGAAAGCCTGTAATTTTTGTAATCCAGATATCTGTTTACAAGGAGCTGTGGGCAATAGTTTTTTTTTCATTTTCAAGAGCAGGTAACATGTCAGTAATCCCTTTTAGTAACTGTGTCATCTCAAACTAATGATCTTTAAGTTAAAAGTTTCTATTCACATCTTTGAGCAATCTCCTTCCATTTATTGTTTCAGAAGCATTTTGGATGATAGAAAATACTTCAGAAACACAGCAACTTCTGAAGCAGTCGATTCTGGTATTGTTTTAGCACAACTAAAATACATTACTACTTCATTTTTCTGGGAGCTGTAGCTATTACTGACCGTGTAATCTGCCTCCCTAAGAGGATTTTCATGTGTAAATCATTGTTTATCAAAACTGTACTAGTATTTCAGGTGTTGGTTTTGTTTTGGTTCCTTTTTTTGAGAGGGAGAGAAAACTTGGCAGTTGTAGTGAGAGAAAATGCCCTGATGCTCAGAGGATGGAATTTTCAAAAGCACTTCAGATTTTTGTTTCATGGGACTGAGGCTTAAAAAGCTTATTTTGAAAGTGGGATGTGATCTCTGGCCACTGTTTCAGAGCTCTTTTAGTGGTTTCCCTTTGCTTTTTAAAACTTCTGAGGGTGAGCGTAATAAGCAATTGTTTCCTTTTTGGTTTTAGATGCTGTCCTCTGCTTTTATTTATAATTATCTAAAATAGCCTTTCAGAAGGGCATGCAACCTTCGTTTGGAAACTACTGATGAAGAATCCACAACCCTTCTCTGGGTAGTTTGCTCCAAGAATTATTCATCTCTATTCTCAAGATACGCTTCTTGTTTTTCATTTGAATCCCAGCCATTTTTCTTTTATTTCATTCTATGCTAAATTATAAAATTGCAATGGTCCTTTTTTTTCTTTTTTTTTCTTTCTTTCTTTTTTTTTTTTTACTAGCGCTTTTGGTTCTGGAGTACAAACGTTATAGACTTTGCAATGAACCCACTCCACACCATAGTAGTGCTGTTTGTTTAGGTGTCATCAGTTAATGTTAATCAACATGAACTTTGAAACTAGCATTTTAGAATTCTCTGCCATCAAGGAGTCTCTGTTTATTGGTGCTATGTAAACTAACAAGAGAATACTCTAAATAAACTTCAGTGTAAGTTAAAGAAAAAAGAAAGCAGAGAATACTCCTTTTATACACAGGAAATTGTTGCATCACCTTATTGGGAATTTACTGACAGAATCATGAATTGAAGCCAGGGAGTTCCAACCTGTTAAATAAGAGCAAGGGCTTTTCTGAGTATTTTTGTTTCCTTTTTCAGCTATACCATGTTAGTGAATTAATTCTGCAATGTTAAGTGTGGTTAGGAAACATCTAGGTGTTTAGAGTGGTGAGACACTTGGAAAGAGTTAATCTGCTGCCGCAGATGACAAGGCCATCAGCCAGCTGTTTGAATCAAACTTGGTAAGTATCGCTGCTTTTAAATTAATAAGTACTATGTTAGAAGAGTAATTGGAAGTTGCATAAAATATGGATTTGGGACTTTGGGTATAAATAATACAACATATACATTTGATAAGAGTCTTAAAAAATTTCTATAAAAAGTTCCACTTTTGTGATTACTGTAGTATTAAAATATGTAATGTTTGTCATATAATCCCATCTGATGATTAGGATTAGTGGAATAGCATTATTTTCTAAACTGCCATGTCAAAGTTTAACCGTTATTAAAAACTGCATTGGGGATTTGTCCCTTAGAAGCAGAGTTCAAATCCCTGTGAAATGCAGGTTACCTTACGTTTGTTTTCCTGTTGTCCAGAGCTTTAGAAAGGATTGTCCTAATTCTATCAATAGAATAGACAGTGATAGAATATGAAAAATTGGTATAGATAAAAATGTACAACCAGAGATCTAAACGAAGCCTGAGACAAATGTTTTATACTTTAGCTTGGTCATAATTATAAATAGTCAGGAATAATTAAGTTAATTGCTATTTAAAGCTGCTAGTACACTGAAACAAAGCTATTTTGCAGGAATATAGCAAAAAGTTCTCGAAGAAAAATGTCATGAGTTCTAGTTGCAGTGAACTGATGGAAGAGTACTAATCAATGCTATAAAAGATCAGGAGTTCAGGTTATCACTCGAGGCACGGAAAAAACTAGATTACTATCCCTGTTTTGCCTGAGTCAGCTCAGACTTGAACATTTGTTTCAATAGCTATGGTTCTTTTCTTAATTGCTTACTAGCACTTCTTAGCTTAGGCTTTCTTCAAGGAGAGCACCTGCTGTGTCCTTTATGTCTAAGGTGGAGGTAAAGAGTAGCAATGTTGTAAATAATTGAGGAAAGCCTCTCCTGTCTCATTCCCTCATGCAGAAATAGGGTAGGTCACTCTCGCAACCTCTTCTTCTTGTGCAGTCCTAATTTAAAAGGAATAGTAGTATCTTTGGTGGCAGGAAGAGGATATGACGCAGTACTATCCCAGTAAATTAACTTGCGTGTTTGCTTCGCTTGGTTTTGACATGGCACAACCATCCGCCTTCAGCATGATTTATCAGTGCTGTATTAAACTAATGTAGTTTGTATTCCACCTTTTGTATTCATCCTTGATACATATTAAACCTTGTTGCAGTGCATTTATAATCATAGCCACTGTGATTTAAGCATACTTGGTTTTCCAATAAAACCAAAGGGGGGGGGGGGGGGGGNGGTGTTCAGTTTGCAAATTGAATTGATATAACCTCCCACGAGCTGCGCTGACTACTGAGAAACAGTAACTCAAAAATGGAGTTGAAACAGCATTGCAATCCCCTTACTAGTCTTTTTTTCTTTCAAACCCTATAAGAGATTTGAAGGAAGAGCATACCACTACATGTGTAGTAGCAGAAAAATCCAATTCCATATAAATTTATGCTTCCTCTGAAAATCTGAGTTTCTGAAAATTAAATTCTCCGATTAGGGTCCTGTAATAATAATGCTTATGAGCTCTCAAGCGGGAGATAGCTTGTGGTAACCTAAAATGTGCTTCTCTATTTTTGGCTTTAAGTTAGAGGACTTCATACTGTAATCTGCAACGCCTAGCATGTTTGATGTCATGCTATAATTTTGCCAAAGTCTGAGATCTCTTCAAAAGATGGTCTAGAGCTGGTTTGCAAGTATTTGCTTTCCTGTAAGATGTGGCTGTGTAGCAAAAGCTTAAAGAAAATAATAGCAAAGGATAGAAAAGAAGCCAGTCAGATATCCACTATAAATTGTGTTTATGAAGGCATCTTCCTTTCCATTCTACTCGCCGTACTTCACAGTGCTTTCAAACAGATAGTTAATATCTGGGCACTGGAATAGGCTGCTCCCTTTAAACAGTCACTTAAAGACACGTTTAAGGCAGCTGTAATCTGGGCTAGCATTCAGAGGTTTCAAGATGTCTCATGTTAAATGCCTTCTTGGTCACGCTCCTCCACCCGTTAGGAGGGGACGTAGGCTCTCGTCCTGCAGCTTTCTGCTTCTTAGCCGTGGGTGGAAGGACACCGCTCCGGCACGGGTGGGCCCTGTGCAGCAGTGGCTGTGCCGTATGAGCTGGCCATCTAATGCCATTTGGGACTAAGGTGGGGAACAGGGTCTTTTTAGTCTCGCTACTAAAGTTATATGTCCCTTTTAAGATCCTTTTTTTCTGTGTTAGATTCTCCCAAGGCTAAATTCACTAGATTTAGGAATAAATTCTATTCTTTTAAAAGTGGCAGGAAATACTAGTTTGAGGACCAGTTGCCCTTCTTTTGTTCTGGTAGTTAATTCGATGGAGCAACATTAATTTTCTTTCTTTTTTTTTTTTTTTCCTTTGTCCATTGTGGACAATTCGACCACAGTTATTTGGGCGGGGAGCAGAGGGGGCTTTTGTTTGTTTGTTTGTTTAATTGCAGCTTTTTAGGAGGGGGGAGGACTGTGACGTGTTCAGGAAGTGGGCAGACACATGCATTTGAAATGAAAAGCTTATTCCCTTTGTTGTGGGGGTGAATTTGTCTTACATAAACGAGGATTTATTCTGTTAGCTCTGCCTGGCACTGCTATGAACTTTAGAGTAGCTCCAAATACAGCTTTGCCAAAGAATAACAGCATGCTGTGCTGCGTGTTATTCGGTTTAGGATGCATCACAGTTGGTGGATGAGATATGCTGTGGAGCTTTAAAGAAGCCGGTTTAAAGTTCTTGCAAGTTGTTCATGGCTTATGATCATAGGCTTCTCCTTCTTAGTAACATGTTGCAGTATTTATGGACAGGAACAGAGCGAGCAGAACCATGTTGTTAGCTCCTTTTTAGCCCTTTAACTTAGCACACAAAGAAACAACCAGCCTTTGTTAATTGATATTGAAATTTAATCTAAGTCAATTTGTTTGGAATTTAAGATTAAATTAATTTAAATAACTTTTGACAGAATACTCTTTTGAAAGGCTTTCCCTTGTAAGTTCCCTACCAAAGTAAATCATTTTCATTGAATTATTTACTAGACAATTTCATAGGGAGAGCTTCAAAAGCCCTCCAGGCAATAATAAAATGATCTTCACTGTTACAGTCACAATTTGTTCTGGATAATTGGCTGCCTTTTCCCATTGGGGAATAGTATAATTTTACGTGCTAGATAGGTGCCTCTTCGTGACAAGAGGACAAAGTGGTGCCATTCGTATGGACCAAGTCTGTATCTGAGTTTTCATTAAACAAAAACCTTAGATTATACTGCAAATCTGCCATTCAGATGTGCAGTGCATTACAGAAACAAACTTTACTGTTTTTTTGTTTGTTTGTTTATTTTAATTATTTCATGTCCCTATCCAATAAAGAAACAGCACTTAACAGGCCATTTTGTTCTCACACGTAGGTGTATAAATGTAGCCGGTATGTTTGCAAATGGTTGTTTACAAAGCTAAGTAGAAAATAGGCTTCTTTCTGTGGAGGGGAAAAAAAAAACTAAATGTAGATTCCATAATTCCATTGAAGTGCTCCAGGGGAGCAGTCAGTTCCTGGAAAAAAGGAGGAGTGAGCTTTGGATATTTTCTCTTGGACTCTGAATGATGCCCTTCCATTTTGTAGGAACATGCGTGGTAAAAGTAGGTGAAAGTCGCTACATCAAAAAGTTCCTCATCCCTTAAACAATTTTTTAATTACATTTTAATTGGTCTAACTGGAAAGCTTTATTACAGAGTTCCTGCTTAAAACTAGAAAAAACCTCTTGAGGGTACCTTGGTATTCCCTTGTGCATTGACACTGACTGCTGGGTGAGGCCCTGCCAATGGTAGAAATCCCTCTCCATCCGCTGAGATAATATGGATTACGAGCTGGTGGTCTTTAAACTGCAGTGAGTGAGCCATGATGTATTATATCTTAAGCTAGCCAGTTCCCTTCTAAGTGTGTATATATATAAAACATGGATATAACATATATATATATATATATATATATATGTTCCTCATATAAACATATATGTTTTTATGTATATACTTACGCGTGTATATATATATATATGTAGTTCAAATTCTGCTTTTTAATTTTTATCCTTATTTATTTTTAAGGAACTTGAAAATCAACATAATGTTAGAAAGCAAAGAGTGAAAGGATTGAAAAATGACTGCAGTGTGCTTTTTCATTATCTTTGTATGCTGTGGTGAGTGTTGTAATTCTTTTGTTCTTGTAGTTCTTATTTAGAAAACCTTTTATTCTTTTCAGGACTGTTCATGATACATGCAGTAATATTAACTTAGCCTGTTGTTCTGACAGTCGCAATGGTTGATAAAGGATCATAATGAAGAAAAATGAATAAAATACCTGTTCTGTGATAGCTCATGGAAACTCCTCTGAAAGGTGATCCATTTAGTGTGGGATTTTCAAAAAATCCTGGGAACTGGGCACATAATTCTAAATTCTTTGTGTAAATCCCATTCTTTTCAATAATTCAGCGTAAACATTTGCTCAAAACTGCCAAACCTCTACGTGTGTTATATGCATGTAAATATTAGATCTTAAGATTATATCTTAAATAATACTTTACATTAATTTGATTAAACAATCTGGCAATGCCTATAACTGTTGCAATAATCCATCTTCCATGCAGATTTCTCATTGTAGTTTATCATTAAATAATGAAAGCTTAAACTAAAGTGTCCAAACTAGTGTCATATCCCTTCCAATGCTTTGAATTTTTCATCTTCACTGAATGAGCTGCATAGCAATTTGAGCACACCCTTTAGACAGATATCAAAGCTTCCTGATGATTCTTTTTTGCCAATATTCACTGCCTGCCTTCTGGCTCTGACCACTGCTGATAAAATTATGGAAAGGATTATAGTGTTTCGTTCCTTTAAATGCCAGGCTGGCGAACTTAAAATAAGTCTGCTTAAGAGCAGCACTCATCAAGGACAACCTTGATTATTCAAGCCTGTTTGAGCAACAGTTCCTAGCCTTCAGGCCACATTAGCAGACGTATTTGCTTCCCTTTCAATGTTCAGATGATTTTTCTTCCTTTTTTTTGGTGGGTTGGGGTGTGTGTGTAGCGGGGTGTAAAGAGCATGTAAAGATCATGCTTTCCCCATAACTTGGGACACAGAATCTCTCCTGTTATGGGGATGTGAATGGTTCTGAAGGCTTTTCCGTCTTTATTGAATAACGCCTAATTTAAAGTTTGTCACTTATGATTTAGAGGGTAACAAAGCCATTCTCAGAATGTCTAGCATATTGTCATGCATAAAATTCAATGACCTTGTGTGTCTGCATTCTTGTGAGAGCTGACTGCAACCATAACTATCAGCTTTCTGTGAGTTCTGAAGTAACAGCAACATTATTTTTGTATATTTACTGTGAGTTATGCATTGATATAGGTAAAAAGCTGGGCTTAATTCTCAGAAGTAGCTGCATATTTGTGTACATCTGCACATGTACTTTTGGGCAAAGGTTTACATTCCTGGTAAATGTTGTGGGGACAGGCGCTTATGGGTGAGATGGTACATACTGGTAAGCTGGAGCTTGAGACTCCGGGCTCTGTAAGAAGTGCTGGCAAGAAGTCGTAGCGTGTTGGCCATTTGTGTATTTTAAGTTCTCTCTGGTGGATGCATTTTCTGTTCCTTGTGGGCTTGGTCTCAGAAGGCATCTGCAAATGCACCAATCTGTGGACGTTTATTTTCTAACCCAGGGGAACTGTGAGCTTGCACGTAGGAATGTGGAAACCATGTTACATGTATATTGGTGCAGGTAGGAAAATACCCATTTTTTATTGGAGAGGAGAATACCTGGGAATAATAAACCAAGGAAGTCTGAACAAAGAAATTCAACTTCTTCTGGAATTGTATCACTCTGAGTGAGTGGAGAGTAAGGCCAGCTGTGTCCAAAGCACTCAGCTTTGCTTTAAACAAGCTCCTTTTGCTCTGCTGAAGTGCTCATGAGACAAAGCTCTACAGCAGAAGAGAAAGCTCCACGTCAGATGTGCTAAAAATGTTCCATATTAGAAGATGCAGCTTCAAAAGTCAGAGCTGTACTGCTGTTTACAGAGATCTTTCCAGTTAGGTAGACAAGAGAAGGAGAAATAATTCCTGAGAGCTTTGTTGTATGTCAGCTGGTAACTTCTGCTGGTGACAGAATTTTAAACTTGTAGTATATTCATAGGCATATAAACTCAGATACAGAATTGTGATTGAAAAATCATATTTTTTGATTCTTTGCTTTGAGCTGGCGTTAAACAAACAATGATTTGAAAAAAGGCAGTGGGGTGGAGACAGAATCCCAGAGAAGTAATGGGGTATTTGAAGGTGAAATCTAGTCACCAGTGAGAAATTTGTTACTTTTGGGAATCTGAAAAGTAACGCAGCATGCAAAGCTTTTTAACTAAGTATGACCTTTGAAAGAGGAAACAGGGAAAGAAGAAAGAACCTGTGTGTTTGAATTTCAACATCTGTTAGGATATGTAAGAAAATTAGGTGAAAGCATTTAGCTTCTTTCTGTTCTATAGGCTTAAAAGGGCTTGTTCAAGTGCAGCTGATGGGAAGAACAGCTTAATTTGCAGATAAGGCACGTTCTTTGGCCGTGAAAGGGTACACCACCAGCAGCTTTCTCCTCTCCTTCCCACTCCAACCCTTTTAAGTAGAAAGCTGTCAACCTTTTCAGTTATTCCTGCTTAGGAACAATCACACAGTTCCTTACAAGTTGGCTCATCTTTTGTCATTCTGCTTTTATGTGAGTTAAAAGTAGCTCCATGCCTCTGAGAAGTGCTGAAGCCTGCTTTACAGTGGCTCTGTGACTTGTCATCAACTTGTTTGCTGGACTTCTATATATTTTTATTTTTAAATCATAAGTTGATTATACCTTATTTGAAGGTTGTATTGTGTTTCCTCATTTTTAAACATGGGAAAGTCCACACAGGAAAGAGGTCATATAAAAACTTTAACCATAAAAGGGTTTTATTGACATTTGTTCCTTATTAAACAAGAAATTATAGAAGTTAGTGGTGATGCATTTGGTATCTAAAAGTCAGTCTTATCTTTCTTTTGGGTGGTATTGCTAATGTCTTTCATCTGTGAATTCTTCTGTGTCTTGTAAGCTTAGAGGTATTCTGAATTTCAGGGTGGGGTGGGCTGGGGAAAAGGCATTAGCAGAGGCTCCCTGCTCTTCTGTGATCTCTTTCCCTTTGTGAAGCATGATTGAAACTGGTTAGCAGTTGCTCCCTCTCTTGAAGGGAGAAAAGATGCAAGTGCACACCCATGAATCATGATTATTTAAGCTTCTTTAGTCTAAAAACAACAGCTCAAACTTCTTGAAAGTTGTGTTTGTGCTGTTGCTGCTGCTGCTTTTAAATATGACTGGACGGAAGGCATTGTCTTGCCTTGAGTTTCACAAGAAGAGGGTTCAGTTCCTGAGTCTGTTGTCTGAAATACGTGTGCAGGTTTAGGGAAAGTGTAGCTAGTTTTTTGAAGTGTTCAGTCCTACTAGTTCCCATTAACATAAACTAGTCTTGAAAACATTCACCACCTCTGCTTGGTTTGAGCTTGGACTCCGTCTGCATCTAGGCTGCACGGTAGCAGCTTTCTGTGAGTCATGGGCACTGATCACATGCCATGGACATGAGGCATGAGGACACGACAGTCATTTACTATTATGCTATCTTTTAGCCATTTAAAACAATTCTTCTCTGAAGTATTGGGCACCACAGTATGTAACTGGCAGAACATTGTTAATACCCTTAAAGCTAAGCTTAGTTCCACACTTTGAACACCTTTTTTAATATAACATAGACGGTTGTCTTTCCATTTCCTCTTTTCTTCTGTTTAAGACATAAATTGATAGTTTTGCATTCCCCTATTGTGACAGGTATGTATTCAAATTGCCTTCATCTCACTGTCAACAGACCCAGAGAGAGAAGTTCTCTGCTAGAACTGAATCAGACTTTTGAATCTAAATGTATAAGCCCTCACTCCTACAGTTTTAAAGATTCAATTATGGTAGTATAAAGGCACTAACAGATTCACACCCCTGGAGGGGAACATAATGCTATATGAGGGCAGTCTGCGTTACATCCTATTCCACAGACATAATCCTTCAAAAGCCCTGCTCACAGAAATGGTGTAGCTTCTTTGCGCTATATGTAACTCCTCCTGTAAGTTATACCTCCATGCTTGAGTCTCAGGTGGATTTCTTGCTGTGCATTTCAGATCTGATGGAGTTGCATTAACTTACTATGCACTAAAGGTTTCTCTTTCTTTTTGAAAAGAGGAAAAAGATCATATCTTTTTCTGTCATTTGCTTTTGCCAAACATAGGGTCTACTAGCTGGGGGGGGAGTATTTCACTTTAGTTACTGGTTTGCTGCTATCATGCCATAATTACAGGTAAGCCACTTACCTGTTGCCTTAGCCTTTAGTCTTTAGAGTTAGATGCTGGCTCCAGTCAAATGTTTGCATGGTTCCAACACATGAAACATCTTCCTCCCTCTGGAAGGTTCTGGGCACTACCCTAATACAAACACTAATAAAGTATTTAAGAAATGAATGCTTCCAGGAATTCTCCTTACCCTTAAAGTGAAATGCTGAATATAGCTGCTTGGTGTTCTCTTTAAGATTGTGAGGAGTTTATGTGGAAATACTTTTAGGGGTGTAATTTGAGAGTGATTTGCCCAAACCCAGATAACTAATAGAAGGGGTGCTCTGAGCAGTAAGCAGACATTTGGGACTGTTCTCTGCCTGGTTTATTCTCTGTGCAAGTGTACTGACTGATTGCTAATTAGAGGTTAGGTGAGGTTCCCTTATTTATTCTGAAACAAAGCACAGTCACGAGAACTCTTCTAGGACAAGAAACTGGCTTCTCATCCTCCTGTAATGCTTGGACAGGTAGAAAGATGTCATCTCAATTTGGCGTTGCATAACAGCATTGGTCAAACATTTTGTAAATTTTAAGTAATTTAATCCAATTAACATGCAGCTAATTTAGCATGACATAAACTGTAGATGTGCAACTCCAGCTTTGTTTGTTAAATTCAACATTAAGTCGCTGTCTTGACACCTAAAGGATGTATAATCAGTCACCAATTAATTAGCATCAGTATGTCAGGTACTCATTAGAATAATTGACTAAAGTCTTTCTCGTTGAAAATGGCTTTTTGCTTAATTTTATGCACTTAGTGAAATGGAAAACAGTCCTGAAACATGTAGACAGATCTCATAGGTCATCTGCATAATTTGTTTGCCAGGTTAGCGCAGGCACATCCTCAAGTGCTTTTTGCAGCTTAGCTGATGTAGCTTAGGCAGTAAGTTTCCCCAACAGCTTCTGGAAAATATATTTTATAACATTGTTAGGTGACCATAAGTAAAAAGTGCAAGTTAACTCTGACTAATCGGAAATATAAAAACAGCGAAGTTAGCCAACTTCAGACGAAGGAATGTGTTGGGTCTGCACAAGTCCTCCTCGGACAGTCTCTGACCAGAACTGGTTTTGAGTGACAGTGTTGCAAAGACAGTTTATGAAGCAGTTCATACAGAAGATGAAAAGACGCAAATACTATTTCTAATGTGTGCTTGCTCGTATTAATTGTTTCAGGAGGTGTCTGTTGGCACAAATGACAGGACTTGGGGTGGGTGCTGCTTCCAGCCTTCCAGACTGGAGGTGCAGAGTGATGCTTTTCAAAATACCCAAAGACCTCAAGTGAATCCATGGGGCTCGCAGTGGACCTTGGATAAAGCCTTAGCTGAATAACCTGAAAGCGTCTCCAGGGTAAAGCATCAGCAGCAAGTCTGTTATTTTGCAAGATAATAAGCACAGTTCTTTTACCAGTGAAATTCATTGCAAATCTAATGCAGTAAGTGTTATGTAAACTTACGTTGAGCTGTTGTGACTCAGTCTAAGGAATGCAATTTAGAGCTACCTCTTTCAGTTGGTTATTTCATTTTTTTTAGTGCTCACGGTTGCAGGTCATTTCCCAAAAGAGGAAGGGAAGATTAGATATAAAACAAATTGCATGATTAACATTTGTAGATGTGGGAGAAAATTTTGCATTTTTACAGGAACTAAAACGATGAAAGCAGTTTCAAAGTAAGAATGCCAAGAAAGGTAGACTTTATTCCGTTCTGCACTTGTGTTTATATATACATTTTAAAAAAGCAAATATAAAAAGAACGGTATTAAGGTTGCAATCATCCGTTAACAAGTTAAAAACTGCTGGACTTGAGACGCATGATATGTGTGCAGCACAGACGAAAAGTAAAAGGTGAAATAGCAGCATGCAGGAGTGTCATGCCAGAAGGCACGCGATGTGGCAGATTGAGCAATTGAACCCAGTACCCGGTATTATTTATATAGTATGTAAGCGCACAGATACTTAAATTGACTTTGTTTATGTGAGGGAACTTTTAAGGGGGGACTTAGTATGACTGTAGAGCCCTGCAAGGTGATGGGAGACCCGCGTGGTTCTGTACTGATTCAGTTACCTTGGGTCTTGTTAGCTGAGGAGTCTTTGCACCGTGACCGCAGAGAGTCAGTAGCCACATCAAGTTTTGGACCTTGTGCCCATTTTCCTGCATCGTTGTGCTGCGTTAGGTGTCTGTGTCTCTTCTCTATTCCTATTGACCTTGAATTATTACACCAGGCATTATTATTCAGGTCAAATGTCTAGATCTGGCAGTTTGCATCTGCAGTGAGAAGGAGAAACTGTGCCAGATTTTCGGTACCAGTTGGGCTGGTGACTGCCTCTGCTCATCACACTTCACAGGGCGTGCTGCTCGCTTGAGTATGGGCAGCAGGAAGGCTGGCTGTGGTTGCCCATTTTCTATCCCCTCTGGTGACAGGCACTCCCGGGGCTGTGCGGTTCAGTTCAGAGCACTGATGAAATGCAGCAGACATGTCACAGCAGCACACTGAGCAGCACAGGCTGTGCAAATAATCTCTTACTTTAATACTTCAAGGGCCCCTCTCTGAAACAAATAGTGTGTGGGTGCGTGGTATGTTTCTTTTTGGCTAGCAACATACTGTCAGCTTTAGTTTTGATCTAAATTAGAGAAATTAAGTATGTGGTTCGTCAGTTTACCTCATTAATGAAATTACTTCTGTAGCCTTACTCCAGTTTAAGCGAGGTCCATCACTGAAGATGGTTTTCTTAAAAAACATATCTATTGTGTCTCAGAAAGTTAATTCATTTTTATAAACATTCACACTAATGTGTCTGCAAGGTGAATACCAATCATGCAAATGCCCGTGTTTATTTTTCCTAGATTCTCCTCCTGAAACAGGTAAGAAAATTGTCTGCTGGGGTCAGATGAACAACCTATTTATCAACACCAATATCTCCTGCTTTTCATTCATAGATCTCAAAAAACTTTTCAAAGGAATTTAATAGCATTTTATATATAACATGCATATAGTAAATAAATAAAAGAGTGGGAAAAGGAGGCAAAGTGACCTTCCCTTGGGCCACCCAATAAATGACTTTGCAGCCCGGAGAAGAACTCCTGTCACTTGAGCTCCTTGCCAGAGATTTAAGATCAGAAGTGGCAGAAGTTGGAACAGAAGCCTCAGTTCAAAGCTTTATCCTCTAACCAACACTGGTGTCTTATTTCCAAGAGTGGAATTAAAAACATGCACTGAGATATAATCAAAATATTAACTGCTGGTTTTCCTGAACTCTGAATTAATAGGGCATTATAGATGTTTGAAAACTTTTGAGATTATGGACTGCCTGGTAGATAATTTCCCTTTTAAGAAAGGGAAAATAAGTTGCTAATTTCCTGCAAAGTGAATTGGAAGAAGATGGAAATAAGTGTCAGGCAAGTCTAGAAAAAGGAACTGTGAGAATAACTGCTCAAGGGAGAGGTATTGAGATGACCTTTCTTTCTCTGGGTTCCTTTGTTAATGAAGGCAAAGTTGCTTTAAAGTGCAGCAAGTCTGAGCTTCTGTAGATGGGGTTTGTCAGGTTGGGAATTGGCTGGGACCAGACCTTCTATTACATGAGCCTCTCTGTGAATTATAACCTTTAAATATTAAATACACTTCAGGTCAAGCTAGTCCGGTTTATGAGGCAGCAGGTACAGTGAAAGAAGAGTAAATACTTGCATTTTATGAGTGTAATTTCAAACCAAATTCCAGGTTTGTTACTCATGCCAAAGATGTACATAAAATCACTATAGCAATCAAAACATGAATCAAGGCTCATAAAGCCAACTTGAATCTTTAATGAAGATTCTTTCAAGGATTTGTTGCCACTAACAAATCAGCATCGTCTGCTTTTTCACAGTCTAGAGGACAGACTGCTGTAACAAAGATCTCTTGCCTGTCTTATTTCTACAAGGTGAATCACTGTAACTCTGAAAGTCTTTTCAGGGGTAACAATATTCATTGGAATACCTTTCCTGGGCATTTTCTGCATTTAGGAGTATTGCAACATATATAGAACTTTCTGTGACTGAACCAATGGTATATTTTATTCAGGGTCAGCAGAAATTCAGAAATGCAAAAAGAGCATGAACAGGCATTACAGCTGTGATGAATATTTTGAATGGGTAAGATTTCTGTCTTCAAAAAAATATTCTTCAAGGTAATCAAAAATTTACATAAGTTTGATTACAAATTACTAAATGGCTATCAGGTAAGTGGAGATTCTTCCATGAGAAATAAGATTTTTTTCTTTCTTGATGTTGTATTAAAAAGTGAAATTTAGTTAAAACATGGGAAAATTGAAATTGAACTAATGGAACTAAGACTGTAACCTGCCAAATGGAGAGGGTTGAAGACAGCTCTGTTGGAACAAACTGTACCATAAGAAAAAAGCAGAAACATGGTCCACTTTTGGAAGTTCATGAGGTCTGCATACAGATATGTGCATGGCAAACTAACTCACCAAATTCCATTAAAGGAAAATATACCTTACAGAGATGCAAATAGAATTTAAAAATATTTTCTGAGAAAGGAGAGAGAAAAAAAGGGGTAGTGGAGAGGAGGAAGTGGGCTAATGTTATTAAGCTTTTGATGCATCTTGTGTTTTAACCATCATGCTTCCACTAACTTCAGAAAACAAAAGTTTATGGAAGCTGAAGCCCTTTCTTATTATTCTGTATCCAAGGTACTGATTATCCAGTAGTGTTTTGTAAAATGTCCATGGAAGTTCTTACATATTCTGGCACTTAGTCTTACAGAGCTCTGCAGTCAAATGAATAAAGTGTTTCTGTTAAAGCCATTTAATGCTTTTGAGCTAAGCAAAGTCTGTTAAATTTTGCTTTTAATAGAAAACCAAAGAAAAAATAATTGCTGACTTTCCCTACAAAGAGTAAACATTTTGTTTTTTTAAATATTACACGGGACACTAGCATGAGTCATGCAAATCTGAAGTGGTGTTCTTTGTGGGAAAAAGTCCTCAGGACACTTGATTCAACGCTAATATTCTCTGCTTAGACCTGACAATGTTGTTATTGGCACACGGAACAATCATTGTTTTCTGTGAAGATCAAGTAAAGGTCTATTAGATGGCTTGACAGCTGGAACAGAAGCAATTGCCTGATTTGCATGTTAAGGAAGCTGTAGAGATGTGCTTTCTGAATATGCTTCCTCTGCTATATTCCTGGTAGATAAATATTTGATGTGACTGGAAACATCCAAACTTTATTTGTGCATAGTTAGCTCTTCTTAAAAATTTCAAATCTTAGAATTCAGCAAGTGTAAGATTCCCCTTTTATCTAATGCACGTGTGTCTTTTAACACTTTCAACAAACTGCCTCTGGTAGTTCCATGCATTTTTCTCATCTTTGAGATTGTTCATATTTTTGCAAATGTTTCAAAATACAAATTTTTCTGGTTTTCCATGACTGATGGTTTTTGCAGCTACCTCGTGTTTCTAAGACTATGGCATTTGAGCAATCCAAAGAAACTGCCCTTTATGCCAATGATGAAGAAAACATTGCTTTAGGTAGCAGTAAATATCCAGATGTAGCATTGATGAAAGATTTGCTGTGATACCTACAGAAAATACTGTCCAGAGCAGATGCGTTTGAAGCTACTTCCATGACAGTCAGTATTGTCGTAGGGTTTCTTTGTGGTGCCTTCATCTGTCTCTCACCTCTTGTATTTAAGGTTAGATTTTGAACTCTTGGAGCAAGCAGTAACTTTCTGGTCATATGGCAAGCATGGAAAGGTGCTTGCTTAGTATATGACTAATTTTTACAATCCTGTAAGACTCTAAACTTCAGGTTGGAAGGTTTACACTGTAAGACCGTATTTGATTCTGGGTCTGATGCTACGTAGTAGTTCCTGAATTCCTGGTGTGTTTTGTGGGAGCACAGGCTATTATGTTACAAAGAGTTATTCAAAAGTTCTTAGATTTATTTATTTTTTCCAGTGGTCCAAATACAAGTGAAAAGGCATCTTCTCTCAGTTATATATTTGCTTTGTTTCACTGTGGGCGAAACAACTTGACAAGTATTATAGGCAGTATATGGGAAAGTCAGGACCGGCAGTCTGGTGGTGGACCTGTATCTGCCCAGGCTTAAAACTGCTGAAATGGCTGTGGAATTGCAGTCAGAATTTCAGTTGTGAAACTTGCAGCTTTGAGAGGTGTCTACTGCTGTGAGTGAAGTGGAATTTTTAATCTGTATTTCCTTTGGTCTCAGTCACAGTGATGTCCAGGCATATCTTTGGGATAAATAAAATATCCTCCTGGGATTTCTGGGAGACATGGAAATATTCTGAGCACCACTTCAGAGACCGACTACATCCCAGGAAGATTATGTGGCTTTTTAAAAAGTTCACAGCACGCTGAGGAACAGGAAAATCTCCTGGCTTACATTCCTATGATTTAACCACTATTGCCCTCTTCTTTAAAATGTGTGGCAATCATCTCAGTATGCAAGAACATTGATCATTCAGTGGTGATGGTTCTCAGGTAATACTCTGTCCTGGACGGACCTTAACTTTGTACTTTATCGTTTTTCTTTAAGTCATTCATAGACTTATTTTTCTTGCAGAACTTGTAAGCTGGTGTTTGGTCAATAATATCCAGCTCAGTTCAATCATGGCACCTATTTTGTCAGCAGCTGCAAATGAAGGCCATACTGAGAATGCCACTTGAGCTGTGATTCAACAAATGCCGCTTAGTGCTCTTCCTAAGAAAAAGTGTTAATGGATCTCTCAGAAAAATATAGCTGTAGATTTGGTTTACAGGAAATCTTTTATGTGATGCTGACTTTTTCACAGTTTAAGGTTTATGAGGGAAATTTAGGCGCTCTGTGTATATAAAAATAACTCAAAATGAGGGAGCACAATGATAATTGTGGATTTCAATATTTCTCCTTCACTGTAGTGTAAATTCCAGTCGATCACACTGAGTTCTCATAATTCTTCTGTGTGGCTAATGGAAACATCGAGCTTCAGGGTGGTAAAAGCTTGCTGCTGTCTTCATGTACTGCTTAATCATCATCGCAGTCACATCAGAGTCTTCATTTTGTGTTTAATCATTTTCGTTTAGGACCTTGACTGACATTATACATATAAAACTTGAGTCTCGTTTGCTGTAACTCTTCCGTGCACACACACCTGAACAGGGAGTAAATTATTTACATTGACTTTACGTCCCCTTATTACATTAGTGGGGTTGTGTAAAACAAACAAAAAACCCCCTTTGACTACATATGACATGCCCCAGACCAATGCATGAGTCCGTGGTGCAAAGCACGGGAGATCAGTCCTGAAGGTTGGACTCATTCTCAGTTTCATCTGCTGTGACAAAAGATTGGTTTTTGTAACACGTGCGGTGCAGGGCAGAAACGTGTGTGCTGGCTTGGGGCAGACAGCGGGGTAGTTGTAGTGAGAGTGCTGTAGAACTCTACCCAGACACCCAGCATCTAAATGTGGGTCAGACTGCTATGCTGCCACTGTTGTACTTACTTGCTTCAGTATTTCATGTGGTACTGCGCTCTGCCATGTAAAGTTGTCTAAAGCGTCTTCTGGGGCTGCTGATGGGCTCAGGTTTAAAAAATAAAATAGTGACCTACTTGAGAATGCTGTCAGTGCGAGGAGGAGACCATTCCATGTACGCTCTGCGGGCTGAATAGGGATTAGAGGCATTTAACTGTGAATCTTGCAGCCTTCAGATTTTATGACCAGATCCTTCTATTCTTTTTTAATCTTCACTAAATAAAAGGGTTAGGGCGAAGGGAAGAGGAGAGAAAATGATCTTATAACAACTTCAGAAACTGTCTTTTCTTTGTAACTGGGAATAAAAAACTCCAATGAAATGGGAATGAGACAATAAATCGTCTCCGCTTATATGTTACTAACTCGCAATTATTTTCATTAAATGTTCACAGGCACAATTTCAGTTATTTAAATCAACATGATGACCTAGTTTAAAAAAAAATAAAGTTGGAAAAGAATATAGCTTTAATTATACTCTGTGATGGCTTTATAAACTTTAGAGTACATGTAATCTGACATACATGTAAGGCTCCCAGATCAGCAGAAAGGCCAGCAGGATGGCGAGGGAAGTCTGTAGTCTCTGCATCCTTTTTATGCAGTTGGCTTAAAATACCTTTGCATCCAAATGGCAGTTTAGGGAGAAAAGCAGGATTCCCTCATTATGGTTTCAACATTGAGAAGTCCATTATGTACACTGTTTATTATAAACAATACACTTTGGGGAAATCATGTCCCCATCAAAGCTGGTAATAAAATTCCCTCGTTCCAGTGGGGCCAAGCTTTCAGATGTTGTTCTTGCTCTCAGAAAATAGAGGATAAAACTTCAGTTCCTGCAGTGTCTCCACTGGTCTTTGGGAATAATTCACGTAGTATTTTTGCTTGCAAAACACTGAGCAGTGTAATTGTAATCCAGAAAAATGATTTGGGGCAGGTAATCAGCTCCAGTTGTGTAAGTGCACTAATGTAATTGATTCAGAGAATGCAAGTATTGTTGTACTCATTGCATTCCTTCCCTGAGGATGTAGAATGGGAATGTATCAAATAAGTCCTCATTTCTTGTAATATTGTACCAGCTATTTCACTAAAGACAGGGACCAGGCAAACAACTGACCACCAACCCAAATCGTCCAGCGCTGAGAAGGTGAAATAAACTCACATCTCTCATAATGTCTTGTATCTACACTGAGTTCAGAAATTGGCTAGAGCACAATCTCACTTTCATTTTTATTGTATTTTGGCACACAAGCAGGCTGAATTCATTAGGACAACTGCTATTCTATAGAAGCATTAATAATCCATGTTTCCTATGTGACAACATAAATTTTATCAGTTACCGGTAACAAGCATCATAAAAATAGTTTGCAGTAGTCTTTCGTGGCAACTTGATAATTCACACTGCAGTAATAAGACATTCTCTGGGGCTCCTTTTCATCGCTAATGTAGTGCATGAATGCAGAGCTTTTATTTTTAGTGTATCTTAGAATTGGGCAAAGGTATTATTTGGCATTATCACAGTACAAGTGCTCTTTCTTCAGGTCTGCTCTGATTCTTGTAAAATACTAAATCTCGCTTTCCTAATGCCTGATCATACCCTGCTGTAATAAATGTTAAAACAAATGAAAAAGAAAAATCAAAGTATACTGTAGTTGAACTCCTGAGATGTATTGCAACAGCACTTTAACTTGCACTTCAATTTTGCACAAATAGCTTTCTATTTTAGGTCCTATGCATTTATGAAAAAACACCAAAAGTTCCATTTATATTGAAGATGCAAGACTACCAATATGTGGCTAAATTAGTTACTGTCATCTATTTTTCATACTGCAAGCCCTGTTGGCAATCCATGTCAGTTACAAATTAAGTTGCATGGAGGTATAGTTCTCGATAGAAATCAATTTTCAGCACAGAATGCCTTATTTGCAGTTTCATGGCTTAAAACTACTTACATGAAGTGATTTATTGTTTGCGGTTAGGGGAGAAGGCTATTGAGGGGATGATTGTCTGATTTTGACTTTTTTAGTCTTTATTGGCAGTGTTTGCTTTTAAATATTAAATTTAAAATAATAACATGATTAAATATAAATTTAGTCTGAATCATTAAAGTATACTAATTTGTTGACACATGGGAATTTGCATAATATGCAAAAATTTGCCCAGCAAATGGCATGATGTTTCTCAAATTATGCAAGCTATATTTCGAGCTGCCAAAGAGTGGAAAGGTGAAGACCAGGGGCTGCTGAAGGTAATGCAAACTGAATCTTAACTATTATATTTATTTATAAATAATGATGGCAGCGGTGCCACAGAAATACAACAACAGGGTAGCCTGGATTGCTGTGTAGGCCAGATCCTAAGTAGCCATAAACTTGTTCAAGCGAAGTGGTGTCATTTGGCCTCAAGTTATCATAGACTGTGCCTGTTCACCCTGCCTGAGGCTCAGTTCTAATATAACTGTATCTGTAGCCTGAAATAAGAATTTATCTTAACAGAGACAGTGTGACAATGCTGAAATGGACTTATTTTGCCTGCACTTGAAATTAACCTTTTGTTGATGTAATTAATGGGGTTTTAATCCAAATCTCATTTGCAGGAACAGAGAGAAGGGCTCTCACTATCTATTCCTTAAATGCAATCAGAACAGCAGCAGCAGGGACAAGGGGCTGCGTAGAGTCGGAATGGAAGTGTATTTTGCAATGTTGGACATGCACTTGTTTGGGAAGGAGTGATGTCACTTCAGCAACAGCTTCCGAAATTTGACCCCACATTGATGATCCCAGTGTTTTGCTGGCGAGGTCTGGGCTGCAAGTAGGCTTTTACATCTTCTGCTTGCCTTCTCAGCAATTCTTAGTACTGTTTTTGTTTCCAGTTTGATAGGGTAAATGTCTGGTAGCATTACATGTTGTCTAAATGTGAAACGTAACATGAGCAGCATGCAGCTCAAAGTAATGGGGAAAATATACTGAATGAATTGCGTGCTGTCCTAACATAACTGCATATCCTCAAAAAATGGAGTGCTCTGATGGAAGGAAAACAGCTGTCTGCAGCCTTACACTTCCAGTTTTTCACAGGCTCGTATTTGACTGCTTCTCTTATAGCACAGGACTATTTCTTTACCACGTGGTCACTCACAGTCAATACAACAGAAGATTTTCTACGTTCTTGTGCTTTTAATTTCAAGACTATTCATTACTGTCTTCCAGTGCTGCCCTATTCATTGTTATTCATGTGTTTTTATTTCTTAAAAGATGGAAATGAAAGACACCTCTGTATCTTGATTAAAATCTCTACCATTTTACTTTTTAACCACTCCATGTTTTAATAGCCCTCTCTCTCACGAATTGATTCCACGATATTATGGAAACATACTTTAAAAATTACTGCTTCATCATTCTTCTTGTTCTAGAGTATGAAATAATTTCTGTGTGCCCGATGAGGACTTCATCATATATGTAGTCCAGCTGGATGACCCTAGTGTGGTAGGTGCATTGACTATCTGCACTGACTCATTTATAAAGTTGCACGCTGGGATTCAGCATTAGAGTCGTTGCCTGAGGTGTTGTTAACCAAACAAAATATTGATGGAGATGGTCAAGAAATGCAGTGCCAACATTCTGAAGCTGATGAGAGCAGGAGGAAGGGCTTAAAGATCTGATCTCTAAGGTTATTAATGTTAGTTTCAGTAGTGACACAAGCCACTGTAACAGATCATGAACCCATACAAGCTGGATAGAAAGGTGGTTTTTGTCAAATAGAATGTTACTCCCCCACCACTACCTTTAAAGAAAACGGGTATTGTCATGGACTGTCTGCTTGGATCCAAACCAGAGGTTTTTGCATCAACATAAAGCATGGTAAGCCTAAGCTGCCCTTTAAGTGTATGAGTAATATATTGAAATAAATTATACCATGTAGGGGAACTTAAACATGTTGAACCAGAACTCAAAAACAAAACAACAACAACAAAACTGTTGTGTGTGTGCAGCCTACAACACATTTGGTTTAAACCCATGAATTCTCTCAGAGGAAACTGAAATCCATCTAAGGGAGTCCTTACAGAAATGCCCTGAAATGTTCAAAAAATGAATTCCTGCAAAAGATTATACATAATAGAAACCTGCTCTTTGTGGAGGGTGGAATAAAATGTTAATACTCCATTTCAGATGTCAAGGAAAGGGTTTGCCTCATTATGTAGGTGTTTGTTTCCTTGTATGTTTTAGAAGCTTTGTAAAAAAAATTAAGGTGTTAAACAAAAGGCCATTTGTTAAGATGGACTGTTGTCAGGCTTATGTGACTGTGGATCCTTCCAGCTGGGACATCTGTGGAAAGGAAAGAAGCTGAGGGGGGAGAGAAGAAATTTAAGAGTGTTTGGGACAGGTGTAGTGAGTGCTCTGAGTGTGTGTGGTATCTGCCTCTCCTGTGCTTTATGCTGGAGGTGTGAGTGATGGCATTGGAAGGAGCACTGAACCCCATGGTGGTATACAAAACTGGAGTTGCTCAACTTTTTCTTATGCTACATTTAAGTTTTTCAGCCTCTGAGATTTGCTTTTTGTTGTTTACAGGCTGTGTTTTTCCCTCTTTTATTACTTGCATTTTATTTTCTGCAAAGATAATGTGCCTCAAAGTCAAACACAAAAGGAGGCTGGTGACAGACAAGCTGCTTTTTATCATCTTCAGGGAATTACTGTCATTTGCTAAGTATGTGACCTGCTCTCTTTTGCTCTCTTTGCATCTTGCGGCAAGTAAGTAGCGCAGCTGGGAATCAAAACAAAACAAAAAAAAGTTGCCTTGCTGAAAACAAGCCGGGATAGTAGCTGCAAGCTCTGTGACTGCCCAGCTATATTCCTCCATCAAAAGAGCTACAACAGGTCCCTTGGTGATTAGCAGGAATGTGTGTCAGCTAGCACTAAGTACATTTGATGTACCGGGCCTACACTAGTTCAAAAGTGTGTTGGAATTTGCTGTGTTCTGCTAATTTTTGTATCGGTTAGGAATCTGTCAGCTGTGGTTTCTATGTTTTTCTGTGTATTTATTTCCATGGAATCAGGAAATATTTCTTGAAGGAGTATGTTGTCTCAAAAGCTTTCTTCATGTGGAAGACAACTCAGCAGCAGCTCTTTGCTCTAAGTTCTGGCAGAATGTGGAATATGTGGATCCTCTTTCACTGTCTGTGGTGTTTATTGATGGTGAGGCATTCATAAATGTGTTGCTGAGGTTGATACAGGCAATATCAACATCACTTCCAGTTTTCAGCTTTCATTTCACTAGGCAGGAGAGGCATCAGAAGATCCTGTTTTAGTCTCTCTGACTAAAGGAAGAGTTGGGTTTACTGTCCAAATACCTTGTGAGTATTCGTTCTCCTTTCGCAGGTCAGGTGCTAAAATTATTCTGCTTCAGACCTCTTACCCTAAGGATTACTTAACTTACTCTCTTGCCAAGGTAGCAAACTGAATGTCATTTTTCTTAGCCTTATTTACAGTAAGCTCCCTTTATTCAACATAGAAGCAGGAAGGGATTCTTAAAGTGGACATAGATCACATTTATGTTCGCTTAATTCCCCTTTACACTGCCAGAATGATGTAAATCAACATTAGAATAGACCAAAATCAGCCCCTCTCTACCAATGGTCTTGCAGTAGGAACTGCAGTAAAGCTGATTCATTTAGCCTTCTTTAATAGTAGGCCACTCATTATTTTCATAGTTTACAAGTCATTTGAAATTGTTTTATTAGCCCCAGAGCTAGAAGGATGATGCCAGGAGGAGTGTTTGCATCTATTTAGATATGCCCCTGTTTACTCAGGACAACATTGATATTCTTCATTTTCACTATGAATGCATGCCACGTTTAAGCTAAATTCTGGAAGTGGGAGACCTTATGAAGCTGTTAGGAAGTTCCCATTGACCTAACTGGAACAGCTTCAAGACATCTATGTGAATATTATTTCTTCTCTGTTCATTGATCTGTCAACTACTGTTCCTTTGCAGAGAACCTATCTGGGTACCCTTGTGAGTATGGGTCCCATTTAATCCTGTTCAATCAGTGTCATTGCTTATATTGGCCCCTCTCTGTGACTTTTGTCTTTTTTTTCCACCCGATGGAGTATTCAAGGGTGAAAATCCATCACAAGCTCCCTGCTACGGTAGTGATTTGTAAGATCTGTGTGCCTGTCTACGGGAAGGTGATCTCTTCAACTAAACCACCAATATGGCTGTGATAGCCAGAAATGACCAGAAATGCCACTGGGACATGTCTCAAATGTGAACATACCGAATAAGAACTTTAATATTCAATACAACTGCGTGCTTATACAACACTGTATAGCATTAAGCAGTGTGAGGGCATGGTCTAGAAGGAACAGCTAAGAAACAGGATCCGACTGAGGCTTCTGATATTTGCTTGCACCAGACTTGTATAAAACATGCCCTCTCTATATAAGCTTCTCTTACTTCACGTGAAATGAAGATGATGATTCTTTCTTTAGCTCATTCCAGGTGCAAATGGTGTTAGTATCCAATTATATTGTGTGCAAGTGCAAGGAGAGAAGAGTAAGAGAAAGAGGAGTGGAAAAAGGACAGAAGACATGCTCTCATCGGGGTTGTGCAGTGTTCCTTCTGTATATCAGTTCTAAAAAAGTAAGGGATCATTAGCTATACTTCTTTTTTTCCCCAAAACCTTGTACTGTTAGCAATTCTATTAATAGTAAGCACTCTTCTATTAAGCAAACTATCCAATTATTAATCCATTAGCAATTATATTGCAGAAAAATTCATTGTAATATCTATTCAGAAGACACATTCTTGACAGACCTTTTTTTTGGGGGGGGGGAGTATCTTCTAATTATGATTTAAAAGGTTGGCTTCCTAAACTTAATGAAGAATTAATGACTTGCATTATTCCATAGTACTCTAGCAAAATCTTCTCACAAATTAACTGTACCTCCTGTTCTCTGCCTTGAAAACTTCTCATGGCACACTCAAGCTTTCTATGGGTTGCTCCTCTGTTTTGTTAGGAGCAGCAAGATTACGTAAGAAAATGGCAGCAATTATGATATTAACATAATGGGAACAATTAGTACAGCAAAATTCAAGTTTTAATTGAAATGCACTCGTGTCTGTTCAGAAGGTCTTTGTCATATCTTGATTTACCTTCTGGTTGTGATAATGTTCTGCTTTCTATTAGCGGGGGTAAAAGCAGAGTGAGAGCATTCAGGCATACAAGACTCTAAGGGAAAAATATGGAAAAGCAGCCTCGTAGCTTTGATATCTGACAAGGGCTTGGTTAAAGGGGCTCATTGATAATTTCCTCCTGAGTCCTTTTTGAAAGGAAGATTTGGAGTTTGATTGATGGACAGCAACAGGAAAGGGCTTCATGGAACCTGTATTTTGTCTTGGGAAGAAACCTGAAAACCAAAAGTTTTGCTGTGGAAATTTGGGTGTGTGGAAATTTTCAGTGTCAAAAAAACCACAAAACTGTTTTCACGTCAGCTCAGCTGAAATGCAGATGATGTTCTGCATCCTCTCTGCCTGTTTGCGTTTTCTAACTTCAGGCAAGGCAATTTATATCTTAGTAACACTTTTCCACACAGAAAGGGATTATAAATACGTCCTTACAACACAGGGTGTTGTTAAGTGTAGACAGTGTGTGTTACATGAGGCTGGTAGTAGTCATATAAGCCTTCTGTCCAACTTTATTAAAGCTTATATCTAATTTTTATCTCAGCAAATAGTTATGTTTGATTTGAAACCTTTCCTTAGGTGAAAAGGGAACTGGAGAATGTTTCTCCTCTTTTTTTTTTAATCTACTTTTGTCCTTTCTCAGGTCTTTCCCAGAAAGAAGATCCATTTATCGTAACTGATTATAACATTCTCCTTTTCAGATACTTGGCTCCTTGCACTGCATTTCTTACTTGCTGCCATGAATACCTAATCCCAAATGAGAATTAGAGAAGCCCCATCTGCAGCACTAAGCAACCGTACGACAGAATGGGAGAGGCATGAGGCTGTCTGTCTGACGCTGCCTGTTTACCCGTGTAAGTTGCCTCCTCTGCCCGTGCAGCCCTCAGGCACTCGAGTGAGGGCAGCGCCTCGTGCCCGCTCCATCCTTTCTATCTCCTACATTGCTGAATGTCACGAGCTCTGACAGACAGCTGATTTATGACTCTTTGAAGTCCCCTATGAAAGTCAGGAACTGTTTTCAAGAAAAAGCAGAGTAATAATTTGAAGATGTGAAACTAAGTCCAACAGTTCTATATTTTAGAGTTTTGCTGGGTTAAAGGATGCTGAAAAGGATTGCTAAAAGCCAGGCACATTCAGTCCTTCGTGACCTTCTGTCATAATTTACAGGTACACAGATTTCTTTACAGATAGAACTAGGAGTACTGTTTGCAGAGGAGTATAATTCCCATCCTTATACTTGGTGCAAGTACTTAGCACCCTCTGTGCAGGTTGTTAACATTCCTGGAGAACGAATATGATGTGGGTACTTACCTGCTGCACTTAGCTGTTCTGGAAAACAAGGATTTTCATCTCTTAATCCAATGCCTTACTGAGCAGAACAGTGTTTGAAAATCCATGGCGAGATGGGTTTTAAGGCATTGTCTTCCCATCCCATAGGGAGCTTGCTCGGCCTTGGTTCTGGTTTTACTACTGCATTATTCTGGGAGGCTTGGCTATATTCTGCTTCAGAAGCATTTGGCTGACTTCGTTAATGTTTAAGGCACCTGCGAAAAGCCTTTGGTGAAAGACAGACGCGTAGATGATGGTGATTAGTTGCAAGTTTTACAATTACAACTTACCGGCTTAATTTTTAAAGAAACTACAGTAGATTGGATGACAAGCATTTTCTCTGTAGCTCTAGATTTTGATTAGCCAGCCAAACTATGTTTTTTCTTATTCTAATAGTTAATAGATTGTTCTGCGCTTAAATGACATTCCGTGACTCATTTAGGAGGTGAAGTGCACCACTGTGTCCTTTGTTTTACTGTCTAAAGTACTTTTTTTGTGAAAAGACGTGATTGTTTTCAAGGGATTTCATTTCCCAGCGTTATTAGTCACAGGTAAATGGGATTAACGCCTGTATCATCTTTAATAACGTGCAAAGAACAATTGCATTAATGTATTCTCAACAACTAAGGATGCCCGAGTTTGCTGCTGTATCTTGCTAGCTGACCTTGCTCACTAGACAGTTGAGCTCTTATTTTGCCACTAAACTGTTGCTGTTGTACTTTGTGTAAAGTTGGTGGTTTACAAAAATGTACTTCTGTAGTTAAAACCCTGGCATGACTGGTCACAGTCCAAAAAATGAATCCCTAGTCATGCAGCAGTTGCTAAGCTATTGGTAGATTCCCGGGAAAAGACTCCGAATGCCCCAGAATAAAAATCCCATTAATGAAAAGTGGTGTAAGAGGAAATTGGCCTGTGAAAATGAACTCATCTTCTACATGTGCAGCAAAGCAGAAAGAGGACAACGACATGTTTAGATACTTGTCACTGCTTACCCAGTATGCACACTTTTCCCTAACTTGACACTTAGGGCAATTTTAGGATTTTAATTAACAAATTCTATCTAAGTCTATTATAAAACTAATAAAGGCAGAATTGTTTTTCCATTTGCACAACAAACCCAAGTTAGCGTAAAGAAATTTATCCTCTTATGTGGTAGTAACAGGCCTCTCTTTCCTCTCTCTACTGAACATTGGACTTTACAGTCGCATACTGCTTCATTTTAAAAGTGACCCTTCCTTTCCTTCCTTCCTGACCTTTACTGCTGCCTTTTTAATACTGGCATGGTGATTACATACAGTTTTCTAAATGAAGAGTTAGAAGAAGAAACTCAAGTTTCTTTATCTGTAATACTAAAATTCCTGTATACCTAATATTATTTCTTTTTATGCTTGTATTAACTTATGTCAGAAAGTCAGACCAGCAGGGGCTTTTGGCAGCCCAAACTGAGTCTCTGTACCTTCTTTCCCTGGGAAGTTAATGGAAGTTAACTGTTTACTTGCTGTTTGTGCCTAAGAGAGGATGTCCTAATGCTTGAGCAGACAGCATCTTGAACCAACCCCGGAGTCTAACAAGAAATTACAGCCACTGAAACCCTGCAGTGTAGGTCCAGAAAAGAAAAACCCCTCGTTGGTACACTATAACCTTGGCATGCTGTTACCTGCTCCCCAGGAAATCAGCACCAAACCACTGGGGCTGTGTTTCACACTGACACACTGTGGTTTGAACATCTTTGCCAAGCACATACTGCAATGTCTCCCGGTGCTAAAAGATGGTGAGAAACACACGAGGGCATGGCTCCTTGCTAGGAGAAGTGTAGCTTCAGTGTCAGTGACAGCCAAGATCTGTGGCCTTGCATGAGGACAAGGAATAGCTGGTCAGCTGCTCCCAGCAAGAGCACGGCTCTCCCTTCCTGACAGAGCGGTGGGTTGAGCTGCAGCACAAACTGGAATGGATGGCGAGAGGTTGCCATCAGCCAGCAGACTGGCAGGATTTTACCGCTGTGCGAAGTGGTGGCTCCCACCCCAGATTTCACCAGCACTCCCTGTGGGACTCGAGAGGGAGCAGGAGCTTTGCCAGAGAAGCCCATGAGCCCCGATGTGCTGCTGATGCGCTGGTGTGTGCCGTCATCCCAGGTGTAGTCGCTTTGCCTAAAAAAAAGTGAGGGCGTGGACCTTTAAAAAAGACAGCACAGCAAACTTCTGCTATAATTTACTTTGGTTAATGGCTAGCTGAAGGAAAGCATTTTGCAGAAAATTTACAAATTGAAAGGTGTTTGTTTCTGAATATCAGCAATGTTTCAAGAATGCATTACAGCAGCTGTGTCGTGAATTGATGCATTCCATTGATCATCCCTTTCTGGACAGAAAATGAAATCAAAAAAACCCAAGCCATTTCTTTGATCACAAATGGGTATAATACTGAGGTTGCTTCATTTTCAGAATGTTTGGCTTCTTATGTTTGCAAGATGTTCTGATGTCATGTACAGAAGTTAGAAATTGTAGTTGGTGTGGAGTTATGATTCGACTGCTGCTGACTCCAAATGTTTAATTAAAAGTCAAGGCAGAAAAGTAATAATTTGTCAGTATTATAAAAGGATTCATCTTATAGTTAGAGGCAGTTGGGGGTCAAAGATCCTGACCTTGCTGAATAAAAAGGGGCTTGGTTTAGTGATCACTGATTCAACATCATTTAAATGTTCAGCTGAAAAAAATATAATGGAATGTAATGGTACATAAATTCTCCAAGGAGAAAATAAAGTCTATATGTATGTCTATATTTTATACCCTGAATGTTCTGCAGTTTGACAAGGACATGGATGAAGTTATCTTATGCCGGTGGCAGTGGAACGTTGATTAAGAGCCCAGCAGCAATTACGAATTGGCTGGTGCCAGCAAAATGTTACAGCCTACTAGTCTCACGTGCCTGCTCCCTACCGCTGTAACTAACTGGTTAGCTCTTGGAGAGGACAGCTTTCTGCTCTGCAACCAAATAACAAAAATCTCTCTTCTATTAATTGCTTGGCAAAGGAAAGTCTGATTGTTATCTTTTCTACTTTAATGTTACAGAATTTCAAACTGAAAATATTTTCATTACTAAAAAGTTATTCAGTACTTTAATCTGAAAATTTACGTAAGCAATTGTTTGAAAGAGTTGGAATTGAGGAGGGAGGACAGGAGAAAGCTGTCTTGGCTGTTGGCACTGTTTTGGCAAGAATTTCTTAGTAACTTTGCAGTCATATATCCTACCTTAACCTCATGTATGCGCTCCAGAGTTCCTACCTCTGCTGTTTGGTCACAGCTCTAGAGGTTTGTGATGCTTCTGTTAATCCCAAATCCTTAAATCCTTAAACGTTTCTCAAGTTTTTGAGATGGTAGAGGTGCGTGCAGGAGGATACTCTAAAAAATAATAGTAATAATAATTCAGTGGATTAATTGGAGCATCTCCAAAACTGGATCTTCTTGCAGAGGTAATTTTCAAAATTCTCTTGTTTGGAACTTCTCATTTTGACATTATCAAGCAGTTTCATTATGGTAGGATGAAATAAGCGCCTTTTGACCTCAGTGTTCTGATGTTTCAAAGGACTTAGTGTTATTTTTTCTGCTGCAGTTACTAATTTCTCACAATAATTTCAATGAAAGCAGTGTATTTGCGTGGGATGTTGTTGCTTTTATTGATGTTCTGTAGAAGAAAGCTGTTCTGTCAGAAGAATGCTGACCAGCTTCATTGACCGCAGGAACACTACTCTGAATCCTAACCTTATTATTTATACTTAATTGTAATTTAAAATGTTTTGTGGTCTAGCCAGGATTAGTGCCTTACTGTGCACTCAGCAGAAATACTAATCTCCTGGAAGCATCTATAATCTAAACAAAGGGGGAAAAGATAAGGGATAGGAAGCAGCGTTTTAGAGACTTCACGAGCAATAGGATCAGCCCTCACCTGTCATGTGCAAGCTCACAAGGCTCTACGTAAGGTAGAGGCTGAATACCTGTCTTCTAAGAGCTAATTCCGAGGCAAATTCCAAGTTTCAGGGTACCAAAATCCTGCTGGATGTATTAATACTGTGAAAGCGTTAGTATAAAGTGAACCTCCACAAAGGTGTTTCATCTTCTGTAATTAATTCCAGGCTTGCTCAGTTTTCTTCTGTTGCCCAGTTTGGCTGCAAGGTCACAACCAAGGCAATAAATTGTACTTTGCCGAAGTAATGATAGCAACAAATAATTACTAGCAATTGGCAATCAGAGATATATGTAATAAAACATTTTTAAGTAATTTTGAATTACAGAATTAAAAAATGGAATCTTCATATGGATAATTTATTAATAGAAAAAGATACAAGTAGTCAAATTAGGCTGGAATTTCTAAAGATGCCTAACTTGGTATTTAGATCCCACTGAAATTCAATACGGGTGCAACACATTTTCCGTATCCCTCTTTTCCTTTAAGAAAATCCCATCGCTTAAGTTTGTGCTATTTATGCTTTGTTCTGTGTCTGCTTTTAGTGCTCATCCTATAAATAAATTGGTGGCTACAAGAAACTACGCGTCAAAATGCTTAAATTCTGAGAAACCATCAATCATGCATTTCAACAGGCACAGGGAGACAGTGGTATATTCACAAGAAAACTTGCTGGATGAATTATGAGGCTTAACTTGGAGCACTTTGGTATCTTCAGCAAAAAGTATACGGATGCAGAAACAGTGCGTTGTTTTTAATATCACACATCTCTTTATTACTAGAGTTACTTAACAGCTCCAGCAAGTTCCCTATGCCAGTTAGAAACATTTTTTCCTATAGTTACTGTAGTCATTTAAGTTCCTTTGATGTCCTGCTGTGGTCAGTAGTTTCATATTGATTCTTCTTCAGGATGAGGAATTTGCAGGCTGAACTGTAAAACAACTTTGAGACCATTCTGATGGTCTTTCTTTACTGTGTATCAGCTGCCACACCTTGTCTCTTGTAAGAGTAGCGCACAGAACTTTCCTTCGGAGGGATTTTTGCTGTTCCTCTAAAGTGGTGCGGGATAGGGCCCGGGAGGAGTGAGCTCTTAAAGTTAAGCATGTGCTTAAGTGCTTTGCTGGATCGCTGCCTTGATCTATTGATGTTCTCAGTGTAATTTGCAGTAGCTATAATTGCCTTCCCACGTTTTCAGTGGCTGCACAGCATTAAATCTCCATGGACTGTCCTCCTCCTGGAGCTGGTGCACCACCACTGCTCTCAGAAATGCTCCCTAATGCTTTGAAGGTTACTGCAGAATAAGATGTCTTGTTTGATGAGGAATCAGATGCTTCAGAAAAGTTTTTGTGGCTGCTAATATCTCAGGTGGCAAAGGGATGGGTGAAAAGCCGAGCATGCTTTGTGGATCAGTGCCTCCACCCTACAACTGTGTCGGGATGAATCAGAGCACAGCCTTTTACTAGGGCAGCTGTAGAGAGCACAGCAAGATGGTAGCAAGGCGAATGACAACATTAAAGCTTTAAATAATCATAGACTTTAGCTGGGGGATGTGAATAGTGGCTTAAGCAGTGTAACTGGAGTCAGCTGAATCAATCTCTTGTAAAATACAACTAGAATCAATTGTTCAGTAACTTTGGTATTTTTTGCAGTGCCACAGTGGGACTCCCATTAGCATCTAGCGGTGAATGGAGGTACCCTACGAGGTAAATAAACCAGGCAGTGATGTCCTGTTAGCAAATAAATACTATGCTAAACAAAAATTGTTGCCATTTCATGAGGGAAACTTTCTTAAATTATGAATGGTTGGAAGGCTGTTACAGGCAGTAGTGTTGTAAATTAAACAGATGTTAGCCTCTTCTCTTCTGCTTTCTCTGTACTCTGAAACCAGTCTTTCAGAAGGGGAAATTGTGCACTTCTTGGCAAAACATAATTATTAGAAGAATTTTCATTACCAAATGAAAATGTAATCAGTCATCCTGGCTGAGTGGTATTTTCCTTTAATCTGTACCCAGAGTAAGAGCTGTAAGAGAGTTGAGTATTTCTCTACAGCTTTTGTTGTACTTCTCATCACAGTATTTGAGTGCATCTCAATGGTATATTAATTAGGATGACTGACAGTTCTGTCATGTGGTTGCTTCTCCCTAAAAGCAGTGATGTACACAGCAAAGTGTTTTCTGTTCTTGTTCTTATCTCATACTGCTTTGCTTTTTCTTTTTCTTTTTTTTTTCTTTTCTTTCTCTCTTTTTTTTTTTTTTAAGGTAAGGTCAAAAAAAGGTGTACCTTTTACTTGGAGCAACAGATGCTGAGGTTATTGCAGTCCTCAGTTCCTATGGGATTTTGTGAACAAACTGTTTGAAATTCATTCCCAAACCAGCCCCAGTGAAGCGCACGCTGTTGAGCAGAGGAGCTGCAAGCTGTATTGAGACAGCAGAGCAAAAAGAGATATCTGCAGCTTAAAGTGAGAGATGGCCCAACTTGAATGCAAACGGTACATGGATAGGGGGATATTTTTCTCTGCACACTGAGATTTTCTTGTGCTAATGACACTGATCATAGCTAGGAAGGAAAGATAAAGAATCTGCTGGTTATAACCATGTAATCTCTGAATGTAGCAGTCTAATAGATAAGTAACTATTATTTTCTCTTTCGTATAGAGGCAGTCTGCTGTTTAATTTTAGAATTCATTGTACTTTTAAAATACCAAGCGTATTTCACAGTAGTATGTGCTAAGGAAGGACTGGAAAATGCTATCTCAACAAACAAAAGTAAGTCTCCCAGAAAAGGTGGGGGGAAGTGGAGGAAGGTCAGGAAATGAAATGGAGTGGGCTTGATGTTTCCTGGAATGAAAAGAAAATGCAGCAGAAACTGGACGAAGCAATTTTAGCTTTGGTGTTGAGATTAAGGAGCCCATATGGGTAACCCATTACATTCAACAGCTGCTGCTGTGTCAGCCAATTTTCTGCTTGCTGTGCCTGAGTATAGGTTTCCCATTCAAAGAAATATACTTCCAACTTTCCTTGTGATTTCTTGGAATTAATAGTCAACTGGTAAATCTTTTGTAGGAGGCACAGCATGTGCAGCCGAGCTTCAGGTAATCCTTTACTGTGTTGTAATTTGTATCATTTTTGTTTGCTTGGGTTTTTCTTTGTTTGTTCGTTTGTGTGTTTTTTTTTGTTTTTTTTTTTTTTTTTCCTTTTCCAAACAGAAAGAAGAAAGCTCTTCATTTTAAAAAAGAGAGTTAAGCCTTAGTTGTGGGAGGCAGCCTGCTTGGAAAGGAATATTTATAAAATGTGCTTTATGAATAGAAAGTAGGAAGTTGGAGAATCTTGTATTCATGAAGCCTTGCTGATACCATTTAGTATAGAAAGAAGGCGTAGATTAGACATTAGACTGTTTTGACTTACCTTTGGTACTTGAACCTGGATTGGGAAGTGGAGAAATTAATTCCACGGTTATCATCTTGAATCCACAATGTTTTCTATACACATTAGATGTTTGGCTGAGTGGTTGGACTCCCAAAGTGGGGAGGCAGGTGCATAAGTGGATGGGCTATTGGATTGGCAGTCAGGAGACTTGGATATATCCCTACTTACAACAGCTGCTTTTTATGTGACCTTGGCAAGTAAATTTGTCTTTGTTTTTCCAGCCTGTTAAAGTATCAACATACAAATTAGGTTAATAACATCTGTTCATGTGTGCATGTACAATATTTACTGAACTGGAGCTTAGATTTTGCATGGGACCTCCAGCTACCATTGTTATGAAGCTATAATTTCCAATGACATTTCTGAATAATTCCAGTATTAAAGACTGAATACGCTTGTGCAAAACTTCATTGCAAAAATCACTCAAACATTATATTTGAATGAACATTTCATCCTTCTGGTCTACTGCTCTCCTCTTGCAGACAACCATACTGTTTGATCCTTTCATAAATGTATCAAGCTCTGTTTTGAGACCAGTGACTTCTGCCCTCATAGTTCCTGCTGGGAAAGACAAAATTTGTACTTCGGTGCTGTGAGACGAATTTGCAAGCAATTTAAAGTGCCTTATGTGAAGGTTGCATCTGGACAACTCAGAGTTCTTCACATACTCAACTGGTGGAAACTGGTTCTTGCCCAGTGAAGTCTGTAGTCCAAATGTCAGTTTGCACCAGCTCGTGCCTTGGCCCAAAACTTGTTCTTCCACGACTGAGAAGGTGAAAAAACCTTGGCATGGACAGGCTTTCTTTATATCTCTATTTTCCAGCTTCTTTTTTCTGTCTCCATCAACTGCCAATAAATCAGTAAATGTTCCTCCAGGCTGGGATGCTGGGAAAGTTGTGCTATGCCATATTTCTTTCATTTTGTTTATTGTGGGATAAGGAGGCAGTAAAATGAATAGGCTCGATAATGTAGTTTCCCCTCACCATCTCTGAGAAGGGAAGAGAAGTCCATTTTCTTTTCTAATGAAAATTAGGACAAATGCTTGGTTTCTTTCCTTCTGATCTGGAGCTTGATTTCTATACAGTCATTGGGTAATATATATGTAGGAATTGTATACAACTTTCAAACACTTAAAGAGCAGGGTTCTAGAAGGCAAAAATTCAACCAACATTAGGGAAAAACTATAGACTTGATGAATATAACAGTATTTTTTTTTTAAGAGGTTTAGAAATCTCAGGCATTTAGAATGAGGCAAGGTATAAATAATAATGTATACAATTGCCTTGCATCAAATTTCCAGTTGGACAATTAAAAAAAAAAATCTACTTATTGTTTCCATCTGACGAACAGAGAAAATGCCAGGAAATCTGTTTCCCATTCAGCCCTATTCACGAAGGAGTTGTCTGTGTTGTTTGTGTCCCTTTACCAGCCCTGCAGCTCCTCTATGGCATCCTATGCACTCAGCAGTGTACCTTGGCAAAGCTCTACTGATTTCAGTGCTGAAGATGCTGGCCCTAGGAAGCCACTAGGTAGAAGTACATATTTTACAGCTCATAAACTGAGGGGATTGTATAGCTCCAAGGACTGATAATAGGATGCAGCCCCATTCATTCTCAGATCACTGGCTGGAATTTAGCCCAGCCATGGATGAGGTACAATACATTGGCAGGGGCCGCATGAGGAAGCTGGGACCAATGATGCTCACGCTGTACCTGCTTTGCAAATAAACAACACATATATTTCCCCCCTCTGCCAGCTCAACACCTTCAACAGCTGCACTCAGGAAATAATCTGGAAATGGTCTATGTTTTATAAGCATTAGGCCTACAGTAAGAGCCAGGAGTTTTGGATCCAGCCCTGTATTTTGAGCAAACCAGCATTTGCAGCATGTTTAGGGAAAGACTGCTGCCTTTTTGGATATCTTTATGTGTAAGTGGTAGAGAGGTGACTGAAGCCACAAATTCCCTCTGCATGAAGTGATGTAGCTAAGTTGATACATGTAATACCAGGATTCTGTACTAACTTCCATTAGTAAAGGAAGAAAGCAGAAAGGAGTGAGAATACGTGGTAGCTTTATTCATGCTGCTGCCTCCAGCTGCAGATGCGTTGGCTGGAGAGAGTAAGGCCCCTGATGCACCTACAGGGTCTCTCATCGTTTTGCTTCCAGAGGTGTTTGGTCAAGTGCCTGCTGTGTTACTACTCTTTCTTTAAACCCATTCCAATCTAAATGAGCTGGATTAGCTGAAAGAGATTTAAATAACAGGTTTGTTAGTCCAGATATTTGGACTGAAAAAGGCCTTGCTGTAGCAAATCAAAGTAGGATTTAATGAGTGGGAGGTTATGGATGGCTGGAGAAAGCTGGGATCGATAACCTCGGAGTCAGTTTCACGCCAGATGTGCTTCCAGGAGAGAGCACAAGCTCAGGTCCAAGAGCAGCTGTTTTGCAGCGTTTTGGACATTTCTTACAAGATGAGGAGAAGAAGTTGGTCCTCCTGGTGTCAAAGGGTGCTAAGGTGTCTGTTAACCCCATGCTGGTACAAGTCACTCGTACTAGGGCAAAGCGGGTGGGAAGTGCTCGCGGCTGTTTTGTGCTCCTTGCGTGATGCTTTCACTCTAAGCAAGGCAAAGGCACAAGTGGTAGCTAGTTGACCAATACATTTTTTGTGTCCAGTCGAGAAGCAAGGTGGCAGCAGTAGCTAAACGTTCATTCTTCAGCTGATAAAGGTTGGAATTTTTTCTCTTCTGTGTCTGCAGAACTTCCAACCAACCATAAAAAGTTCAGGGGTGTCAGAGTAAAGATCTATGCTGTAATCAAGAGGGATGTCTCCTCAGAGCTCTATTAGTTGCCAAGAAACTACTTTTGCAAAAGTGGAAATCTCTAACCGCTCCTAAAATAATTGACTGTATGGACACAGAGTGACCTAGCTGCGCTCAGAAAGATTTCCTGGAACAGATGCTGAGATACCACAGTAAGGAGTGTGATGTAAATACGTAGACATTGCCAACCAAATGGGCAGTCTAATTGGATTTAAATCCTTCTTGTATAGGAAAAGTAGCATAGGTTCCTGGCTAACTGAATAGCTATTGAGGAGTGCGGGTCCAGTGACTTCAGCTTTTTAACTCTGTCTCTGGACTGTAATACTGGCAATTAATTCTCCTCACTTTCCAAGAGACAGTCTCACGCTGTATCGATCTTGTTTGTTTGGACTATAAATTGTTCAGTGCCTGTCTGTTGTTAGGCATTTACAGGGCAGTGTGGACCTGTCTCAGCTTATGTCATACAAATCACACTGACATGTATCAGACTTGAGCCTTGTGATTTTAAGAACTTTTGCTCACACTTTGCCTTCCTTTCCTAAATACAGGTGGTTAGCCAGCTCTCCTCCACGGGCTTAGTTGCCTGCAGTGGTGCAAAGGCAAGTGTCGATGGGTAGCATTCTGTGCTCACTGGATGCACGTACAAGGGCTGTGTGGAGGCAGTGGTAGGCTTCAGTATTTGGGTGTTTCTGTAAGTATTTCTGTAGTATAACAGACCAGCTCACTGCAGATTTAAGACTCGCTCCTGTGAAACTCCATGGAGTTACAGCAGCTGAGTCCCACCTCTTATGAGGGTCTCTAGCGACTGCAGCCTCAGAACTTGATATAGAAAAATATTTGGGAGAGAATTCTCCAAGTGAAAGCTTTCATCTAGGTCTTGGATAAACTAATTCCATCTCTCTGGGTAGTTGATACTCATTTTGTGTGAAGGTCTTGTTTATTTCTAAAGGAAATGTTTGCATCTGAGAGAGTCTGCCGTTCTGTATTGACTTCATAAACCTCGAATTGAAAGCACAGACACATTGATGGTTAATATTTCTTGGTTTTTTAATTTACAACTTCTATTTTTTACTATCTGTGTTTACAGAAGTTTAAAATAAAACTTACTTGATCTCTGTCAAAACAGAGAAGCAGATCGTTCAAAATCCTTTCTTTTGAATCCTGTGATTTTGGGGAATCTGGAGTTTGGAGAGTTAATAGGTTTTATTATCTCGAGTGTCTCTAGTCATCCCTCAGCTGCTGCCATGCTGATCTCTTGCCCTCGACTTCGTGGTGTATAAGGACCCATTTTTTAAAAAGCAAAAGCAATTTTACTGTAGTCTCCATGATTTAAAGCTTTGTTCCATGCTAAAACACAAAAAACTTCTGAAGATTTAGAAGCTGTACCAGCTTTTACAACATCGGGAATTCAGGTTCGTACTTCTAGTAGACTTTTGCTCCCGTTGTTGGCCAAAGTTGTGCAAGAAGTTCTCTTCAGTGAAGAGATGTGCTTAGCTGGAAAAAGCCAGAGCTATCGCAGGACAAAGGCTCTGCCCAAGCTGCAGAGGAGGGATTTCTCCAGCACCACGTGTTGGTAGCTGCTGAGTCAGGAACCGCACATTCAATATAAAGCCGCAGTCGAGGTCCTTAGCATCTGGACAAAGCACCTGCTTATGGTCAAATCCACTTCAGTGATATATTTTAGTGCTACAGAATAAGCAGTCAGAAACGATCTGAAACTTAAGCAACCTAAATGTGAACACAAATAACCTGCCCCCTGAACTGTTGAAAGTTTTCCATACTAATAAAAATTAGCTGAGGAAAATTACAGAGTAATTTCAAGTACCATAAAGTAGCTGTTGTGAATAAAAAGTGTCGTAACTGCGAAGACTCAGCCCAGTTTCTGCAGGAATGAGTTATTATCATTAATTATCACTCTATTTTATAGTTATTGCCTGTAATTTCAGACTTTAAATACTCTAAAGCATAAACAATGCTAATTTAATTATGGTGTGAGAGTTGTTGAAATTTGCATGCAGAGGAAGAAACCATTAATAAAGTTTATTCAGAGAGAAACTTACAATAACAATTAGCATTTTCCTGCATTTCTGGTGTCGTGGAATTAACCATCCTTTCTTAGCTTAGGCCAATTATTTATACAAAACAGGCAGCACAATCTGTATTAAGCACTTAGCGATACGGAAGGCTGGAGAGCCACGTGACCTGTCTGAACTGAGCAGCCACAAAAAACATTCCCCCAGTATAAATTCCTTACATCAAGTTCACTCACCTGTTTGTGTCCAAGTACAGTGTCGGAAGAACTGCTATGAGAAATTCCAAATATTGATCTTGCTGTTGAAAGTATTATATGGTTTTATGTTGAAATGTTATATGGTTAGTATTCCGGGATGTTTTACGTAGTGATAAGAAGATATTTCCTAGTGCATTTTAAAAACCTTTGATTGTCCAGAAGAGACGAGCACAATAATGATCACTTCTAATGAGGCAATACTAGATCATGTTGTATTATAAGCATTTAATAATGTTTGAATATTTTATATACATATAACTTTATAAAATAATATTTAAATGTTTAATGAAACAATCCTTAGGATTTTCCATTTATTTTCATTTTCATAGCACCAAAAGAATCTTGTTACACAGGACTCTTTATCGAGATGGTGATGAAGCTAGTTCATAGCTTGAATTACCTACTTATGAACAGTGTAGTGTCAGTCTCTTTCTTGTAGATATTTCCAATATAATTTTCACCTCTGCAACTAATTTTGTGTCAAAGCTTGTACATGCATATGATACCTAATGGCTTTTGAATGGAAATGAACTTTAAGTGGCTATTAACATAAATTGGCTTTGAACCTATAATCTGCAGATAAAAGACCCCTTGATCTGTCCAGGTCTTATAATCATACTTATGCTCTGAATATAGAAAAACATTAGATAGTTACAAACTTTAAAATACAATTATTAGGATTATTTTTCTTTTGTTCTTGTTTATATCTACTGTTTCTAAGCTCATGTGGCTGGCCGACCTCACTTCCTATCAAAGGAAGCTCGATGCAGGCATATTTGGGAGGCCAGTCTGGCTACGGGCTGTTAGTGTGATGCTTTCATTTCTACCTGGGAGCTGCGGAGAGATTTCTGTGTAGGTTCCCAACTCACTGGGAACAGTCAATGAACACATCTGTTTCTGTGACATCAGCATCTGCCTTGGAAACCACCGAGTAGCCTCATTGTGCCTTCTGCAAGTGCCTGTTCCCGCCTTGCTTTGTGAGGGTTTGCATGTTGCAGGGGCATTTGCTAGCTAGCTTCTGCAGCATTGCACCTGGAAGTGGAGTGGAGTCTCTGGATACGTTTCTGCTCTTCCCTTTCCGTCCGCTTTCACGCAGAGTCAGCCACAGCTTCGTTCTGCACACTTCATCTGGACAATGGCGATTAAGGCTCAAGACTGCAATGAACACCCTAATTAAAGCAAATAGGCAAACAAAATTCAAGCAAATTCAGATGCAAATGCTTGCTGGATGAAAAACTCAACACGAGCTGGCAATGTGCGCTTGCAGCCCAGAAAGCCATTTGTATCCTGGGCCGCATCAAAGGAAGCGTGGCCCGCAGGTCCAGGAGGCGATTCTCAGGAGGTGTCTCCTCCTCCACTCTGCTCTTGTGACACCCCACCTGGAGCACTGCGTTCAGCCCTGGGGCCCCCAGCACAAGGACATGTGGAGGTCACGAGGATGCTCAGGGGCTGCAGCACCTCTCCTATGGAGACAGGCTGAGGGAGCTGGGGGTGTTCAGCCTGGAGAAGGGAAGGCTCCGGGGAGACCTTAGAGCGGCCTTCCAGGACCTGAAGGGGTCTCCAGGAGAGCTGGCAGGGACTCTTCATCGGGCAGTGCAGTGACAGGACGAGGGGTAATGGCTTTAAACTAAAAGAGGGTGGGTTTAGATCAGATAGGAGGAAGAAATTCTTCACCATGAGGGCGGTGAGGCCCTGGCACAGGCTGCCCAGAGAAGCTGTGGATGCCCCATCCCTGGCAGTGCTTAAGGCCAGGTTGGATGGGGCTTTGGGCAGCCTGGTCCAGTGGGAAGTGTCCCTGCCCATGGCATTGGGGTTGGACTGGATGATCTTTAAGGACCTTTCCAATTGAAACCATTCTGTGATTCTCTAAACTCGAAGACACATCCTTAAATCTGTGCCAAGGTGTTTCTCTGGTTCGGGTTGTTTTTTGTATTGTGAGACTGGCAGCCTGAGAACATTCTGTATGCGTTTATGCCAACAGTGAGCTTCCACTGACTTCACTGGTGCCCAGCTAGATCCTCACTGTGGAAATCGCCCTCGTGCAGAACTGTTTCAGTTCAATCTGAGAGATGAATTGTTGCAGAGGCCTTGATGTTCTCGCCCCTCTGCCCAGGGTAGGAGTCTCACCCTGCGACAGAACCCTTATTCCTACAAATGCATATTGAGCATCTGTTTATAAATATGCTGCAAGGATGAATTCAAAAACAAAAGGACAGCTGTGTACTTGTAAGCATTTAGCAGACACTGAACCGACTGTGAAAACACCATCGCTACATGACACAGAGCTCAGCTGTAAGGCTTGCTGTGCTCCGAGCGCATGGAGACAGGCAATCACGTTTGGTTATGCAGCATGAGTTTAAATGCTTTTCTGAGCACAGCTTTCTGTTCTCGTTCCTTTGTGAAAATGCACACTCCTTAATTCCACTTGGCTGGAGGGGACCTGTAGGTGGCCTTCTTTATAAAAGTAATATTGATCTTTACTAATCACGTGTGGCTAAATCATCTTTATGATAGCTGTGGCACATCGGCAGGGATTGCTGATGTGCATTTCTGGCAGACCTGTGGGGCTGACAAATGAGGGGAGGTTACTGGTGTCACACCACCTGACAAGATCAGGTGTCATTTTGTTGCCAAATGTTTTTTGGTTTTACTTTTTTTTCCTCCTTTTTTTGAGGGAGGCAGAGTGATTGCGAAGAAAGATCTAGCAGACCATGTTTATTATTTATATGTTTCTGTAATAAAAACTGAGCTGCCAAATTCAAGTGAGGAACAGAATTGCCCTGGAAATGAATATAGAAATTGTTTTTTTGGGTGTCAGGTCAGTCTAGTTTCCTATCATACTTTTTCCATTATTCATAGTGTCATGTAGTGTTATGTATTTAGCTCGTGCTCGGTAGATAGGCAGCGTTATGTGTTAGTGTTATGTATAATCTGTGGTTGTGACAGCCATTAATGTCGTGATGGACCAATATTTGTTTTTCAATATTTAGTATATTTTAAGAATAAATCCTTACCTACTTTTTTTTTTTTTTAAACCAGTATGATGTTATGCATGGGATCCCTTATTTAGAATTCAGATCCTCTGTTAATTTGGTTTCCCTTCCTGACCTTTTAACATAAGGGGGAATAATACTACCCTGCTTATGAGTTGATGGCTTCCATGGTGATGTATATACTGCAGTACCTGCTGCTCAAATCTCAAATATTCAAAACTACCCATGTCCTGTCAGGCTTTGCTGACATGACAGAAATGAGATTTATTCAGTCTTACTTTCAGAAGTAGCTAGGTTAAATAGTTTTACACTAGTCACATGAAAATAATCTACAATTCATTAATAGTTCCCCCCGAATGGGGGAGAGGCGGTGTGGGTGGGTCCAATGCTGCATAATCATCAAGCAAGGCATGGTAAAAATTGCTTAGGTGTAGGAACAAATGCTTTAGGGTGTGAATTCTCTAATGGGCACTTCACTATCCTTTCTTATTTCCTTGTGGTTTCTTCTTGTGTATTATTTAAGCTATTAGGACTCAGTATTTAGCATGTTCACTTCTTGCTATGACTAATAGGGGCCGTAACCTCCTAGATGCATTTAAGAACAAAGACAAGACAGCGAATGGAATATAGATGCTTTTATGCTCTGTGATACTCTAGGGCCAGGTCCAATGTGGGATTTATTTATCTACACATTGGCTATACATAAGTTGTTAACACCTGTGGTTTAGATGAAAAAGTATCAAGATAAGTATCTAAGAAAGGAGAAGCTGTCTACAGCTATAGGAAGTGCTACAAACAAGATTCCAGTGCTTTTCAAGCCCTTCTGAGCATGTGTGGAGGCTGTAAGAAAGGTCTATATGCATGTGGGGTGTAGGACCACGACCTTTTCCTGAGATTAAATGCTAATCAGTGTTCTTGGAGAAAACCAAATAATACTCGCTGTGTCAGACTCGTGACTGCGTGCGTTATTGCTGCACATCTCTACAGTAAGCTGGTTAGTTGGTTTGTTAGTTTGGGTAAGGCTGTTTGTAACTCAGGTCATTTCCGTGGTCTGGTTTACAGCACAGGCACAAAGCTGTGGAGCTGCCTGCCCGCAGGGTCAGCACACACCAGAACCTGCTGGGAGAGAAAAGACGGGGGGAAAGGAGTGAGAATGGGAAATTCGTAAACTGGCTTGGCTGAAGAAGCTGTGTAGCCAAATGTGTAACCAAATCCTTTGGTAGTTTACCCAGGATTAACTAGACAGGCTGAAATGCACTGAGGAACTCAACTTCTGTCTCGATTTCAAAACACAAAGTAAGCTTTAAGTGCAAAACTAGACTTTTAATCTAGGATAGTATGAAAAATCAATCGAGTGTTTTTAATCACTGGGATGAATACATAGCAATTCAGTACTAGAGGCACTAGTAAAAGTTACTGTTATCTAGCAGAAAGCAAGCTTGGCAGAAAACATGGGCTAGCTCGCTGGTTTGTTATGTCTGTCATCAATCATTTCACCAGGTCCTTCACACCCAATACAATGTCAGTGTAACCATTACAATGTAAATGTGGCTATGCAAATTCCCAGGACCCTTATTATTGAATTCATTAGAGCTGTCCAGCCGCTGTATAAATGGTCCCGTTTGATCTTCAGGTGCTCCTAAATAGTCACGTAGACTTTTCTACTTAGAAATATTGCAGAAATTCAACCTTGTCCCTTTAATGTGGCCTCTTTTTGTTATTTGCTTTATGCAGTATTTCATGCTTTCTTCCCTAAATGAATATTTCAGCATGGTTTTTATCCTTACCAAAAAAGAAAAAAAATCAATGCAAGAACCCACAATAGACAAACCACTGGCAATAAAGCAGCATTTTGGAGAGAGAGGACTGTCAATAAGAAAATTGATTTTTGTTTCAGATATGCAACAGCAACAACAAATTACAAGATTATGTATAGCACATTAGTTTTTTCTCCCTTTTCACTACATCTACTCTTGACTCTCTGTCTCTGTCAAACTTCTTATGGGAAGAAGTATGTCAAAGGAACAAAGAAACCCCGTGAAAAACATTCTGATTTAAGCATGCACATGCTTCCTTTCATGCTTTACATTCAAAAAGAGAGACAGTCCAATATCTGCAATTCTTTTTTTTTTTTCTGTCAACTTCTGTTTACAATATTCAAAGATCCAGTTATTCTGGAAGAAAAGAAGTTTGACGCAATTCTTCCCAAGCTATCATCAGCTGGAAACACAGTTCTAATGAGCTAAACTAGTCAATATAGAAAAAGTTGGGAAGAATAAAGCAGAGCATCCTGGACCGTGATCCAGCATAACACCGTAGCTTTCCACCTACTGAAATCCTGTCTAAGCTCGGTTAGAGGCAGTTGCAGGTAGTGACTCATACTAATAGGAAATCTTGGTAGTGAATATTGTATGCAGTTGTATTATTCAGAATGCCTAACCCTTGGAGATAGGCTTCTTACCTTGGGAAACGTTGAAGTTGTTGGACTTATGTTGTTGCTTGGTTTTTAAGCAAGTATGGAAAAACCAAAAGGATGTGCTTTTAGGAATTTCTGGAAAGCTTTAAATCAGACTGTGAAATTCCTCTCCGCTCTTACAGATCTCAGAGTCTGTGAGCTGTTAAGGGGAGAGGAGAGGTAATGAATGCAGAGCTCGATGCCTGTTGGTACTGGGGATTTCAGCTGGAATACTCGCATCAGAAAAAGGTCGCATCCCAGACAGGTTTTTGTGAGTGGACGCGCAGAAAGGAGGGTCATAAACAGAGCTTGCAGTGCTAGTGCAGAGCCCAGCAGGTGAGGAACCAGGTCAACACACAACACCGGAGGTGCAGAAACCCCTAAGAAACACTCGCATAAACTGGCAAAAACATGCTAAATCATTGTGTTTGAGAAGAAATAGGGAACGCTCGAACAAGGTTCAGACGTGTGTGGTGAAGAGTAGCTCTGAGAGCTTGCAGGCTTCACTGCAGCCTTGCTCACATCCACAGTGAGACTGTGCCCTGGCCTCGCGCTGCCTGGGGCTGGGGGCAACAGCAAGCTGCTCCCCTTCTGCAGCAGTGCTAGGGCCTGCTCCACGAGAGCTGGTCTTCTGGGGAGGGGGGGTTCAGCAGTGCCTGAACAAGTTTAAATCTTTTTGTTATACTAGGAAATGACTTAGGGAATCTTCGAGAAGGAATGCTGAATTATCATTCAAATTATTGACACTTCTTGGGAAACTGCTTTACCTCAGAAAGCTTTTCTCTTTGGACCTGGTAGGGGATGGTAGCTGCTATATAAAGGAGAAGGGAGTGAAACGAAGGCTTCAGTGTTATTAAATTTATGAAAAATCCTTCAGGTGTTTTTGTTGTTGTTGTTGTTTGCTTGTTTGTTTTTTAAAATTTCCTTTAAATCCTGTGGAACTCCTCCACCAGGGGCGGAACACAGACCATGACACCTGCACGCAGACATCCAGAAAGCCCTTACACAAGAGTTCCCTTCCCAGCACTTATTCCCCTGATCAATAAAGGCGATAAAAATAAGAAACAGAGAGAGTTAATATCCTCCATTTCCTTTTATTTTTTTTCCGATTGCGACAAGTCTGGATACTTGGAACATAAATACCTGGCTCTTTGTTTTTAGGAGAGGGTTTGAGCCTGGGTAGGAAATCCTTTCACTTGCCCCCAGACTGTGACAGCGACAGAGGTTCCTGTGAGTGCTGTAGCTTAGAGAGCTTGCTTTGATGTTGAGCAATGAAGAAATGAAGCTCTGGGTACCGGCATTTTTTAAAGACAATGATAGTGCTTCCCTGGGTTAGAAGTATGTATCCGCTCTCTTTCGGAAGAAATCATCCTTTTTTCAGTGCTGTTTGCTTTTCCAAAAAGTGAAAAGCACTTGCTGAAAGCCATTTCTTCCTTTTATCCCTGTTGTGTTATTAGTATTACTTGTCATTGTGCAAAAAGGCTGCTTGGTGCTCAGTGCTGTACAAACACAGAGGGAAGATTCAGCCCCTTCACAAAAAAGTATCCCCAAAAATCCCTAAATGAAAAAGTTGATGTTTAAGTTCAGTTGATGTGGGGAATTATGATGCCTATGGCTACATCGTCTGTATAGTTTAGAGTTTATCATTTACAGGGAAATGAGTCGGAAACAGACGCAGAGGACAGACTAGTTTGCTTATGTAGCCCTAAAGAAACTTCTAGAGTGGGAAAATAATAAATTGTGTAAAACTGCTCAGCTGGACCATTGCCTAGGTTTTGGTTCTGCCCAGTGCTCCTTAAGGCTGGGTCTGTTCCTACAGGGCCAGCGCTGCGGGGTGCGCTGCAGCACGACTCTGCTGCTGCTTCCTCGGCGGTGGCACTTCGAACAGTTCCCAGCCCGTGGCTTTGCTCTGTACCCAGGTTTCCTTTCCTCTGCACAAAATTCTTCTTCACGTCCGCTAAACTGGGGTGTTCCCGTGGGTGACCCAGAGAATGTACCTGAGTGCAACAGTTCCTGGTCCAACGCAGAGGATGGGCTCACCTGGACATTTGGTATGTCTTCAGCTTTGTAATGGCAATCCTTCTGAGCATTTTTTTTTCTCTGTGTCTGGAGCAAAAGGCAGGTTGTCTGATGTACATGAAGATAAATAGGACTTTTAATTAAAAAAAAAATAAATGACATTTTCCATCTAACCCTATGTTTCCTTGACAAGCAAGCTTCCCTGCGCTCTGGGCTTCATTTTGGCCTGCAGCCTGGGCATAAAACTGAAGAATTCCGCTCATACAGATTTTGTTTTAGAACGTTTCCCTGTTTCTCACTATATGCTGCTAGCACATCCCATGTGGAGCTGTGACCTACCTTTATGCCGCATTGAGCCTTGGGTATAGCAGAAAGGAAACTTCCGCAGTTCCAGTTTTCAAGTTGTAAGAGGGCATTTGAAGCTACAATGAGTTTTTATTGAAAGACTCTATAAAATGCAACCCAGCGTGCTGAACGTACCAAAATATTAGTTTAACTGCCTGTTTACAGTCCCACCATAAAAAAAAAATATAGTCTATAAAAAAGACCTCCTGAAGCAACATTTAGAATAATGGAGGAGGGAAAGTATTGTTTAAACAGATGCCATAAATTTAATATGGTAACATTATTGCCACCCAGGATTTTATTGATTATATCTTTTCAAGTTACTTATCTAGAAATTTATTGTGTCTGTTTCCACTCTTATTTAACTGTGATTTCCAGAAAGGAATTATTAATGAGCTATTATGTAAGAAGTGAAGGGGACAGGAAAGTGATTTAAATAAAATGGAGAATCAAATGCAAACACAAATCATGACAAGTCGTCTTTTTGTCTTTTTATAATAGTCTAATGAAGAAAAATTCAGAGAGGAAGCAGCTTTTGTGACACAACTGTGCTTTTTTTNGTTGCTGCAGTTCTCTGCTGGGTGATGCATACACACCAGCCTCCCATTTCCCTGTCTCCCTCCCCTTCCCAGACCTCCCTGTCCCTGTGATGAATATCTGTCTTGGCGAAGGAATGCAGTATTTCCTCGCAAAGTCATCTTGGGATTACTGTCCACTCTTCCAATGGCAGGAGAGTGTTAATTTGCCTTAGTTTGCACATCCAGGGCATTGCTGGATGTGTGCTCCACTCCAGTAATTGCTAGAAAGCAACATACACAGAAATTGCTGAAAAACCGGTCAGTGTTTGTGTTTCTGGCGTTCACTGAGAGCACTCGGCACCTTGGCAGGGATCCAGAGAGAGGAGGAAGCAAGGATCCAGGACTGCTCTGTAATCAAGATAGAGGAACGTAAGGAAAGCCATACCGGCACAGCCCAGCCGCCGGCACGTCTCTTCTGCACTGCTGCTCTTGAGGAAGGTCCCAGGAAATGCTTGACCTCTGAGCTGGGACCGTCAGCACTGAGCCAGGCCAGCAGGCTGCTGGCTGCCGTTTGGGGCACGGAACAGTGAGGGAGCAGAGGGGAGCAGTCCTGAGACTGCACTGCCCAGCACAGGTGCTCAGGGGAGCAGCCCCATGGAAATGGGTTTTGTTGGACCTGATTATGACATCCTAACAGATGTTCTTCCCCATTCCTTCAGGTTGCGTCCACTGTTGCCGTTTGTGCTACGCATTTTTGATTGTCATTGATTTTATATATATACATAAAGCTTCATAAGTACACATTGCTATCATCTTTTATTTTTAAAATGTTAATAGAAAATCTAATTTAGTAGTTCTGTAGAATTTGATTTGGATGCTGCAATTTGGTATTGACTCAGGAAAAAGAAATTCAAGTGCATTCTTCCAACCTAAGACACAGAAGAGGAATAAAACATATGGCAGTCCCTCTTATTCCAGATTCACTTAGGTAACGATCATCTCACGTGCTAGGTCAACATTTCTGAATATCTAATTCCTTGTTTCACCTGTTAATCATCTCAGCAGTATCTACTGGGTGACAGCATTATGTAGCATAAATTGTTTTTTATGTGCTTTAATGTAGTAAGTGAGGTCTGTTCACCTTACAAAGGGAAACAATTCATTTGCTCAGAGCTTGAATTAAGTTTCTTGATAGGCTCCCAAGTGACGCACCTTTTACGTATAACCTAAAAGAGAAAGCATTGCAGCAGTCAGTTATCCAGAGGGAGTTTAGCCCAAAGCAATATACAGAGAAGGACAAGAAACTTGGGGAAGATTGCAGCTTGCCCATGGTTAAATGTGGCAGAATATAAATGAAGCTGAAATTTCCTTGTTATTTCAGCTATGTCCTGTCATCCTGGTACTCGTAAACTGTAAATGTAAATAACTTCCTTGGTGCTCTGAGTGAACTGCTCACACATTGTTGATTTCGAATCAGAAATAATTGTAAAAGATATTTGGTGAATTGCTTTGAATCGTGACTTAAGTTCTAGAAAGTCTTCAGCTTCTCATATGCAGAAAAAGTGCTGAATGCCTCATTTTCTGTGGTGGTTTTGTATTCGCCCAGCATTGATAGCGGCATTCCTGTGAGGACAGGAAGTTTCGCAGGTTAAAGTCTAACAACGTCCTATATACCACTTAGTGGGTCATCTTAGGCTGTCACTTTTCAAGGATCTAATGGTATGTCTACACTTGAGATGACACCTGCTGAGAACTGGAAATACGTAGATACCAAGCTCATTGAATGCCGAATAAGTTGGGTCCATAAACAATACGGTCATGTTCCTGTGGTGCTATTTCAGAGCAGCCCCAGTGGGGCAGGAGTTACTACACCAGGTGTAACCCACCTAAACAAGGCTGTACAGCATTGCAAGCCTAAGCTGATAAATCCAAGTTGTGTCTTCCTGCTTGGTATTCGTAGGAAATAAAAGCTAGTATCTGACTTGCGATACCTTAAGGGAATGGAGGGAGTCAGTTTTTAGCATGCTGAATATCCAATATCCTTTGCAAGATCTTTAGTTGGGAGCCCAAATACCTGGGCACAGAGTATTCCCTTTTCTTATTCTCTAACCCACATACGGAGTGATGGGTATATTGGCCTTTCGTGACATATTTGAAAAGAACGGGTAAAATCCTGTGCTGAATGTTAGAGGGCCAAACTTCAGTCAGGTTTGTTCTTCATATTGTAATATTGTGACCTCTCTTTTCTTACAGAAATAGATGCATTCTCCTGTGAAGGATGGATTGTTGGGCAAGAAAACAGTAATCTCGTCAGCTTGCAGGCTTCTCCAGATCCTTATTCTCAATTGTAAGTTTGCTTTATTTATTTCTTACGCTTGGCATTAAACACTCCCTTGGATATTCATTACACTACTATGAAAAATGAATTTAATTGATGAATGAAGTCCTGGTTTGCTGCCACTGCCTTTCCATCTTCCAATTCAAAGCTTTCAGTCTGTAACAGATGCATAGCCAAAGGACTAAATTCATCCTCATTCAGCAGTTCTCTTGCAGCCTGATAGCTGTCACTTCCCTTGCCAAGCCACATAAACGTATTTAAAACTTTCAGGGTTTGTATGATTTTCAACCTTGTAAACAAGGGGTAAGGCTGTTAAAAGAAATATATATGTAACACATATGCAGTTATACCCACTTTGCAGCAGGGCAGATAAAACAGAATCTGTTCTATTGAGTGAATCATTAGTTTCTTTTTACTTACAACTTCTCATTGTCTGAAAAGCCACGGTGAAGTTTTGTTCTGTAAACATCTTAAACATGGGCTTTTGGCGTGTATTTCAACAGCTAAAAAATATTTTCTGTTTTCTAGAAGAAAAATACTATGCAACAAAAAGCTGTGAACACAAAAATGTGAAATGTTTTGAGACTTTCTGTTTTGATGCTCATACTTCAGTACTTTTATAACAATTTCATGCGGCAAAAGAGATTTTTATTTGGGAAATGCTGTAGTTACTATTCCCTTTAAAAACAGAAAAACAATATTAAGTACTTCCCATGGAGAATTTCAGTTTTGCTGTTGTCTTACCTAAAGATGTGGTGTTGTATTATCCAACGTTAAAGCAATACCCCAATACTGATTGATTTCTAGAAACAATGACTGTCGTCCATGATTTAGTGCAAGAGCAGCTACTGTGTATGTGGTGTTGAAGCTCTCTGCAGGAATTGCAGCAACTTTATAGTCCTGGTTCCTAAGCATGAGTAACATAGCATCTTAATTTCATGGACTGTTTCCTGTGTGTTGCAGCCGATGATTGAAATCTCCATTGCAATGACATGACTTTGCTGTCTGAACTGTAACCCGGTCAGCTTGCTTTTGATATGAGCTAATACCACCAAGTTCTGAAATAATGGCTGATCTGATATTTTTGGCAAAATTTGCAAACAACATACTTGTTCCAGTTCACTCAGAGATGTTTAATGACACATGGGTTTTAAAGCCCACACACCTCAGCGGACAGAAATGTTGAGCTATCCGTATCTCTGCTGTGGATGCTGGGGATAAGAACATCTGGGCTAACCAGCCTCAGCTTCCAGTGGATTCTAGAGCATGCAATTCATCTCATCGTATACAATTGTCTAAAATAGCTGGAAGGTAGCCTGGGATTATCTGTTTCTCTTCATTCTACACAAAGTCTGTAGTGCATAAAAGATGAAGACAGGCAAGAGGAATCAAAAGGCAGCAAACTCCAGTGGGTAGATGGTCTTGGAAGAACTGATCCCGTGTGTCTGTCTGCATGTCCTTCCCTCATTGATCCTATCTATTTCAATTGAAGGCTTCTGTGAGAAATGTTGTTTCTTACTCATATCATTTTCCATCTCATTTTGATATGTGTACTGTCATAATATAAACAGCACTAACACTGACAAGAACTTAAAGGTGCAGTGGTTGAGGTGTATACTTATGTTACTTGTAGCAATCTTCCAGCTCATTCTATTTCAGGACAGACTTTCTCCCCTGTTTTGGATCTTTTAGAAAAGCAGCTTTATTCTGAATATTTAGCTTACTGTAGATAAGGGGAAGTCAATTTTCTTATTTAAAAAAAAAAAAGTTTTTTTTAGGTGTAGTTCAGAACATGTCATCTTCTTTTTTCATTGCAGTCTTTGACACTTGAATGGATTACTGTTCCATCCTTTGCTCTTTTTCTTTCTCTCTTTCTCTCTTCTCGGAACTGTGAGATTTAAGAATTTTAATACCTAATATATTGTAGTAGCTCAGGTATTGTACGGTTTTATGTTGACCTTTTCAGTATTCAGTATTTTGATTATCTGGTTATCCTCTCCCTCCTGGAAGGTTAGTGAGACCTTAAGCAAAAGAATGCAGTGAACAGGCAGAATAAACATCATAATATATAGGTCAGAAAAGTGCAACAAAGCTACTAGTACAATTTGTGAAATATAGGATACATACAAATATATGATATCTTCTTTTATCAACTTGGCAAAGAGAACAGAGACTAAAAAGGAATAGACTACTATGGAAGGACAGCAAAAATGATGAAGAGGATTGAGGGTTTGATTTATAAGGAGAGATTAAAGTGATGAAGTACGTATGGCTTGACTAAACAACTGTTAAGAATGGGCTATAAAAGTTATCTGAGAGCAGTTGAAAGGTATGTGCACCCACGGGGAAAGGCTTGTTTAGGGTGCTCTAAGGGGATATAACTTTGAGTAGGGGATAAAACACCACAAAGAAAAATTGAAGAGGAATAATTCAGACAAAATGCGGGAGGTTAGACTGTGCTATTGACTATTTGTCCCTTTCCTGGAGTGAGAGAGGTGTTAAGATCTTCCTGTATGGCTCACGATGAGATACTACACCATAAGTTTTGGCTTACAAGCTGCGAGTATCGGCTGCCTGCCTGCAGGGAACACACAGGTAGGGAATGGAAAAGTTGACTTGGTTCATCCTGGGCTCTCTTGCAGTTTAGAACAGTAAATGGAAGCCATAAATTATTGCTTCTCTCCTGAACAAGTTTTTTTTCTTTTCCTTTTGGAGAAAATAGCATCGACAATGCTGCACGTAGAATCACAGGCCAAGAGAAAAGGCGTTAGCATGAAATATTCACCGGCCTGAGCTTTGTCTATCTCCTTTGAAGTTACACGATCCTGTTACGTAGCTGACTGCCTTTTGACACAGCACCTTGGCAGCACTGTGGTACGCAACGAGCCCGACCGTTTTACCTGGGGTCAGTGATGGGACACGGCTGCAGGCCAGGACGGGGTGTGCTGAGGGTATCAGCCGGCCACGTGAAGCCCACCAGCAGTGCATAGCAGCACGCAACCCTGCCTGCGCTGTGCAGCAGTGTGAATTCAAGTTGTTTTTCCTACTGAAAAGCTGTGAATACAGTGTACGGTGATGAATCCGGGCAGTTAGCACAGATGCGGGTTTCTTCCTATTTGCTATTTACACCCGTAACACCTGTGTCTGTGGATATTGCAGGCAGATGACTAAGCCCACTTAATCTCACCTGGGACAGAGATAACCTGAATGCTGATATAAGAAGATGCTTACTCCTTTGCAGGGGTAGGCAGCTGTGCATTCTGTATCCAGCCCTTTCTTAGTTCCATTCAGTGTGAAAAGGTGGGTAATTATATTAAAGGTGAGACTGACTGTTTGGAGGAGGGATAAGTAAGCTGTATATTGTGCCTTCCATGAGTCTGCAATTTAGGTACAGAAAATCATGTTGGATTTGCTGGATTTACTTGTGGTTGATCCTGATGGAAATGTTTGGAAGCTAAAAATACTTCAGTTTGCTTGGGCACTAGTGCTTTTTTTTGCCTTCACTTTAAGTAAACAAACCAAGAATGAATACATGAGATGGACTTTCATGTTATCCAGTGGGGTGCCTACTTATTAACTGTCGTCCTTACAAAAACAGTTTTATATAGTATTTTATATTACTGCTGGGAAGCAGTAATATAAAATAACTTTCTGCATAAAGCAGTATCCGGAAGTGAATGATTTAGAAAGAGATAAACTCTGTGTATAAAGTATCCGCAACATGAACTCCTTCCCTGGGGGTGTAAAAGGTTGGCACTCCAAAGACATCGAAGCAACCTCACTTTACACCAGCAGACAGATGGGCCCTTGTTGTCTTCTTTCTTTTTCTTCCCCCCCTTTTTTTTTTTCCTATGGGTTCTATTTTCTTTACTCTAACGGTAAGACTAAGCTGACAGAACAGAAAAGCTCAAAGGCTTTCATCCTTAAAAGATCATCTTTATCCTTCCTTTTGCTTCAAGTTAATTTGTGACTGTCTTTCATAATAGGAAGAATACTTCCTGTTACCTGCAGCACGATAATTTGCAGCCTTGAAACATAAATAGCTCCTTTAGTTGTATACCTCTCATTGTTTGCATTATGTGAATTGTTCCTGGCTTAAGGTTTTTTTTGTTTGTTTTGTTTTATTTTCTTGGCAGAGAATAAAAAGTCTATCAGCCCAGTTTACTTTTGTCAACTTATTCTTTTGATCTGATAAGAAGTTGTGAAGTGAGAATTTGGTGTGGGCTGAGTGGGTGGTATCATGCTTACCCAAGGGAGGCAACCACAATACCTGCAGGGAAAGCTATATGCTTTGCTAGAGATGCTTCCTGTGATAATTCCGTGAAGGTCGTGGCTTTTTTAGCATGGTAACTGTAAGCCCCTGTGGGACAGCAGAAGGAAGGGGAAAGGCAGGAATAACAGAGGCCAGAAAATTATGAGGTAACAATTTAAGACGCTGTGAATTCAGCTTTTGTAGTTTCCACCTAGGAAAACAATTTCTTGAGGTTTTACGTGCAAAATGGGTAAATCTGGTTGAATGGGACACTTTGGGAAAATACCAGCATGCTTCTGGAGCAAGTAGTAACAGCTGCTTCTTCAGGGGCATCTCTCTCCAACATCAATAGTGATGCAGTGTCTTGTTGGGGTGCTGTAGAGCACAGTGCTTTGAAGGAGGCCCCTACTTTTCCATGTGATGAAAGCTTATTAGTTTTAGCTGCCTACCAAGCTGTGTTACTGTGTTTTCCTCTTTGCAACAAACTGTCACAAGAATGTTAACCTCAGAGTTTTGTCTGCGGTCTACTTTGCAAAAACAGTATTCCTTCCTGTTTAACATCCTTTTTATTTTCAGGTCTGCTGAAGTTCTCAGCACACATCACTGTAAGAATAATTTTCAGTATTCATTAATCCACATACTCAGCATCAGTCATATGCTCCTCTTCAACACTTTGTAAAAGGTCAGTAGTAGATCAAAGATACCTGGCGGTATGATTCAAAATTTGTAATCATCTTTTGTATGTTTACTTCTGATGGAGTATAGTGCAGCTGCAAAGTACTGTGGTATTATCTTGCTGTCCATCTGTCCTCTGTCATAAGACTTATACACCAAGGATGTATCCTTCAAGCGTAGGAAGGCTTCTGATGAAACCAGTGTCTTGGATGTTGCTGTGTTTCTTTAAACATGCTTAAAAAGTCATTCTTTTTTTCATGTTTGAGAGCATTGTCCTCAGAAACTGGCAGGAAAGAAAATAATTCCCTTCCATGAGTTAAGAATAATGTTCTGGTTGGCTTGCTGAATTAACTACAGGGAGTTAATTAAGAGGTTTACTTTGTGTAGAGTTGAGGTGTGAGCCTGGCAGCACTTTGTCATGGAAGTAAAACATGGAAATGGACCCGCAGTTGAGGGAGGTCTTAGCATTATTTTTTTATTTGTTTCTCCCCCTGGAAATACCTTTCTAAAATGAGGCACAATTTATATGACTGCTTTTGGGATTCTGGCTGAAAGAAGCATGGCTGTATTTATGTGTGGACCTCAGGGGGCGAGCCACTTTGCTCAGTTACCATAAATCACTGGCTGCCAGCACCCGATCTCAGACCCACAGATTGACTATCGCCACGACTAGCTTGACACCCAGCGATTGTGGGCCTTAACCTTTGTATTTCATCCGCTCACCTCACGCTGTGCACTCGGCCTCTCGCGCTTCATTCCTCCATTTTCTTCTCCAGTACACAGACTGGCAGCTTGAGGGGATGACAGTTTGTGTTCCCATGTCTTGGGGTCTTTTGGTGTCTTTCAAAGGTGCCAGTGACTCTTACTGTGTTAGAACAAAAATGTTAGCTCTCGTGAAAGATGCCGGAGTTGTTTGCATGGTGCTGTTAGCATGAAGTAAGCTGCGGTATGCGTTTAGAGCTAGCTAGCCTCTCATGGAGTTGCTTTCCGTGCGCTTCAGAAGCATCTCTGTGTGACATGGTTTCATGTAAAGGTCTTCTCTGCAGTTTTTGAATGTAGCCTTGATATTTAATATTGACTGTGCTGTGCTGTACAGTGACCACTTTGATTTGTGTAATGCACGGGTTCATTTTACTTACTGATTTTACTTTCTTTTTAAAGAAAGCTGTCTAGCAGGGAGTTGCTGCAGATTATTGATGTAGGAGATTACTGTGGAGTAGCGCGTGCTGCAAATTTATGCTTTAGTAGGCTGAGTGCTAACTTCTCCAAGCAGAAAAGTCCTAAAGCAGCGACTGTTAAAGGGCAGGCTAATTTCCTAAGACTTTTTTTCTGTCTATAGTCTTTTGTAGTGTTTTCATGTCACCAAGCCACTTTCTATTAAAATGTCATTTTTACAAGGGTCAGTTCTGTATATTCTGATTGCTGCTATGCCTTACTTGCATGTTGGTTTTTTTTGGACCTATTTGCCTACCTTGGGCAAAAAACTTATTTGCATTGCCTAGCTGGGAGTTGCAAAGCTTTATAGCATTAGGGCATGACTTTATTACAGTTTTTATATACATTTGCATGTAGTGGAGAAGATATCTTCCAGATACTCAAGAAGGGACAGAATGTGGAGGGAAATTGAGGAATTTAACCCTGAAATACTGTATTTTGTAAAGTGTTGTGAAGCTCATAGTGTGCACCAGCATGAGTTTTGAGGTACAGAATGCCAGAGCCTGTGGAAGCAGTGGTGGCTTGCTATCTCTAGAATGCCCATCACAATCATCTCATGGCATCTGGAGGAGAAAAGGATTGGGACTGGGTGCATTCTCAGTTTGGGTTGCAACTTTGCTGTGGTGTAAATTATATTTCTGAGACCAAAAAAAAATCTTGAGATCTGATGATCTGTGTGTTCCACGTGCTCCATTCTTAGATAGGTCCTTAAAGAATAATATCCTTTCAAACAGTGCTTAAGTAAAGGGAGCTAGTTGGTACTGAGGTCTCCTCCTTTAGTTTTACACCCGCAGAAGCCACCTATGTGTGAAATCCAATCTCACTAGTGCTTAGTCATTTCACCTGAACTGAACGTTTTGCCCACAGGAGTGTTTTTTAGCCCTTTTCACTGGATGGGAGCAGAGGGGGAGGAGGCGATGGCTAGACAAAAGTACTTCTGTGGCAACTAAAATGTACAACTTAAAATGCCCGGTTTGCAGTATATAATTCTGGGCTCCAGGCAAGACCTGGGGACTTCAATATTTAATAAGTTCGTCTTCACAGTTGGGTGATGGTGTGTAAAGAGACGGAAAAGGCCATCCTGGTTTTGTAATGGCCTTGTTTGAAGTGCACGATCTTATTAAACACAGGGAGCAAAGAAATGTCTAGCTGCAGTTGTGTTTTAGTGGAAGCCTCCTAAATCAGTTCCAGCTTTGACACAAGTTTTGTTTTGCATTTATTTTTGCTTTTGTTTTAAGCCTTTGCTGCAGAACACAGTAACCCTGTGACTTGCTGCCAAAACGACAGTTGTTAAAGTATCCTTCATATCCCAAGAATCTCAGACAGCTTTAATAATAACCACGGTAAGACATGCGAAATGAGAGATTAGGTGGCTGGTCTAAAGGGTTAGTGAAAAAGCTCTCCAGCTCTCCCATTTTCATCCACAAGCAACATATCCTCATGTGGAAGTCTAAAGTGTCCTTACTACAACACCATTGAAGGTGACAGCAGATCCACCCGAGATGAATTCACACATTTGAAATTTGAATCTAGGCAGGGAAGTGGGCATGTCACTGATAAATAGGAAATTAACAATGTCCTGGCTGTCGTGTATAGAGGTGGTTAGCACACTTTTATGAAATTGCTCGTTTACAGAAAGGGCTGTTTAAGAGAACAGCAAAACTATTTTGCTGAAATACCTTTAAATCATTTTTTTTTTTGAAAATGTTTGGGAGAAATTGAAGTATATCAACTCAGTACTTTCAGAATAAAATGTTCTTATTGTCTTTGCATCTCCTTAGCTGGAAACTGTGTTAGGACAATCCTCTCCAATAAACACAGGTAGGCTGAGCTATTTTTATTTGATGTACTATTGAATGGAAGCCAGTTCTGGTTTTTACATCCATTATGTGCCATGGTAATGAGCTATACAGTGTAATTATTCTGTGTGTTGAAATTCTGTTTGAATGCTCCAACTTCTATACCTTGGAAGTTTATCAGGTGACTCTGGTTTTTAGCACTGTGAGAAAGTGAACAACTTTTTTCCACCTCCACTATTTGTGACACAGGCTTCTGTGATGCCCTGTCTAGGTCATGTCCTTCCCAACCATAAGAATTCTGGTCGGAATTATCAAGCCTGATATTTCAACTCTTTCAGTCTTTCTAGGCTGGGTCTCTGAGTAGTAAAAGGTGTTCTGGTAAGTGGATAGGTTTTACAGGACTGTGAACTGGAGAACTACTCTACAAAGGGAGAATCAAGCCAAGACTCCACTTACACGAGCTATTTGTTCAGAGGCGTCTAATGGAAAAATAAGAAGTGTAATGGACTTTCCTTCTTATTAACCACTCGAGAAGTAGCCGTACTTGCTGACCTTTGCCTTTTGGAGTCATTTACTTGGCTGGTGTTAGAAACAAGTTTGAAACATGAAGAGGATAAAAAGTTGCTAGAAGTTAGAGGGCAAATCTCAAGCGAGTTTTATTTTAGAGACTAGCGTTTCCCTTTGCCCCCAAGAATAGAATGGAAATACCATCAGAGCTGAACCCAAATCAGCGAGTATCAGATGGAATGTTATTAATGGAAGCAAAAGCAGCACTTCCCAAGTCCTATGATCAACAAAGACATGGCAGGTGCTTTTGATTCAGTTGTGATTTGGATGACTGTGATGTTTAAATAACTGCACTATTTGCTCTATAGCAAATCCGTTCAGGCAGATTCCTTTGCTTTTAGCAATTTCACCAGTTATTCATCTGAAGTGGTGTTAGAGATGTATTTTTGCAGAATGGAGTTAATATAACTAATTTTTACTTCTCTTTAAGTAATCATTAAAGTTTATTGAACGTAGTGCTTAAAAACCATTGCCTTTGCCACCTTGTCTGGATACTAATTATGCCTTTATGCGGGACAGCCAACAGAAAATACAAAGCTAAATGGTATTTTTTGGTTCTTCATGGGGGTTATGTTTTAAATGCTCCAAATCATTCATTAGGGTAAAATACTCTGCCAACAAAACATTTAAGTTGTAGAACAGGATGGACAGCATAAATGGTGAGAGATTTGTTTTGTTTTTGCAAAAGCTCAAGGCACCCTGTGGTTTTGGGACTAGGTTGCTACCTCCAACAGATGAAGCCTTTTTATTGAAAGTTTTTATATGTTTAATGAAATAAGTTATGGAAAAAAACATGACCAAAACAAATCTGCAATTTACACTCCATTGTTAGAGCTGGTCAGGAATTGTTCTCTGGGAATACTGGTATCTCAAAATGAAATGAAGGGTTTGCTTTTCACACTTGATTTTTTTTTTATTTTTTTTTTTAATTTAAAGGAAAAATTTAATTGTCAGTCAAAGGTTCGTCCAAAATTAAAGCTTGTCTGGATTTTCAGTTAGAATGAAATTCATCTCTGTTAATATGAGCTGGCTAGGCAAGTTTAAGGGTCTACTCTTGGCATGTTCTTATGGCTCCTTTTATGTTAAGGTATAAAAGCAGTTTATCTTACCTGTCTTACAGTGGGATGAATTGGCCTGTGAAGTGCCTATTACTTTCCTTTTTTTTTAAATAGAGCCCAATGAATAAGTAACCTGGATGAAGTTCCTCCCCCTTTACGCAACTATAAAGTAAGAAGACAATTGAGATTTTTGTATTTTTATCCTCATTTAGCAGAGAAAATATTTCATTTGTTGAACGTTTTATACGATGTTTTATCATCTGATAAAACAGCTTCCCGTTTGTTTCTTCCTGGCCTTAAAATACACTTAATTCCAAGTGCTGTAGATTTATACTGACAATATTACTTGGGACTAAGCTGTGAGCAACACTAAGTAACGTCATCATCATCACTTCACTGGTGGAGAACTGAGGAAGAGAAGGGAAGCAACTGCGCAGTGAATCCATATTCAAAGCCAAGATTAGATCGTCCTCGTTTTTAATATTCCTCTCAACGAGGTTTCTGCCAAGTGTCCCTTGTTGGTCCTTGAGCAAGCTAAGGCATTTATCGAGAACGCAGTAGTCCTGTGTGTGGGCCAGGTAATGCGAGGAAGGAGACATTTCTAAATGTCAAGAAGCCACTATTAAACCATCCTGTCTGTGGAACAAAGCAGAACTTGGAAAGGGCTGTGGTTTCCTAGGTGGTCCTTGGTGAGAAGGGGTGTCATGAAGACACTGATGGGGTAGGTTCTTAGCAGCTTCCCAGCAAACTTTGTGTTAGTTCAAATTCATTCTCCTTATTAATCAGGGCTTAATTCAAATACATGGTCTGTCCCTTTATTTGCGTATGCATGCCATTTTCTCTACTAATGAGACTCCTAATTCTATGCAAAATCGCCTACATTAAAGCTACTCTGAAAATCCAGCTGCTTTTACGTATCTGTCTCCTCCAGTGAAGCTGAGACTGCGGCCTGGAGACACCTGTCTGGGGAGCGCAGCATAAAGATGTTTTTCTGAACTCAGGCAACACAAAATACTGCTTGCGAGGGTCTGGCTGATGAAATGAGCTGATACAGTCCCAACAGAACAGAAAATCCTCCTCCCTTATGATTTCTTATTCCCACAGGATTATTTACTTCTGCATTTCTATATTAGTGTATTTGGTAGGCATATTAATAACAAAACAATGCCATTTTCAGGGAAGCTGCCCCTTGGGAAAGTCTTTCTATTCTTGCCTGAATGCCCCTGACCTCTGCTTGTACCTCTTGTAGGTTCTCTGTTCTGTATTCTATTTTATGTGCATGACTGCTCAACCATGCCTCCAGCATGTGTCTCCAATAATTCATTATAGTCTATATATAAAACCAAACGCAGAGAGGAGGAGGTGGAGAGGAGGGAGATCTTATGGGATTGAAGGCATACAGCGCTCCTGGCAATTGTCTGATTTTTAGAAGTGGTGGCTTGCTCAAAGTGCTGTTAGTGTGCCGTGGCTCATGGGTGGCTAATGTGAAATGCATCTGAGTTCTCGGCACTGATCCTGTGGAGAGCCATCCGTAGAAAATAGTTTGCAGCTGGAGCAGAGAGAGCACAGACTCAGTGCCATATAAAGATTTGTCCTGAGATGTATGAACGGGGAGAAATACAGCAGGAAAACAATTCCTGTAGTGCTGCCTCTTTTCCCAGTTCCCATGCCCGTCGGTACGCTGCTTTTCACCAGTGCTCACGCTGAAGTCAGTAGAGCTTGCACCAGGGATGGATGTGGGTAATGACACCTGCAAGGGTTTGTTTAATTTGCATCAACTAAAGGGCTTAGCATACATTTTGGCTCAAATTCTCCCGCTGGGATATATTTTTGCTTCCTTTACTTAGCTCGTACTTACAGGAGGTATAATTTGTAGAATGAATCACTCCAATCCAGAGGTGTACTTCTTCGTGGCTGTAATGTGACTCCCCTGAACAATGCTTTCCAACAAAGACATTGCTGTGGTTCTTGCACAAGTACCCTTTAAAGACAGCTTTATGGGTACTATTTCAGAGGACTGTTGGGAATGGCACGTGGAGTCGCAGCAAGAGCCATCGGTGAAGGCGACAGGTGCCAGCCAAGGTCCCCTGTTGGTCTGCAAGTGTGGATCAGCAGCCACAGACACGCATCCAGTCCCTCCGGTGCTCACCTGGGCTCTGCAGCTGGCTCCTCCCTTGCAAAAACATCTCCTGGAGTTACTTAACCTGGCGAGTGTTGGCACAGCTCCTGCACAGAAAGCAAGCCTGCTTTACTGCCTGCTGTCTTGATGGCACTTTGCATATTATTGCTGATTTGGTCTAGAGATTTGACTTTCAGGGTCTTATTTTCAGGAATGCCTTCCAGCGTGCCCGCTGCATTCCTGCACCTGCGAGTAGCAGCACACGAGGCTCAGCGCCCGTGTGTCTTATGCCTCTGAGCCTTGGCAACAGCTCCTCTGACATGCACAAAGGTTTTTACGTGGTCGTAGATCTTCCAGCTGCTGTGCTCTTGCAACCTGCAATGCCTGTAACACTGGAGAATGCTTCAGATCTTCACAGATTTTATTCTGGAAGTGATTTGCTTTAAAGCCTGTGTGATTAATGGAAGAAACCCTTCCCTGCAAAGGGGTTTCAAAACAACCCTATTTCTGTTTCATATTTGAGTGCATTTTGCAGTTGTTGATGCTTAAGGAAAAACTTTGCTTTAGACTTGTGTTACAATGGGTGTGCGAACTTTTAGAGAAAAGAGGGAAAACAATCGAGTCCCTTATTTTTCCTGTACCTGAACAGCCAGTGCCATTGGGAAGAATCCTGCATGGCAAATAAAGTATCATTCAGAAGACCCTTTCTTTCAAAGGGCTGTCTGTGACATGCACTATTATTTTTCAGTATTGTTGCTCCAAGGCAGCGAACCAGACCTCAAAGTAAAAAGTGAAGCACATCAAATGTCTGACTCTGTTCAGTGCTGCTTTAGGTGATGGTGAAATCACTGAATAGTGATTACAGCAAAAGCTGTGCTTTTTTGAGGTTAGGAAAATGCGTTAATGAAACTTATGCAATTGTTTTAGGTACCCACTATAGTGAGATTTTCACAGTAGAAATACAAGAATGGGTCTGTATGAGTTTGCATTTGTTAGTAACAAGGTTCTAAAAACATTTACTGTTCTATTTAAAGGACTACTTAGTTAAGAGCATTTCAAAGAAATACCTGCTATCATTTTTTCTTAGCTTGGTCATTAATGTCGCCGTCTGCAATATGACGTCCACCCATTGTAGTTGTTGCAGAGCTCCTGTGAATTCAGAACTTGAGGTTAATGTGCTTTTCCAACACTAGAGGAACAAGTTAGGGTGTTCTCTTTTCCGTGTGCCCAGCATGATTTTAGGAGGATTGCTCACTGTGAACAAGCTATGTTTTTAAATGCTTGGAGAAATGTTCAAGTTCCTCTTTTGTCTATGATGCCACTGTCTTCAGTTGTGAGTCTTTCTTTCAGATTCAGCTTTTTGAAACCTTAAGATGGAATCATCTTACTCTGTTCTAAATCTTGTGGTAGACTATGATAAATAAGAGTAATTTCTCACATTTTGGATTTTTTTTTCAGCACTATATGTTAAAAATATTCCTGCAGGGACCACTTTCAGCCCCAGAAAAAATCACTGTCCTCATAGAGTTTTAAAAGGTCAAACAAATCGATGTGGTCATGCATAGAGCTCCTGATTTCCTTAGGATGACTTGAGAATTCCTAAAATATTTTGGGCTCTAGAGAATGCTTCTGTCCAACTTTTAATAGAAAAACCTTTACTTTTTTTTAAATATCCTGTAGGATATTTGCTAGAAATCTGCTGACCAGATTCATTTGTGCAGACCTCAGGAGCATTTGCAGCCTGGAACTAGGGGCTACTTCAAGTGGCAATATATCACTTCTTGGCCTCTCAGTCTTGGACTTTCCCCATCTCTCTCTCTCTAGAATATTACCAGGAGAAAAAAAAAAAAAAAAAAAAAAAAAAAAAGACTGATCAGTGGGGGCAGACAGAGCAGAGTTGGTCCAAATGAGGAATGTGCCCGTGTAGCTGTGAGTTGCTGGTGCTGTGTGGGAGTGTGCGTGCTGCACAGCGGAATGGAAGATGAGGAGTCGTCATTCCTTTCGCTTGTCCTGGTAAATTTGCACCCAAAGAGTACAGCTGGAACTGGGAACAAGTAATATCACTTAACCTTCATTAATGACTGAAACAGTAAAAGCAGTCAACTAATGCAGCTTGAACAAACCTTTATAAGCAGCTTTCAACTTTTTAAAGCTCTTGCTTACTCGCTTTTATCTAGCTGGAGGAGTTCTGATGATTATTTAAATTGACGCAAGTTTGCCTGCCGTCCTCTTTTATTCAACACTTTGCCCTAAGAAGAGAGATTTCAGTAGGAAGATCCCTGATCATATAGTGGCTTCAGTTCCGTACTTTCAGTAGAACTAGTGTTTTGTGAAGGCATTTGTCTTTTTTTTATATTCTTCATGCTGATTTATCTAGGATTATTTGCATGAATAAGATGGCCTCAGGTCTTTCATGCACACTTTCTAGAAAGTGATGTTTCACTGGGGAAATGGTTAACTACATGCTCATTTTATTTCCACTTTAAGTAATATATACGGGGTATGTGTATCCTCTTAAAATTTCAAAACCAGTATTATTTTATAGGTTAATAGCATGTCTTGCTCTGTGTATATATTTTAAAAGTCAGATGATAAAACAGGTTCCATCATCTCAAAGTGACAATAGATCTTGTTGGAGACAAATTTATAGCTATTACATTTTTGTGCTTGTGTCAGCTAACCTTGGCAAACAGAATCCTACTTGCTATTGGGATGAAACTTATAAATCTCTTCTTTTCCACTTTCTCTTCCTCCTGGTTTTGAAACCTTGTCTTAGACCTTGTCACCTCCTTTATTCATGACAGCAGGAGTATCCTGTGGGTTGAAATCTCTTCAAGGACTGGGTGTAATATCTCACCCCCTTTTCATCCTACTCCCCCCCCTCGCCTGGATGTATAAAAAAGTTCAGCCACCTTTGTCATGGCTTCTGAGATCACTGTTTGAGATATTTGTTTATAGTTGGTAATTTTCAGAATCTGGAAGTAATCTTCTAAGGCCTTCCAATTCAATGAATCGTTTGATCAGTAAGAGTCCCTGATTCATTTTGTTTTCTACCATAATCCTGTTGTTCAGCATCTCTGAATAATACGGTTTTCCTTCATGTAATCCTTGTGATAACTGCTTCAATGCAAGCTGAGCAGCCTTCTGGGTTGCAACCCCTTTTACTTTCTTTTCCCAATGTCTCCAAAATTTATGTTAAAACTTTAGATGTATGTGACCTCTTACTGCAGTTAGTGTAATAGAAAGATCCGTGACAAATCTAAGTCTAGAGCTAAGTGAAAACTTCTTGCCAAAACTTTGTGGGAAATTATTTGTATATAGAATACATTTTGTTTGAATGTTTCTATTTTAAATTTTTCAATTCTTTAAAAATAACAAAAAAATATGGATTGAAATAATAGATTACATTTTTCAAGCCAAAATTAAGTAGTCCCTGACATTTCAGCTTCTTAAACAGTTCAAAGCTTCCATACTTAGTGGATCTATAATGTTCATGTTTGTACCTTTGGAAAAGGTATGCCAGCTGCATTTCTCTAACCTGTGCCCTGAAGTTCCATTTCTTCAAAAATAACTGCAGAACAGCTGTGGCCTCTCAGGCACGCAGAGAGCTTTGACAGGAGTGAAGTGTTGGGAGGGCTTGTGTTTGTTTTGTATGAGGGTAGATGCAGTTAAAAATGAAGGCTTGTGTTTTAAAGCCCTTTAGGTTTAGTTGCAGTGGTGCTGGACTTGCTCTGTCTTACCCACGAGGGTTTCACTGCTAATCATCTCTGCAGACAAACAACGTACCTGCCTCCCCCAGCCCGCCCCAGCCTCTGCCTGCGCATCCAGAAGGACCTGCACTGTGGGGTCTCATTAATTCCACAACTCTTACACAAAACCTGACCTGCTTACACCGCAACTCGTGAGATTCATAAAGTCAAATGGCAGATTTATACAAGCAGGCAGCTGTCTGCATGCAGAGTTATGGTGTACGGAAGAAATATGCAGATGTCAAATACAGCCATGCAGTTGGCAAATCGACTTTGGGTATTTACATATAATAATTACCAGTGTGGGGAATTTAAGCATAATCCTATTCAGAGAGGGCATACAATGCATATGGAGCAGCCCAAATACAGACTTTTAACTCTTTGGCAACAAGGATACGTTTCTCCCATTAATTCAGTGTTGCTGCACTGTAGTTACAGGATTGGAGGAATTTTTATGGGATAGAGCTGTTTATCTTTTCCAGAGATATTTTGGGTCCAATAATGTAGAATTACACATAAACTCCTTAGTTCTGCAAGAAGCAATTTACTGCAGCCAGTGCTCGCTATAGGAGTATGTTCTTAATAGGCAGAAAGCATAGAAAATACAAAGATATGTATGTGCATCTGTATATGTACTATTAATTTTTGGACAGAGGCTTTAGCTCGAATGTTAAATACCAAGTACTGCACTTTCAAAATTGAGCCGTGCACATACCTGCCCTCCCAAACTGGGTCATTGAGCTGGCAGCTGGGAACGGCTGACGTTTTTAATGATTAGCACTTACGGTGTGTAAGATGAATAGGTCTACTGGAAGTAGGTTGAGATCCCCAGGACTGACTTTGGAGATGAACATGTCCCAGATTAGAGTGCAAAAATAAGCGTGTGTTTGAAGTCTGCTGGGTTGCAGATTTTTTTCCATTCCTTTCTAACCCACAATCTAGTGGTATTTTCTCCTATTTTTGCTGCTCACATTGCTGCTGTTAAAGAAAGTAGCTTCTTTAGTATGTGGATCTGTGTTAGAAGTGGTAAATGAGCGTATGTTTAAACTAAAGCTTCTGTTTCCACTGCTTTACATCTTGGGATGGGTGCTGTGGCACAAGGAGACAAAGCTGCTCTTGGTCATTTCTGATCTGTAGCTATAGTTCAGCTTCGCAAAGCATGTACAGCTTGTGGTACGGTTTATAGTCTTATATGAGGTATCTCCTGCCTAATATTTTCCTAGAAAATAAAGGAGGTAGCACGTAAAGATCCTTCCTCTGACTCATTTCACCACCTTCGACGATTAATGCTTTTTAAACTTAAATGCCTAGATGAAGGTACATTTGGCTTCCTTCCTCTGACAAGGCTTTTCCAAAGACCTCAAAGTACCAGCTCTGTTCAGGTGTTTGGTCTGAGTGTCTCTCCGGGAAAGAGGGCATAAAAAAGAGAAGAAATACAACCAAGGTTTCCACTGGGTGAAAAAGGAAAGAGGAAGAAATGCACCCGTGTTCTTTCATTTTGAAAATGAAATCTAGCATTTGAAATTTGCACCTAGCAACACCAGGTGATGATTTCTTGTGCTACTTTTGTTTTTTTCTGACACAATCTAAGAATCATAAGTATTAAAATTTTCAATAAAATCACGGTTTGATTAAAGTGTTTGGTACCTGTTACAAATTTGCATGCAAAAGATTTCCAATTTCCTAAGTAGCACTGTCCACATCTCTCTGGATGTTCTAATTCTAACTGGGACAGGAGATGGCTTTATAAAACTGGATTTGTTTTGCATCAACTTTAGTATAATTGCTCATCATTTTTAAGAGAGCTTTACAGGGTGGTTGGCTGTTTACAGGAAAACAATGTTTTGGAGCATTCGATCATGGCTGCAGATGGCAACAGAAGTTCCATAAGCTGCTGGCATCACACTCCCTGTTAAGCTGATGGGTGCTTACACGTGCACAAGCACACACTAGCTGTTAAGAGGTTTCCCTTTGCTGTTTGTTTTACTGTTAATTTGGATAATGAATATTAATAAAAATAGCGGTATCATCGTCTTGAATGAAGCTCCCTATGCTTTCTTAACTTTGTTTTAAAGTTTTTTGTCTTGGCTTTTGCTGACAACAGATGTTCAAAGTTGTTTTTAAGGTGAATTAAAACAGTGCTTGACATGTCTGTACAAAATGTGGAACCTGACAAGCATAAAATCATTGCCTTATTTATGTGAAGTGCAGGACCAACAAACCTGCTGGGATGAAAAGAGCTCTGTTCTTGAAGAAGAGATAAGAAACTTCCTGAAGGTTCACGGTCTGTATTGTCCTCCCCTGGCCCAGACTGATGCGTTTCGACTAAGGTCAGTGGAGCTGTATGAAGTCTACACTCGCCTGAAGATGTGGTAACCCTTAGTGCTGTGATTCACTTGCCTGTTTTATGCTCTCTCTATTGCCATAGAACTGAACAATTTAGAGGTGTAAACACTCTTCCCCTGTGCCCTGATGGGAGTATTACTGTCTGCGTTTTATTGCTAAGAAATTGAGTCTTTTTTCCTTGCTTAACATGGTGCAGAAGGTTTGTACTGGAGGAGACCAGGGTTCTGCAAGTCTCGAGTTGTCACACCAAGTCCCTGCTCTAGGCACGATGTGCTGTATTTAGTACTGGCCTGAAACTCACTGAAGTGTCTGTAACGAGTCTTAATTACCGTCTGAACATTGATTTTTTTTTTTTTTTTTTCACTTTTAATCTTTCCCTTTTAGGCTCCACAAAACTGCCTTTCATTGCTATATAAATTCACTTTAAAAAGATACAAATGTAAAAGAGAAGCATAGGCAGATTCCTACATGGGTCTGTTTTTTTGCCATCTATCCTGGAAGCATATTCGTTGTCATCCTCATATAATGAACAAAAAGCAAGGTGATGAATTGTGCTGATGAAAAACATATTAAAAGTTTCTCTGTTATAGCATTGCTGGAGAATCATTTTATCTTCTGGGATTTAAATACCATGAAGCTAGGTTCTCAAATATTCTCCATATACTCTGATGTAATCTCCAGGGGCTTTGTGTCTAGGTAAGCATGCAAATAGCAATTCAGGAGCAGGGGTAAAAATTAAAAGTAGACTTTTTTTTTGCTAGATTTAATTTTTTTTTCAACTTAGTTATGCAAATATTCTAAAGTTAATGATGCATTCAGTGACAGCAATAATAACATTTCTAAATCTGTCCATTAAGTCCTTGGTTCTGTTCCATTCACTTGTTCACTTGTGCCTAGATAATAAATTTCTTCTAACTGCCAGGCATAGACTCTCTCATGACCTTCTGCCCACTATATGTATTTTAATTCTGTTTTAAAATGTCATGCAATCTTTGTTTTATCGTAGAGATATTGTAGTTACTTGGATGAAAAATCATCACCTCCCAGGGAATTCTCCAAGGAATTACAATACTGAGAATGCAGTAGATTTTTTTTTCCTTTATGTATATGAGCTAGCTTAATTTTTATCACCATATGCAGACTGTGCAGAATTCTAACCAGACAAAGTACAATTCTCTCTCATTTCTGCATGGATGCAGTGCTGCATATTCTAATAATAGCAAGCATTTTGAAACATAAGATAGCAAATTCCTAGATGAGAGAGAGAGTTCGGCTTGTTATTGTCAGGTCAAATTCCAGCCGTTCTGCTGAGAAGTTAATAATAAATAAAGACCAAGAGGCATGTATCACATTATGGTTTTAATCCTACGGTTACTCCCTGGAGATTTTTGCTTGTCTGAGGATGGCAGGATCAGGATCTTACTTTGAATGGAATATAAAGTATTCAAAACATTAGTGGGCTGAGGAGATGGGGTAGGAGTGAGTATGTGTGTGCTTGATTTCGTGTGTGGATCCACAGCTACCTGGGAAAAAACACCTGTCAAAGGGGGGAAGATTGGGATTCAAATAAACAGAAGCATATATGTGTTCGTGTAAATACATGTTGCCATAAGATGGCACTTCCTAAAGGACATAATGAATTTCTGAGACACCCTGTGCAGGCTGATACCTGACAGGAAGCTATTCTTCCCCTTAAAATTTCATAACCCAAACTGATGAAGAATGGGAGAAAGGAACTGAGAAGCGGTGGCATTCCCTCTGCTGCTTTTTCTTCTGACCCATGCACCATCCTGATCGAGCCTCTCCGCCTCTATTTGATACTTGGGTTATGGGCTTTAAGGCAGGGACTGCCTTCTGAACAGCGGGGTACAGAGCGCAGCACAGCGTAGCCCTTTCTTTGCTTTCAGGAGGTGTCCTGAGGTCACCTAATAAGAAAACAATAATATAAAATATTATTTTTAAATTAAGATTTGATCTTAATATCTGATAAATCTGATAAATTAAGATGCTTCCACTGAATAAAATGCTGTTTAAAAATAATGAAGTTGAAATCAGATCCTAGAATACCTAAATGTGGGTAGGTTGTGTGCAATAGATAATATACTCCTGCAGCACAGAGCTCGTGCAGGATATGGCATTCTTCTCGGACCCTTGGTAAGCTAAATTATCAAATGCAGGCAATCCAGTGACACAGCCGTGTTGCTGTCATACCTTTGATTTCATCGTAGATGTACCCAGTGGATATTTCTGAAATAGTTATTACCTATAAAAAAATAAAAAAGACTGTGAAAAAGGAAGTTTAAGTGAGGTTTTGGTTTTGTGAGTTTTCTGGTGAATAGAACTAATAGAAAAAGAAAGGTGCTTTGTTTATGCTTCCCTTCCTATATAAATAATTTTGTGGCATACAGAGTCCATGAGCAGCATCACTTGATGGAACCATTGCACTGGCAGTCTTTTCACTCCTGGGCAATTAACACTGGGAAGACAAAGTCTAACACATGCCTCCTCACACAAGACAAAACTCTGGGTATGATTATTTCATCACAAAAAAATTAATGCTGCCCTGTTTTACAACCTGGATTTTAATGTAGCCTGACATCTTGTTCTTGTATTTCTCTGCTAAGTACACATCTAGTTACTGCTGTTCTGTCCCTGATGCAACAAGCTGACAAGAGCGAGCGTACTCGCAGGGAAACTGGGGTAGGAGCTGAGATGTGTCTTTTGAAGTGGATGTATTGTGATGGCACATCAGATTTTTTACCCCAAATTTCAAAATAGCCTTCAATGCTTAAAACAGCCAAAGGATTTTCAGGGAGTGTTTTTAATTTGAAAGGCTCTTCTGGGTTTGGGGTTTTTCAGGTTTTTCTCTTCATTTGCTACCTATCTGATTTTTGTCTCCTCAAAAAGGTGAGGAAGGTGGAATGCAGACCAGATCTCACAGCCAAAACACTACCAGAAGTAATCCCTAAAATTGCAACCTTTTCACATTCAAATTTCTCGTAAGAAAAAGGAGGTTTTAAAAAAAAAAATCAACTTTTTACTTTAACTTTTTTTAAAGCATCTCTTCCATCTCTGTTTAGTGTACTTCCTATAATTGAGTGTTTTCTGGCTGATAATGCTTCCATAAAGCAACTTTTGCCACTGCTGCCGTTGCTGGATTCCCCTTTGTGCCAATATTCTGCAGCCTCTTCTGTGCTCGACCTTTTAATATTAGTGCTGATGTACTCATTTCTAACTCCTGGCAAGGACGTTCTTGGATAGTGGTAAGTAACAAAAAGAAGGGCTGTTGCAATACCGTGTTACGTTTAAGAAGCTATACATGCTGAGATAGGATTTAGAGTTCTGTGTGTGTCATGTCTTTGCATATGTGCTTTGTAGAGGAGGAAAAGGCCAGCACTACCTAGCTGTGCTTTTTAATTCGAGTTTCTCTGTGATAAAAAATGACCAGAGGCTCCACTCTGAAACGCCAAAGCTGCCTGCTTGAACTGCACAGTGGAACAGGTACGTCTCCACACACTGCAGCAGAGCTGCCACCACAAGTACCTGTGTCATTTAGGTTTGCCTGTGATTATTGATGCAGCTCTTCTGTCCTTCTGCTGTCATTTTATCTTCACTCTGAATAACATCTAATATAGATTGTAAGCTTTTGGGCTTCTACAAAAAGGTTTCTTTTTCTTTGGCGATGGATCCGGGATATTTTTGGGCTTGTTGAGCTTAATTTTGTATCAGCATTTTCAAAGAGCATCTGGAGTCTTGCGCTGAGTAAGTCTGCGCTGAAACTTTTGTCCCTGACAGTTTGTTCTCACCGCAGGCCCAGGAGCAAGCCCAAGTGCTGGACTCGCTCGCTTAGCTCTCTCCCAGGTAAATCTGCTGTAGAGCAAACAGGCTGTGGGGCGTGCGGATGTGAGCCTGCCCGTGCCGTTTGGCTTAAAGGTCCCTGGCTTGTCTTTATTTAGTGATACGACGCAGCCTGAGCTCCTGAGAAACCTCTGTAAAGCCCTGCAAAAGTTTGTTGGTTTATCATGTTTCGTATGAACTTCTGCATATTTCACCATTTGGTTTTCAGGTGTATCTTGGCTGCCTTTCATATTCAGTGAGAAGCAGGTCCTGAACCTGCGTTTTGCACCCTTTTGAAAACTCTGTTTCATGTGGAACAATGTCTGTAACCAGCAAATCTGAAAGACCTGTCGAAGGCTGTGCTTTTCCCAAGTAGGTGAGATGAAACTTCATCTTAGCAGACCAAGTAGAAAAACAGCAGCTGAAGAAAAGGTTGAAATAACACTTCAACGTGTTTTAAACAAAGGTGTTGTTCACGTGTGTGCTTTAAATGCTATAACCAGCATTATTCTGATTGAATTCAATTCTTCACTTTCATTCTAATATTAAATGGTTCAGTTTAATGGATTTACGTGAGTCAGGCCCCGTTGTATTTGCGAGGAGGGAGTTAGTGCTGGAAATGGATCTTTCTTAACTGATTCTTTGAACTAGAAAAGGAAGGGGATAATGTAGCGAATAGAAAGGGAACGTGTGAGAGAATTTCAAAGTACTTGCGGCTGCTTTGTTTGTATAGCACACAGTCTTTACCATGGTATAAAAAATGATACTGCGCAGTCTGTATTCTCTCTGTGGAATGGACAAGGGTTTTTCATTTCATGCTTCATTCACAGCCAGCTACAATGATTTCACAGAGTCAGCACCTATGCTTAGCACAAAGGGAAGAACAACAAGATATTTATTGCCGATGGGAGATACGTCACCAATTCCATTTCCACTACCCAGCAGAACATCAAGAACTGGATTGCACTGCAGCAGGAAGGAGATGCTTTGTGTCTGTGGCCATACATTGAAAATTTTTACAGAAATGTTCGAGTTTTATTCAGGACATGCATTGCCCATTGCAGATTTGCATGGAAATGGCACTAGTGGCTTCAATAGGTACCTTTCGGTTTTGGAGGAAACAAAATAGATGTTTATTTTGTGGAGGGAAGGCTGCTTTCAGCTCTGACCTTCCTCCACAAATGCAGGAGGACAGATACTCTTACTGGGGAATATTGTTGTGGTGGATTAAACATAGTATCCTAGCAAAGCCTATCCTCATTTACTTTCAGAGAACTATTTAGTGCTTATTCCTGAATCTGATGTTCTGCCCTAATTGTGTTTTGTCCAAGCCAGTGGTCTGTGAAGTGTGTTTATCAATTGCTTTTAGGATATGAACTCTCTGAAACTGAGAAAAACAAAAAAAAATTGAATTTTCTTACAGGTATAATGCATCTCATGAGCGGTATGTATATTAGCTAGCTCATCTCTGGTCCCACGTGGAACTGAATCTTTGTGTGTGAACATTTTGTGCTTTAGAAATGCATGGGTAAACAAGTAAAATCATTAAACGTGATGAGGATTTATTCCTGTACTCACAGATGACCTGCTCCAGACAGGTTAATGTTAGTGGTTGGTTTTGTCACTGGCAATTGCGTGCTATTTCCCTCTGGATGTCTTTACTTATTGTTTAGGAGATGGCAGCTGCAAGGATATTTAATCTCTATAGAAGTGCAATTTGTTAAAAGACAAAATACTCTTAAATTTGTGGTTTTAAAGATAGCTTTGTGATTATTTAACATTGGGGTTGGCAGCACTAAAATCACCCTTAGGGCTTTTGTGTCCCATTCCCTCTAAAGTTGCATTTGCATTCACTTTCTCTAACTCTGAAGAGTGAACTTTTGATGTTCCCGGAGGCTGTAGCCTTTGAGGAGTTTCATTGCTATCTTTTCTTCTTTTTGCCTCTAAGGAGGTGTTTTCTAAGGTAACCTGTCACAGTCCTCCTGTTTTCTGATTCTTACGACCTGCAATGATTTGGTGTCTACCCTCTGTTTTGCAAGACCAATTGAGTTTCTTTCTGTACAACATGAACGGTATTCAAAAAATTAAATTAAAAGGCCTCTGAATATTTCAAAGATGAGGCATTTATATTTTTCTTATCTTTTGCAACACATCCCAGTGAATTAGGAAGCAAAATCATCATCATCAAAAAAAAGAGCTCAAACCCCAGGTAACTTTTTCTCCTCTTATCAGAGCTGTTTTGCAGGGTAATGTGCTTTCTTTTACTGGAATATGAATAGCTTTTGGTGGAATATGAATTGTCTAGAAAGATCTGTTAGTGAATTAGTCAAGGAAAGGCAAAGTGAGTATCTTCAGCTTCATACAAATAAATGGGCTACATCTGAAGATTTAAGCAATCAGATTTGCATAATGAACATGTTTATGCCACATTATAGTCACCTGGTTTACAAATTCAGTGAGCATTTCACCACTATTACCTGTCGTCATAGTAGAAAAATGAAACATCCAAGCTAAAGTAGTTTGTAAGGCAATATGAATGATATTTTATTTTTTGCTTTCTAACATCTGATCTTCAAGAAGTTTTTCTTATTTCAGCGTAAATTCACATCACCAGATTGGAGGTTGAAAATGTAGGATTAGTGCACCTAGCTTTTAGTGATTTGAGCAGGGGACTGCTTGTCTGAATTCCTTCCTGATTACTAGAGGCGAGCAACTGGCCATCCTCTGTATCCTCTAATATTTGTATTTTACTTTCTATTCTCTGTTATAAGCTTTTCCACACAGTTGATTTTTTTTTTTTTTACAGTATTGTCTAGTGCAGAAGTGTTTTGATTTCAGCAGGCTTTCTTCAGCCTCGTTTTAGGGAAGATTTTCAAGAGCATGAAGAAGAGTTTCTATACTTGTGTAACCCTGAAAATCCTGCAAAAACTGTTGTACTATTTGGACAGTGTTTTCATTAATTATTTTGTGGCTGTTTTTCCCTTGTAGGCCTAATTAATTTCTCTCTGACCTCTAGAAACAGTTCACAAAATGTGAACTACATCTCTTATCCTTTTTCCATCCTTTTCTCACTTGTGGAAGGAAGTTTAGCATTATCTCGTTTCCATCTGTTTTTCTCAAAAAAATCAATGGTTACTATGAAGATGCATCTCTTTATTATTGTGGTCTGTCCTATAGAGTTTTGGATGTTTAAATTTGCAAATAAAGCATTTGCTTTACTCGAGAGTCAGGAAAGAAAGGCAGGTTGCTGCTGAGGAATGGTTTCATTAAGAGAACAGGATTTCAAAGAACGACGGTTTCCTTAAGATGCGTCCGTTCCTTGCTTGCTCAGATTCACACATCTTTTGAAGAGGCTGGAGTTTCTTTCTTCGCTCTAAAACTTACTTAGTCTCTCAGTCTTGGCATCCAATGCTATTTGTCACTTCAGAAAAATTGTGGCTGCAGCCTCAGCAGGTGTGAAACTGTAAGCATGGATCTGCCCTGCTCAGGGCATTCACCTCGTCTGTTCACACAGCCTTATGCATCTTCCCGTCTCAAACATTTAGAGGCACCGTGGAGTGTTTTTAGTACACTGGTTTTATATGCTGCAGTGTCGTACTCCATCACGTGGGAGTTGTAGCTTTTTAGTTTCGCGTTAACACCACTTCTAAGATCTCCTCCCACACAGCAGACCTCACTTTTTGGGCTGCCTTCCTTTTATCTTCTGCAAAACTGCACATCCCAGACACGAGTACTTGTGAGGAGCTGCTAAGCTTTATGCCAACAGCAGCCCGGGGTGTGAAACCGTCCTGCGTGGCAGCGATACAGGACACCCTGTTACTGCACTGTGCCCAGCTGTGCTCTGCGGTTCCTTAGGCTTTGTTCTCCAACTGCCATGAAGTGGCTTGTTTATAATCTGTCTTGTTTCCCTCGGTGGAAACAGGGCTTAGCTTGCAATGAATGCAATGGATTTCCTTTTAATTAAGGCAGCTGGACATGACTTACAATTATTCCTCACCACTTTGAAGATTTTGACCATAGGCTCTGTTGTGTTGGGGCAAAGCAGTGCAGGCTGATATTTGTGGGGCAGGTAGAGCTGGGTTAAGGTTTTTGTGGTGATACAAAATATTTTCTGAAAAATTCAAAACGGATCATGAAGGAACTACTTGTAAATTCAGGTCATATTTATTAGTTTTGGCTCGGATACGTGTATTTCTGTACACAACAAATGAAAAGGTGATAATTTTGTCCTGTTTACCTAGCAGGTGAGGGACCTGTTACTTCTAAGGCATGAGGCTTGGGTTTGAATCCATCCCCACTGCAGGAGTTTTGAACACAGGAGCTCTTGGAGCAGGCTCTCGATGTTGTTCATACCTCTTCCTGAAGATGTTCCATCATTTTTTAAAAGCCATGCTTTAACAGTACGGTTCTAATCCAGTTGCACCAGAGGACATGATGCCAAGATGCTTCTTATTAGCCTGTTGTTGACCTCCACTGATGAAGACGGAGGTTAGTGTTTGTACATGAAGCAGTGTGCAGGATTTGTTAGCCAATTTTTTTTTTTTTTTTGCTGAAGGTATCTGTTTTTGAAGTATAAAACTGCACACGCACACATATTTTTATGGCCAGATTGTCAATAAGTAATGCATCTTTAGTTCATTGGAAATTAACGCAGCTATAGGAGCAACTAAAAGTAAGTAGGAGCTTCTGTGGGTTAGTGACTGAAATGAAAAGTCAAATAGCTTATTTCTTATCCAGGTATTCAGTCCCCTGAAATGAAATACATATTCCCTTGGTGTTTTTTCTTTTCTTTTTTTTTTTCCTAAAAAACAAAAATAAAAATGGAGAGATGGAAAATTTAAAAACCACATCAAACAAAAACTGAAATCACTTAATTAGGCAAATGGTTGTTTCTTTTCCCTCTAGATTTTTGCCTTTGCTTTCAATCACGTTTGAAACAAGTTTCATTATGCATTGTTTTCCTTCTCCTTATTCTTTCCATACTGCACTTTTCAGAGGATTTGCTAAAAATATTTTTCCAATTTGAGTGCTTAGTACCTGAGGGTCAGGCTACTTTATTGTTTCCCTTGCATGTTGCAGCTTCGGCTGGAAGTAGAAATACCAGTGAAAAAAAGTCATGCTGGCTTGTCCAAGCTCCATGTCTAACTGTGCAAAATAATGAAGGCCTCGCAAAATTATATTCGTAGAGGAACACATCTTAATATTAACATTTAGTATCTAATGTACAATCTGTAATAAAGAACGCCTGTAGTGTAAGGCACTGAAGTTGTCTGATTTATTCCAAATTTATGAAGGTATGATCTTCAGGCTCTAAATGAAGCACAAATTTAGCATCCAAATGCTTAGTATCTAACATACAATCTATAATACAGAATGCCTGTAGTGTAAGGGACTGAAGTTGTCTGATTTATTCCAAATGTATGAAGTTATAATTTTCAGGCTCTAAACAAAGGACAAATGTAGCATCGAAATTGTTTTTGCTGTTTTCCTTTTGTAGGCTCCAGGTGACATTGTCAGATTTTATCCAGACCTAGAATAAAGGTACCTGGTTTTGTCGTGATTCAGATAGTGATTTTGTTTTATTTTACAGATCTTTGGATGCGTCTCCCACTTTTATTATTTTTCTCTTTAGCATGAAGCCAATTCTTACACTAATGATATGTTTTCTTGTACAACTGCTTATAATAAAATGTTGAAAATAAGGAATTGTAATCTGTGAAAAAACTTGTACACTACGTGGGAGAAAGTGTCCTTCTGAATTCACCCCCTTAAACCTGCCCAGCTGTGTACCCATTTTATAATGTCATACAAAAGAATTGGCTAAATTGGATGAATCATTGCTTGGTGTTCTGCTGTCTCTCCGAAGGCAACAGGGAGGCAGGTTCAGTGGCACAGGCTGTCCAGCAATAGCGTTTACCTTTTCGTTAGCCCTGTCCTGGATTTGGAGTGGCTCCAATTCAGATGAAGAAGGGATTTTTAATTTAGATAAGATCAAAACCTGCTTGCAGAGGCAGATACTTGGGGATGCTGTGTGAGAAGTCAGTGATAGGACTGGAACAAGAGGCGATATCTCCTAGACTTTGATCCACAGGGTTGTTTTCTGTGCTGTTCTCCTTGATACGTCACGGTGAGACTTCTGCCTTACGCTTCTGAATGAGATTTGTCAACGTGCTCACTGCATTTGCTCCTTTTTAACCTTGATTCGTGATGCTCTCATGAAGTGACTGCTACCCTGTGTTTCGATAGTGTCTAGTGCCAGAACCTGACCTGTGTTTGGATGTGCCATTGCGTTAGAGATACTAAATAATACAGAAACGATACACATACTGATGCTGGTCTTATGAGGCTAGGAAAGATCCTTGAGACAACTTTTCACACCAGCTTGCCGAGCTATTTAGCGAGTCGCCTGTCCCGGCCTTTAGACTCTCCGGATTTTAGGTTGACAGTTCCTTTTTGTCAAACTTTTGAGCTTGAATCTCCTGAGTTGAACTCAGGGAAGCTTAGGCTTGGGCACCAGCCAAAAAGCTCTCAAAGCGAGGCATCCCAGAAGGATAATGTTTTCAACCTTTCAAATCTCAAATGGTTCACTGCGGTTCTAATTACAGTCTCCCATCAGAATAACCTCCCATAGCAAAAAGTGGAGAAAAAAAATACAAAAAGTATAATTTCTCTATACAAAGACAAGACAATTGATTGCAACCTATAAAGCTACCAATTACAGAAGATTTGCTTGTTGGGTATTTTAACTGTTACCATAGAACAAAATTTAGGTTTCCAGGCACTATCGCAGTCATCTACTGTGACTGAACAAATGGGATGCTTTAAAAAACATGCAGTAAGTCACTGAGCCTCTGAGAGCCCCAACCATAAGCATTTAATTGCCATTGACAGTTCTGGCCAATTAAGTCTCTGCAATAATGATCGCATCAGCAAAAATTACTGGATCTTTTATGTTCAGATAACCACAGCTCCTAATTGGAGTATGGTTTCAATGAAATCTTTTCTCTCCATTACCAAAGCTAACGTTAGGGATTACCGGGATCAGTGTTTCGATCAGTGGGTTGTGAACTTTGCTAGGGGTGAGAAAGGCAATCAGGATTATTGCAAGGCCCTGGAAATGTTGTTATAGTTTAAAGGAAAGACAACATTGCTCTTTCTCTCCTGTAGCCCCTCAAGATGAGTTATTCTCTGTTGTATTTGCACCATACAGTGTACACGTAGAGCCAAGCTTGTGCTACTGTGCTCTTTATTTCAAAGGGAAGGATTACCTTGACAAAACCGTGGGGTGGTTTCTGGTCAGACAGATATTCTCTCTTCACAGTGTAAACTGCGCTCACTCATAGTGGCCAAAGCAATCCTAAGTGACAAACCTTCTATTAATATCTTATTCACGCGTGTGCTTCAATGCATTTACTGATAGATTCCTATTTATGTAACCATAAGAGTATTATTCTGACTTCCTGCATTTAATGCATGTAAGGAAATCATAGCAATATGGTAGTCAAAATAAGGCACCTCTTCTATGGAAATTCTAACAAAAACTCATACTTTGACCAGTCATAGGTTCTATCTTTATCATCCTGCAGTCCTTCTCAAATATTTTTCAAGTGTTAGCAAAAGAAAGGCCCTGTTGGAAGCACCCGCTCAACCTACCGTTCTCTCTGCTGCCATTGGAAAAGCCAAGCAAGCCTCCCCGTATTTCACCTGCCCGTTAAGCACAGGACTTGAGTGACCGATCTGCATCAGCTACTGCAAGTAACAGGGCAGCCCGGGGAGGAAGCGAGCTGGCATGTTCTAGTCAATCCTCAGATGGCCAGGACACCGGGGGCTCTGTCATGAAAGAAGACACCCCGGTAACACCGGCCGAATGTGCTCAGGATGGGTCAGAGCACAAGACTTGTTCCCCCGGCCGGGTGGGTTGACACAGACTGCCTGTTACGGGATCGCAGGGGTTGTTATGGGCAGTGTTGTGTTATTTTGCTTTTATGCATTCGCCGTTAGGTTTTTATTCTGTGAAGTGCAGTTTTAGGCTCCTTTTCTTTAGAATTCATATCTCATTCTTTGTAAAATGATATAGGCTAATTTAATCAAGCAGTCTCTAGAATAATAGGAAAATTATGCTAATTTTTGGAGATTAAAGTGTATCTTTTTTTCTTTTTGCTCATGAAATAATGTGCTTTTACTTTATGAGTAACTTGCTCTTTTTTATGGAGAGTTGGAGTTGTTTCTTTAATACATTACAAGCTCATCAGGAAAGGATCACACAACGAATCCTTCGAGCAAAGGTAATAGACGCTGCCCCACGCTAGCGCTGCAGTGTTTTATGCCTTTCAAGAAAAGCCTGTGTGGGAATGTGTTTTAGTAGGAGGAGTTAAGGGAAGCCTAATAATTGGATTCAGAAGGAGGAGATACTCTTATGGCTGTTAAAGAGTGCTCCTTCTTTAAAGATCCTAAAGTTTTTGTTATTGCTGAGGCTACATGCGCTTTTATTTCTAGGCTCTGGGCTGCAGCACTAGACTGAAACTTGGGGTTCCTGTGCTTGTTGTTGCTTTCAGAATAGCCTTCATCCCTCACTTCGTTGCTTTATGTATCACTAGATATGAAATGGGGATGGTAACATTGATCTAAGTTTAAGTGCTTTGATGTCAGCTGTTAAAAAGCAAGAATACAAAGCCTACTGGTCTGGTACTATTGTGGTTTGCCAAGGCTACCAAGTTCTTGAGAGATTCATGCATGTGCATTTTTTCCCCCATGTGGGATTGCTGTTTGCAGTGAGGTTTTCATGCTTGCCTTCCTCCTTCGGGATCGGGCCCCATTTCAGGTCAAAACACAAATTCCTTGAATAGCACAGCCCCCGAAGCTGGGCACTGATCTTCACAGGAGCGCTTGCTTTGGTCCCTTTGGTCCCCTTTTGGTCACTTTTGTGCTGCAGTACAAACAGGGAGAGCTCAGTGCTTGCAAACATTTGACTTTAAAATGACCAACAGCAGCTCGAAGGTTCTGCCTCCTTTCCCTGGTTTATCCTTTCTGTACAAGAAGCAGCTGTCGTCTTGTGTGTCGATGTACAAGGCCTATGCAAAGCTTTCAAGGGCACCTGAGAGGCCAAGATTTCAAACCCGATCAAGTGCCAGTTGCAAAACACTGCTTCATAGCCTGCAAGTGTATACGCATTTTGCATGGTGAAAATGCCTGCAGCGAGGGCAAGGCACTGGAGAATGGTACATACCAACAGTACCTGAAAATAACTTTCTGCTCTTCTACCCCAAGGGCACCGTGGTTTTAGCTCTATTGTGCTATATAACGTAAGGGCTGCATCCTTAATTGTATGGTATAAAAGCCACGCTCTCCTATCAAACAAAATAACATCTCTAGTTCTATTCTGGTCTTTTCTATTGTTTTTTCCGTAACTGTAAAGGGAGAGCTCATGGCTCTGATGCTTGTAGGGCTGTAGTAACACCTGTATATTTTAATAAACATTGATGGGAATGCTGAGGAAGACATCAAGGTAGGTTCCCGTGATAAACAGTATGAAGAAGCCCTTAATAACACTTGACTTCTAGCAGAATTTGTTTTAAAGCCAAATGATTTTCTTTGCCTGGGGTGGAACACACAGCAAATTATGAGAACAAGGGCACAGGTTTCCAGTGTTTTTTTTTTTGTGTGTGTGTGTGTGAAATGCATTCTAGGTCTGCAGTGAGAACTGACCTGAAGATGAGACTAGCCTGCAAGCCTGGGTTTGCTGAACAAACACAGGATTTGAAGGATGAGCACACACGCAGAGCCTGGACTCAGACCTAAGCGTGTGCGTATCCAGTGGGTGGGGTGCCAGACTACAGGACAGGCTGATATGTACTCGTCATACCCTGGTGGTGATGTGGTGTGATTTTCATTCAAAGACATTTCTTTCCCAGTATTTTTTTTTTTACACCCCTTTTTGTTTGTCTGCAGACTATGCAAATCCGCAGGAGTAGAAAGTATTTCGTTGGCCACGTGTTTAGCCCTATCCTGGCTATGGTCCGTGAGCAATATGGTAATGCAAGCAACAGACATTAGTTCAGGTCCTAATTTCGTTTCTGATGGGAAACTTAAATCTGGTTATTTTTTTTCTGCTTCTAGGAGGGGAGTGAGTAGATGGCCATGCTTTCCCTTGGTTGATCACTGTCACTTTCTGCTCTTTTCACAGCATGGCATTGGCTTCGGTTGTTATTTTGCTGTGCTGCCGAGCCAGGGTCAGCTCACGGTGTCCTCTCTCTCCCTGCTGCTCCTGTGTCTTTCCAGGAATAGAGCAATTTTGCTGTGGTGCAAGGGAGAAAGGTTGATGGCCAGCTGGTGTTATTGCTGCTGTTTTCCCTAACCTCTTTTCCCTGCTACAGAAATGAAATAGATATAATCCTTTACGTTACACAGTCTCAATTCATACTCAGCAGTGCAGGGACCAGATAATGGAGTTGGGAGTTTCTACCTGTAGGTCACAAGATCAAATTTGGCTCACAGTAGTAATGATCAAAACTTACTGCAATTGAATGACTTTTTCAGAGGCCTGCGAGAAGAGAGAGTATTGGTTCAGCCAGATTCAATCCTTATTTTTTTAAGGAAATGTACAACATTTCAGGTGTCTCTTCTGCTTCAGTTAACTAAACTGGAGCTTAAATTAGCTTTAAAGTTCATCAAATGTGTACCTTCCGTGGGAACTGAACTTGCTCATGAAAGAAATGAAAATACCGCGTGAATTCAGATAGGCGATTCTTGAAAATCAAGCACAGTATTATGCACATTAGGGCTGTAATTTTGTATTTGTGGCAATTTCTATACATGCTCCTGAGCTTATCATGGGATTTTTTTAAGTGGGTATACATTTATGCATGCTTTGAGTCATTTTTGCATTGCTAGAGTGGTATATAGAAGCATTAGCAGGAATGATAATCTTGCCCATTTATCTTTTCTAAAATTTTCATCTGCAAATTTTTCCATATTTACTAAATAATCACGGATCAGAAGGCGTTCATTTTAGATGACTCACTTTGGTTAATAAATGTCTTGGTCTGTTTTAGTCCTTAATTACTTGAGTTGACCTACTCCAGTCAAATCATCTTTGTGCATCAGGAAATAAGTTAAGAAGTTTTCACACTCCAAATTGCTGCTCCAGAAATAATGTCCAGGATATTAGGAATTTGGGGCATACCAAAGTGACTCCTATAATAATGAGATTTCAGTTGTGTTAAGCAAAGCACTCGATTTACTAGGCTGCGTAGATGTTTTCAGCCAGTGACTTTGTGTTCAGTTTTGTGAGAGTAGTGTTGCCTATATTTTTTTAATAGTAATTTCTTCTCATGGAAAGAGGAATTATTGGTGGCATTTTATTGACTCAGTTTTTCCTTGAAAGCCAATTTTGTCTGTAAATGTTTGCTAGCACAATTCCAAGTTCAGGTTCCTATGTGGCTTTTACAAGACTGACTTGGAGGACCCAGTATATCAATGTTAAGCTAAGTTTTTTTGAATACAGTGTATAGTCCCTTATCCATGTATTTATCTTACTGTTTATAGTGGAAGGCCCATCAACTTTTCCATGCAGTTGCCCATGAATAAATAATATGACATGCTGTCTTCTCAACAGCTGCTTTTCATTCCTTCGTTCTGCTAGTGATGCAGAAAGTCACTCTGTATTTGCATATGAAATACTAACTCCAGATCACACGTGTGCATCCTGGACAAATGCACAGGACAATAAATGAACCACCGAGCAGTGCTTTTAGATGTCTGTGGGCCAGGTGACTTATTTGAATATGGCTCAGGTGGTGGGCTATGGAAATTATTATTCTCTTATTCAGACTTGGTGCGAATTTAAGCATCCAGCATGCCCCTGCCCTTGAGAACTATCCATTTGAGCATCAGCAACATTTTATAGCTTGCCTGTCATAATGGAAACAGTTGGGGTCTAAACTGCTGGAAGATCATTGCACTTAAAACTGAGCACGTCTTGTGAATTGGAGTCATTGTGCAGAATAAAGAGGGCTGAGTGATAAATTTGTATATTGTAATTGTCTGCGTTATAGAAAGAATGCCTTTCAAATTTGTCTTTTCTGAATTCCTCTTATTGTTGTTTCTTCAGGGCATAAAAATCTCTGATGAAAGAAAGAAGAAAAAATAACAGCAAAACTATCTCTTTGTAATGGTAGGAAATAGTTACATAAAATATGGGAACTTGAGAGAGCTAAAAATCAAAAAAACTCACCCACTAAACAAAAACCCTAGAATAAAAAAAATACATCATCAGGAAAATATGCCCGTGGGTATCCTTCTCAGCTCTGAGTGCTTGCGTGCCCTACACTGCGGTGTCTCAGATGTGTGCTGACCCCCGTGCCCATTGCTCCTCTCTGTGGTGGGAACACCCGCGTCTGTGAACATGAAAGGGTCCGAATTTCTCTCCAGTCTCATCCTGGACCTGGGCACCAGGAAAAGGGCTGCTGCGGCTGTGGGAGCAGCAAGTAGCACATCTGTCTGGTGGTGCAGAGACCGCAGGACCTCTCTGGCAGCGTGACTATAATGCAGAGAGTTGTGCAGCGCTGTAAGTCTTTAAGTAAATCAGGTCTTTAAATGTCAGAGAGATGCATAATACATAATAATCCATTAGAATACTGTAGTAGGCACTGGAAGAAATTTAAGAAACATAAGCAAAGGAAAAATAGCCTTGTTGGCTAACTGTACTACAAACAAGGTAGAACTCTAGTTGGGTGGCAGGAGTTTGCAAGAGAAAAAGCTCTAGCAACCAGATGGTGTGTATATTGAAGTGGTTATAGCCCGATACGTGTGTTTTGACACACGAGGACAGAGTTAAGGTTGTTAGTGCAGTACAGAGGTTGTAGGTATGCATGAAAAGTAAGTTTGTAAGAACTGTAGGAGGGCAGGAGGGAGGAAGGTCAAATGAAAACAATAACTTGCTTACCGCCTGTTGGTACGTCCGCTTGTGAATCTGGGGCTGTGCCCAGTTCTGAAATTCAAGACAGCAGAGTCACTGCTAAGGCATCCCACATTCATCTACTGTAGAAATTCTTAATTTTCAGTTTATTTTAGATGTGAAATTTAATGTGAGTTGTTGTTGTTGTTCTCCTGACTGGATATAATCCAACACCCAAAGTCTTCTGAGCAGGGCAGGGTGTTAAAACGGCTGGATAGAATCAATGCATTCTTTTGATTGCTGTAATTTGTAAATCAATTAACTAAATCAAAAGGTAGAAAGGTGAATTGGCAGCAAGACTAAGTTGTTGGTGGATTTTTTTCTTTTTCCCCCTTTTTTTTTCCTTCTAGATAGAGCCATATATTTGCTAATACGTAGGAACCAGTGGCAAATCCTGAAATGTCAGTTTGGTCAGTGGAAAGCACAACTTATTATAGACGACAACTGAATATCAAGCTTGCATTAAAACTGCATGTTTTGGGAGAGTCCTCAGCAAAATGAGATAGCTTGCTTAAAAAAATAAATCCCCAAACAGATATCCGCAAGTAAAAGAGCTCGTCTCTCCTTTGAAAGCACACATTAGCATCTTCTGAAGATGATCTAAAACTTTGTTGAAATAAACATCGGTATTTTCCAAATTGCTGGTTTCCTTGGCCACTTTTAGAGCTCTGTGCTCTTTAAAATCCTGGCCGTGTATCCCAGCAGTAGCTGCTGAGTGCTCAACATTTAGGAACATCTAGCCCCCAGCAAGTGAAGAAAATGACCGTAATATTAATATACAGACAACGTGACAAAAATATTTGCAAGAAATAAGCAAGTAGGAATTTTAATGCTGGAGTATTGTTGAAGTGAAAATATGTGGACAGGTTTCCGTCATCATTCTTGAAAATAATCTAAGTTTTTATGTTGGATGTGGTCAATTGTCATGTATTAGATGATGTAGTTTGGGAAAATTTCTTCCTGATGATAAGTTTATGAATCTGAAGAGTGTGAGCACCAATTTAGTTTGTTTTTTTAGCTGCCATTAAAAACATTGTCTTCTGCATTAATATGATTTTTTTTGTTTCGTTTTTGTATTGCACTTCTTGTGTGTTTGCTTCTCTTTCCTTTTCACCTGTCATTTTTGCTTCATCCTTCCATATAGAATTCCTTTTGCTTTGCTCACTTACATGGTAGTAGGGTTCAGTGAGACCCTAGTGCTTTCTGGAACTAATTTGAGCAACGTCATAAGCAAATTCATGTTTAATGAAGCATTTTACAAGATCAGTTTAAACCCAGACAACACCCGGCTAAAAAAGCACATACTTTACTTCAGTTGTTAATTCATCTGTTGCTAAATAAAGGGAGGACCAGATATTTGTTTTGCTTTCAAACTATGATGTATACCTGTTGGTAAGAGCAATTAAACTTTCAATTCAATAAAATATATTCTGCTTCAGAGATTTGATGAGTACATATTACTGTAAGACCATCCAGATGAACGAAGCCCAAATGGTAAGGGGGTATTCCAATTACTTTTGTCTCTGCCAACAGACATGCTGCTCTAATTAAAAGTCTGCATGGAATATTTATAACCAAGGAGAAGAAAAACTCGCAACAGTAAGTCTGCCAAAAACAATGAGTGCAAAGTGGAAATCCTCCGAGTAAGGGAATCATAAACTTTTCTGTAATACTTGTCTTTGTTTTCCCAGCTCCGAGGGCCTGAATGACACTTTGGATAAAATATATATTGTGTTATTAAAAAGTAAAAGGCTGAGTTCACTGCAGAAGTTACTAGATGAGATTGTGTCGCATTATGCAGCAGGTCAGAAGAGATTGTTATACTGTTATGGGTCTTAAAACGTGCACGAGCACTAACAGAAGTAGGTGCGAGTCCGTTCCGGGAACTTGGTGGAGCTGACGGCTGACGACAGATGAGCTGTGGATCCCAGACCCGGAATATAGTCTGCCTTCCCCAGTAATCTCAAAATGCCTCTTACGGTACTTTTCATCCATGGATTTTGAAGGTGTTGGCATCATTTCTCTGATGCTACAGAAGTTTGGGGACATAATTAAATGAACTGACTTGCATATACGGGTCACCCATGGTAAATGCCAGAGCCAGAAACAAGCCCGGGTCTCTGCAATGCTACTCCCTTCCCCCTTCCCTCCCTCTTCCCTTCCCTTCCCTTTACTTGGGTCGTTTCTGAGGTTTTATATGCACCCTGCTGGCATTCACAAATATCCTTCCTAATGGCCCTTTTCCATGAGGTATCGGCTCTGGCATGCCGAACAGCACTGAAATGAGCAGTTAGCCCTGTGCTGCGCACAGCAGCATGAGGATTAATAATGCTCCTCCAAGAGATATCTGTAAAAGCTGTGGGTGATGAGCAGCTAGACAGAAGAGTCCCTGTCATCTTCCTATATGGAAAATGGAGCGCTTACGTGTCTGGTTCCAAGAAACGGAAAATCAAAATTTTATATGGTGTGAAACTTTTTAATATTCTTTTTTCCACCAGTGATGATCCTGATTATGTGTTATGCAGATATAATTCTTGCAGTGATTGTTTTATTTTTTCTCCCCTACTTTGTTCCTGGAGTGCTTAGCGTAACACTGTGCATACTCATATGGGGAATAAAACAACAAACCAACAATTGTACGCCTTACAATTCATCCTTCTGTTGAATGGAGAAGTGATGGGAGCGGTTCAGAGCAGACAGGAATATTCTGCTTCATTTATATCATCTTTATCTGAATGAATTTCACCTCATAAATCCTGTGAGGTCTCTTCACTTTGCCTTTCCTTAATCTCATTGCCCGAAACTGTCTCTCTGAAAACTGCTACTTAAAGCACAGTGTGGGTTCGGGGAGAGAAGAAGAGAAGGGGTCTCGCCCTCTCTTGCCTCTTGCACTCATTTAGCATATTGCTTGAATAGGTGGGTCGGGAGCACGCTGGCAACTGATAAAACGAAGTGTTTGCATTCTCCAACCGATGATAGCCTTCTGCAGACCTGCTCCTGTAATCCAGAAGAGAACAACAACTGAAACTCAGGTGCCTATGTGCCATGGGGGCTTTCTTATAAATCCTGGTATGGAAATTTCTAACCTACCTATGGCAGTGGTAGTCTCTATGTTATCTATGTAATGCTATTGGAAAGGCTTTTATTCTCCTAATCCATGTGTAGCTATTTAAAAACTCACTTCTATAGAATTAATTTTATATAAGCTTTGTTGATTTTTATCTTTGCCAAAAGCTCCTGTCAGTCCGATAGAGATTTTATTTCCTTTTTTTTTTTTTTTTNTTTTTTTTTGTAGTCCTTTGGTTTAGAGAGGCATGTTAACTATTGGAGGCAAATTCAAATTTCCCAACGTCAGAGATCTCTGTGCATCATTGAATACATGTATACCTGGTATGTGGTATTTTTAAATACATGTATTTGAGCTAGGGTTCACAGTAGCATTTGCTGCAATAGACTGAGTCGTGAAATGCTCCTGCAAGTATATCCTTCAGATATTTTCAGCACCTTGGATAATACACCTACTGTGCTGTCCAGCAGTATGGCAATCAATGTCTTGTTCCCAAAAAGGGGAACTAACATAACTCAACTTCCTTTACTTGCAGGGAATTTTTAAGCTGCCTCCCTGCACTCATTGAGGGCTGCACTTGGTCTTATTTTGACTAGGAGGGCATCGAGTGCCCTGTGGCAAGTGGTCCAGGACTGATGGAGGGCATCAGGAGTCTTGCAAAGTCAAGCTCTTGTACAGGGACTCTTCTTTTAATGCTTCTGGATTGTTTTCAACAGGTTTGCAACTCTATGTGATATGGAAGAAGAAAAACTGTAGGCTTAATTCATCAAAGGTTGGAAGAATAACAGCATTAGTAGGTAGATAGGTGTTTTTTTCCTGTTGCTTCAAGTTTCCAGAATCTTCTTGTGATCTTGCATATGTTTTTTTCATATGCAAAAAATAGAATTGAGTATTACAGAAAATATCTGACCATCTTTTTCCTTAACGATTCATAACATCTGGATTTTTTTCTGAAATTATTGTGGGGACTTCATACCATGCTCTAATTTTCTCATACTAAAATTCAGCATGGATGTGTTTGCAATACGTTTTTCAGAGTAATGCTGATGTTGCTGTCAGTAGTCCATTTTCTGTTTTTTGAGCGTCACTCTAGGTTTCTTTCTGTAGGTCAGAAATGTATCGCAGCAAAATGTAGGAATGCTTTTACTTTAACACAGACTTAGAAAAAAAAGGCTTGAGAGAAACAAACTTGTTCTTCGACGCAAAAATTATGATTTTATTACTGAGGAGGGTAGCTTGGCAGAAGAAATTTTACTTTGGAAAAAATAAAGGAAAAGCTTTAAAATATATTTCTTTCCATAGTAATTTTAAGGAGCTAAGTTTCTGAAGTGGATACAAGTCATTAAGCTGGAATTTCGATATGCATCATGAAATGCACATAATAGAATCTGTACGTGTGACAGAACTTTTTCCATCTCTAATGAAAGTTCATTATGGATCTTTGCATATTCTCCTCAACAAGGCCAACTCATTCTGCCCCAGTAGATCAATTAACTTTTCTTTGCCATCTGTTCAGCCAGCCATTAGTTCTGTCAGCATCTTCTGGTGGCTTTCAACAACACAAGGGCTGTCGGAAGCTGGGGAGGAGGCAGGTGCCAGCGCTGTGCCAGAGCGTGCTTGTTGTATGTGGGGAGAGCAGACGGAAGGACCTTGGAAAGAGGACCTAGCGATGGCGACCAGTAGGTCACCATCAATAGGTTCTGTTTGTAGGTTATCAGCCCCTAGGAGAGCAAGCATGGGCCTACTGAATTGCGGAAGGACATCGCGCAGTGCCCTGGGCCCAGAAGCTCCCGCTCAGAGCGTTGTGCCTTTTTAGGAAGGGACAAAGTGCTGCATGCTGTTGAGAACGAGGACACCTGATGGCTACGGAGTCTTTTTGAAAATCTGTCTGCTGAGAGCTCTGCTCCGAGATGCAGCATGTACTTACATAGCTATGAATGTAATTCTCATCTCCCGATGCTACTGCAGAAAGGAACATAGAAATACAACTACAAAGGGTATGCTACAGATTATATGTGACAGTGTTAAAAGACACTTGCAAATCCTTGGGTAGAAAGAGGGAGTTTCAAAAATCATCCTAAAACGTGGAATCTTACTTGCTACGTTGCCATGCCAAATAACTGAACTTCAACTTCATGCACCTTGCATGTATTTTGCCTTGCATCATTATATGTGAAACACAGATGCTGTTGTCTGCAGGGTTTCTTCCATGTTGGTGCAGAAGTTGGAAGGCAGGTACAGTGGGCGAGGGAGGGGATTGTGCGCCGGGAAAGCACTGACATAGGGCTTCCAGATGATGGTACTTCAGTTGAAGTGCCACAGACAACCTCTGAAAATAAAGATAATGCTGGCATAGCTGTTTGCATGTCCTACAGTGAGCCTGTTTATGGAAATGACCTACCTGAGCAATAGCCTATTTATTAACCTTCCTGCGGTGCTTTTAAGCCAGATCCTTTTCCCTACCTAGTTCATGCAACCAAACAAATACTGTGCTGTTACATGGAAAAGGATGCTGTGAGAATGTGAGTGAGTGGGCAGGACAGAAGTGGAGATATTTTTGAGAGTAGTTTGTCTAATCAGATTGTAATGACAAGCTGTGACCTTATTCTTGCCACACATTCAATGAATTCATGTAAGATTTATTTTTTTTTTTTAGTAAGGAAACTCCATTTATGTAAAAGGTGAAAAAGAAGGTGGTTTTTTATTTTCTTCCTCTGTGATGAAAATGACAGTGACCCATATTAAAGTCTAAATGGCCTGGAAAATTAGCACAAGCTAATTTTTTTTTGGGGGGGGGGGATGAAAACACAGCACTGAAATGCAGCTTTTAAAAAACACACCTACCAGTGAAACATCAGAAACTGTTTCCTTCGAAAGTATTTGTTTTAAGATATCTCAGAATTCCAGGAAGAAACCTAACATAATTCACTCCACAACACTTCTCTTGTGTTCTTTTGATAAATGTTGTTGCATTCGGAGTCATCTAGATAAAAGTAAGCATCTAAGTGACTCTGGTAATGACTGGCTGTTACAATGTCTCTTTATGGAGTCTGGATTTTGGGTTCTTTTTTGAGAACACAGATTTTCATCCAGCGCGAAATGAGACTGCTTTGGATAACTGATGGAAGCTTTCTTTAGGTAACTCAATTTTCCTTTGTTACTTTGGCATGAGATTCTGTAGTCCGAGGAGAAAGTCAGAGGAGAAAAATACGGCCAGCAAGCTGGTAGTTATCCAAATTCTTATCTTAAACCCTTTTGGATCTGGACCCCTCAGAGCACACGTCCTGTCCAGCTCTCCTTAGTCGGGAAGGACTAATGCCTCTTTACGGCTGGTCCCAGGTCACAGATGCTTAGATCTCCCGGTGTGTCTTTATGGGCTGGGAGAAAAGCGTTTAGCAGCTGAAAGAGCCAAGCACTGAGTTTACTGATACCCAGGGCATCTCTGTGTTTCTGTCATAAGGCCGTTAATAAAGAATTAATAATAACAGAAAATCAACAAAGCCTACAACAAATACCTTCCTTTAAGAACAACTTGAACAAATAAACCAGGAAAACTACTTTTTTTTTTTTCCCCATGGCTGTTACCTAACTTGTTATTGCTCCGAAGACATTGCCTGCAGTATTACAGACCTCTGGCTTTCAGAATTTTTCTTTCATCTCTGCAGAAATGAATCAATATTAACAACATTATGGTTTAAAATAGTAATAATCTCTACTGAGTTCCTGTTTCCTTTGAGATAGATTACTTTCCTACGCAAATGGTTACTCTGGGCCCTTTCTTGCTTGCCATTTCACACTCTGCACCTGGGTACTTCAGTAAATCCTTCATTATATCGGATTTTACCTTATTTGTCAATGTTGTAGCCAGCTGTTTGTGTCTCTGCGGTTAATGTCTTGTTGATGCTTCACTCCGAATTTTCTAAGACTTATAAATTAGCTTTAAAAAGGGGAAAAAAAACTCCCTGGCTGAAAATTCAGCAGACCATCATCAGAAATGAAAGCGCTTTAAAGATGTGTTAAGCTGTGCAACAGACTCTCAAGGGGAGAGATGGGAGCCCTTTTTCTTGAAATCTTTAAATGTTGCTCAGAACAAGTTCTGTATAAAGTACTGCAGGGAACGATCTACCATTGGCAGAGGGACTGCTTTGTATTTTATTTATATAGTGAGAGGAGCGAGCAGCAGGAAAACAAGAAATGGCACCAAGTAACAAGTTAACAAGCATTTATTGGGAGTGTAAATCAAATGTTTGATGTGAAGAGGGGACATTGAACTACTAATAAAAATAGAATCGGGTGACCTAGTTAAAGCTTGTCACCTTTGTCTTCTAGGATACATCATCTGAAAATAGCCACAGAACTTAAATGAATAGAAGATTGTGTTTGAGTACATGGAGGAAAGATATACCTATAGCTTGGGATTCCCTGTCAAGAAAATTTCACAGAAGCTACTTGTGCATAAACACTGCGCTATTTTTAATTCCTGAAGTGGTCGATTCTTGTTTCAGAAATAGTTTTCATGTTCACTGCTTCCTATCTGAAACGCGAGTGCTTTCTTTAACCTCAAGTGCAAGAACCTAAATTACAGAAATGGTTGGAAACTAATTAGGGATCAGAGGTGTTGCAGCGTTGGGAGCTTTGCAATTGCACAGTGCTTCCCTTTCAAGCGGTGGCAATTGGCAGATACAGTGCAGAGATTTAAATTCACTGCAGAGGAGCTGGGACTAAGCCCTCATGGACGGGGCTGGAGGAAGGAGTGCTGGGAGCACTGTGCCTTTAGACCAGCCATGCAAACACCAGCTCCTTACCCTCCTTGCACTGGGGTAGAGGACATTGGCCGCACGTTTACATTTTAACAATTTCTATATTCACCTTCTCTCTGCTTTTCACCAAAATGTTGTTTTAAATCTGAAAGTTTGTATATTTTTCTTCAAGAAAACGCATCTGGCCCTTCAAAAACACAATACAAGCAAAAAATCTATTGAGGAAACAATAGGCATAAGCTGCTGCTTGAAAAGGAACCAGTTTTAAGAATTGGGGGGAAGGAAGTTATTTATTTTGGGTAATAATAAGTAACGAGCTCGGCTTTCAGCATCTTAACCATCTGACTCTAATTTTCTGTAGGTAGATAATGCTACGGGAGCCCTCGAGGCCGCTGTACGCTGGTAGATGGGCACCTGGCGTGGGCTGTAAGGGAGGCCTCTAGTCCCAATTCTCTCTCCTTCTCATCTCTTTGGGGAGCATAAGCAAGTCACTTCAACAGTGTGCTCCTGGCCCCTTCCTTGACTCCTTGTCACAAGGAACGTGTTGTGTAGACCTCTTTTAGAAAGTAATTTGATGGCTGTGGATGAAAAGAATGCGATGTTGGCTTTTTGTGTTATGAGAAATGTTTAATAATTGGGTAAATCCCAATCTGATAAGGTGTTTAGTGAATTTAAATGATATTGTTGAAAGTAATCCTTGAAGGAGGATTAAACTGCAGTGAACAGAAGATACTTCTGAATGACAGTGTTCACATCGGTGTTTCTTTGATGTTCATTAACTTAACTATTGCAATTAATTCATCTAAAATTTCCTGAGCGTCCATCTATAGATGAGTGCAAGGTGCATGCAGAGGGGTGTCTGGGTGTTTTTCATATTGGGCCTTTGTTTCCCAGCGCTTTCTTAAATGAATGCACAGACAACGCACAGCAGAAAACAGACTCTTGTAGAAACAAAATTAATGTCTAAAAGATGCTTCTGATTCTGAGTTCCCTCAGTTTGATCAGGAGAATGAATAGATTATTAAGACTCAATATCCTTATATCATCTCCTGCCATCAGTAAGGAGAGGAAATAAGTATACAAATCACTAAATTGCTTCAAAGCTGCTTGGCAACTGCAAATTACAAAATTGATCATCCAACTCATTTATATTTCTTTCAAACAAGAGAAGAACTAAGAAAACCAGTTCAGGATTATCACAAGGAATAAATCGTGTTTCAGGCTGTACTATAATAGCATCAGGGCTTTGTCAGAAAAATAACAAAATTTAAAGCATGCAATAGTAGTGTTAATTATAATAAAGCAGCAGCAGCTGTACTTCCCTTCGGCTTTGTCCTTTTCACTTCTTCATCCCCAGAGCAGGCCTAAATGTGAATATAACTTAAACTTGGCTGGTTTTAACCATGAGTATTTTTATATCCAAACAGAATATGTAGACTGTGCTTTATTGTTATTATTATTATTTATTATTTATTTCCTTCCTTCTTCAAACTGGTAACCTGGAACTGCAATAGAGGAAAACATCACATGTATGGAGAGTTTGTGGGTCATGCATATAAAACACTATCTCTAAAGGATTGCAGGGAGAGAACCTTCTGTGGATAATTAAAAGTAGCTAAAATAAATAAAGAAATAAATCTCTTGGTTCTCTATCATTAGCATATCTCATTCTGGGCTCTGATAATCTGCTAAATGTTAACAATCTCTTTTTCCCTGAATATTCAGTGAGTTGTAGTAGGTTAACAAGTGCAAAGCAAGGTTACAATTTATTAAACCTGCAGTCACAGCAGGCTTTTCTGCATCTGTGTGGCATGGAATAATGTATGCTCCACCTTTTCCATGGGCTGTATACCTGCTCTGCATACTGTCCTTTTTTTTTTCTTGCAGATTTTTCCCTGTCATACTGCTCCCTTTGCTATCTTTCCCTGGTTACAGTGTTTGCTGTTTATTATCCCAAACTGATGATTGCCTCCATGCGTTCATTTTGTGATGTATATATTTGGTGCTAGATTAAGTTCTTCCAGTACGGACTGACTTTGGTGACTGCAGCACTTAAAACAGTGCGTCCTTGATCTAGATGTCAGGAATTGGATTAAAAGTAGGTAAACAATGAAATCTCTGCTCTTTCACAACTGCTTGTGTTGTCAGAAATAAGTTGGCTTTCAAGCAACACTCTTACATTCTCTAACTCCCTGAAGAAGAATCCCAAGGAAATTATGTGCTGATTTCAGTACATAACAAACCTAAAAAAAAAAAAAAGAAAGGCAGTTTTGAGTCAGCTCATACTAGTCTCTGCGGTTTCATGTTGCGTCTTAGGCTACATTTTTATTTGGTTAAAGGAGAAGTTGGGTGTCATGGCCTGTCTTGAGTAGTAGCACTCATTAAAAAATTTCAGTTGAAGAAGCTTTATTGATAAGTCTTCAGACAATTTCACTATGGGTCTTTGCTAATTCTTATTTTATCTGTGCAAAAATTTTTATTTTATTTTTTTTGCTTTTCAAGGGAAGATATTTTTTTCCCCATACAGTCACAGAAAAAGAAAAGGGAACGTTTCTAAACCTGCAGTGTTTCAGTTTGGAGACTCTGGCAGACTGCCTGTGCTGGTTTCATTTACGTCTCCGAGATAGGTAAGGCTCCCTGGCTGCAGTTACTTAAAAGGTGCAACTTTCTTCCCACCATGGAAAAGACAAGCCTGAATGTGCTGTGGGCTTATAGCTCAGCCTGGGCCTGCTGCCTATACAGAAGACAGTAGGAACAGAAATCCCCTGACTATAGCTGCCAGCAGGCTTCATGTCACAGTTGCAAAAAGAGTAATGTATTTGCCTTTCTTCCCCTTGAAAAGCAAAACAGTTTTCCATTTTCTGGCCAACTTCTATTACTGGGTTTTATTTTGAATTCTGTCATCATGTGTTATTTCTGAATGTATTTGGATTTCTGATTAGTTTTACACATACCACAGTTGTCTCTGTTCAGCTACCTACCCATCTTGATACCTGTTTCTTTTGGGTGTGAAAGTGTTTTTCATTAGTATTAGCTCTAATGGAACTTTTTTTCACTTTAGTTGCTATCTGCCTTCTGCCCTTACTGCTAAAATGGAGGCAGTGGTCCACTGCTAGACACCTGTGGTGCTCCAGCGAGGAGGCAGGATGGAGGTCCGTGCAGCGGGATGGCCCAGCCTCTGTGGAAGCAGTTAGGTTTTTAGGTCCCGTAAGAATGGCTTTAAAGCTCCTGGAAACCAAGTTGTGTCTTGTTGCTTGTAAAGTTACATTCTGTGTTTAGAACAGGATCAGGAGACTTGTGACTGGAGCAGAGGCAACCCTAAGTGCATTTGAAAGTTCCTCAGATGAGGAACTGAAGGAGGGCAAGAGCGGAGATAGCTTTGTAAAAGTGATTATCTTGCACTGTATCGACAAATTCTGATTAATGATTACGCTGCCTAGACTTGCCCATATAATACAGTGCTGCAGGTAATGTTTCTTAAGCTATTTAATACATTTGCAATTACAGCAGCTTTTTCTGTATGAGTTTTATTACTTGTAAGAGTAGGGTAACACTGCGTAGTTTTAAAAGGTTATTGTTGGTGGTGTGGACGTTATGGTAAATTTCCTAAAATAGGGTGTTCTAAGATCATCAAATAGCAGATTAGCTCCACATACGCAACTTTGCTTAAGATTTTGTTTGAGTTTCCTCATTTAGATACGTGAAATTTCTTCTCAGCCCTCCTAAGTGAGATGGAAGAACTTTGTGTGTGGTTCAGAGGGGAAGCTGCCCTCGCAGAAGAGGGAGGAGGTTGAGATTTAGCAGTGCTGCAGACAAGTCCTCTCTCTGCCATGGACTTTGTGAGGGTCTTCGCATAAACCATTCATCATCAGATTATTCCCATTCTCTGAATCCTCCTTGCAAAAAGTGAAAGGATGGGAAAAGGAAGTAAAATCTCAAAATTGCACTCCTCATTTTCCACAGGTAGCAAAGTGAGACATGGAGACAGCATAGGTGGGAGATGAACTTTTGTTTCTAATGGCTCCTTTCTGTAACAGAGGATCAGCTGTCCTTTCCGAAATGTACCAAATGTTTTATTCATAATGCAGGTATCTCAAATCTTGGTGTGCTGCAAGCTTTCATTTTTTAAGAGCTCTTGAAATCACTTGTTACTGGTATGTTGATTGCCAAGGGTATCTCGTCCATTCTTTAATAAGCACTGCAGCAGAGAGGAGGAGCACTGCATCCCAGCTCACTCCATCTCATCTGTCTGCTACTGCTTGTCCCAAACAATTCTTCCTGTGATGAAGTCAAAGTTAAATATTATGTGTTTATGGAAGTATCTTTTAATGCAGCAGGTAAGCACCATCTACAGGCTATTAATGGTTTTTCAAAATAAACTGTTTATCCAGGTAGTCAGCTTTTAGAGCTTGTTTTTATTTGTTTTTTTTCCCCTGTTTCTTTCCCACTGTCTTGAGAAACTTTTTGCTTCTTAGCCATGAACAAGGAATAATGGAACAACCAGTATTTTCTGCAATCAGTAAATAATGTAGAGCTCGGAGGGGGTAAATAGGAAAGCTATTGAGAGAAGTAAATGGAAATGAAAATGGAATTACATTCCTTTACAAGATGTAGATATACCAAAAGCAGCTTTAGACATACAAGGCAATAGTTTCTGTCATTTATATTTAGGTCTTAGGATGGGTTGATGCTTTTTGCTTTGTTTCACCATTAATTCTTTATTAAGATCTCTGTCTGTCATGGGTTTCACTGTTTTATATGTTTGCTAAACATATCTGTACAACGCAAAGAGCTTTTTATTAGAGTTTTTAAAATGAGATGTCCTTTCACAGTGATGAGGCAGAATACAGAATGGATGAGAAATACAGTTAAAATGCACAGATTGTGCATCCTTGAAGCAATATTAAACTGATGAATCCTGCCCGTGCAGTATACTTTCGGTGAGGAGTAAAATGCAAAGATTTTCTGCAGCTGTTTTTCACGTGGTTATCTAGACTCCATCACTGATAGTGAGTGGTGTTAGAATCATAGACTGGTTTGGGTTGGAAAGGGCCTTAAAGACCACCCAGTTCCAACCCTCCTGCCATGGGCAGGGTCACTCCCACCAGCCCAGGTTGCCCAAAGCCCCATCCAGCCTGGCCTTGAACACTTCCAGGGATGGGGCATCCACAGCTTCTCTGGGCAGCCTGTGCCAGGGCCTCACTGCCCTCTGAGTGAAGAATTTCTTCCTAACATCTAATCTAAATCTACCCTCTTTTAGTTTAAAACCATTCCCCTTTGTTCTATCACTACACACCCTGATAAAGAGTCCCTCTCCAGCTTTCTTGTAGGCCCCCTCTAGGTACTGGAAGTGATGCCTTGTTATGGGCTTTGGCATGGACAAGCCACTTAGGGAAGATTGTATTCTTTCCCATTTTGCAGAAATGTAAAACTGAGGCACAAAGTAATGATGTGACTTGCCTGGAAATGCACTGGAAATGAATGGCAGAGGTAGTATCCTGAGCTGTGAAATGATGATGTTTGTGCAACACGCAGGTTAAATGATTGCTTGACATGTAGCATGGAAGCGTGACCAGCCACCTAAAAGACCTATTCTGTTATCTCAGACTTGCATGTTCTTGCTGAAGACCCAAAGTTCATATTGCATCCTGGGAGAAGAGATTCAGCCTTCAGAGATGTGTCAGCTAAAGGAAAGCTACTATAACCGTGGTGTACTTACCCCCCTGCTATTGTTTCAAAGAGGAACACAACAAAGGGTCAGAATTTGCCACTTAATGAGGGGGGTTTAAATAGTCAACTCCCATTTATGTTCTCTCAGAAATAGCTCAGAACAGAAACACTACCAGCGAAATGGAATTTGCTCTGGGCTTATCTTTTTATTGTGAGTTATAGGGATTCTGCCAGGTAAATGTTTGTGGACTCACACAGGTCTGAAGATTGCTGCTATCATCTTGATGACAAAAAAATATGGGACTTTTATTTGTGCCTTCTGGGAGCCACGAGGTTACGAAAATGACTTAAATTTTTTCTTCATTTCCCAGACTGTCTTTTAAAGTGAGAAATACACACATCAGTCCTAGAAACACTGATGAGAACCCTGCCCTATCTCACTCCTGCAAGTGTAACAACTGGAAAAATGGACAGCAGAGCTAAAAGGGGAGGGAAGAACAACTAGTGGGGTGAGCTGAAGACATTTTTAGCTCTTCACAATTCAACTGTGCTACAGGAATGGTTAAGGACTCAGTGAACCCGTGGTTTTTACCCAGTTTTGTTCCTTGTCTGCCAGGTCACACTGTGTTCCCAAACCTCTTGGGTGTTTTTGACAATCACTTCCAGTATTCTACATTTCAAAGTACGCAGAGACTGCACACCCGTCCATTTGTAGCAGTCCAGCTCTCAGCTGGTTACAAGGAGACAGATTTCTTGGTGGATACACGATTAAGAATTCAGGCCTACCACAGATGTTTGCTCGTCGGTCCCCACCTAGGAGAACCCTGCGTCATGGATGCGGGGTCAGTCCTGGCAAATGAGGTAGCGGTCATGGCAAAAGTCACTCCCTCTATTGGTAAAAGTATAACACGCATCTCCCATCCTAAACATCTGCTAAATGTTGGTATTTTTTTCTTGTATGTCAATCTCAGATTGGTTCTACCTTGGGAAATTAAAGGCCATGTAATAACTTTCAAGCATCTATAGAATAGTTGCAATCTAGCTAGATTTCATAACATTTTATATTTCTGTTGGCTGGGCTTTTCATCTTTTAATCTTGCTCAAGAGTAACTGACAAAATCAGTCAGAATAATTCTCCATGTACTATTAATACTTGTCACTAGTTGGCAGTGACAATTCACTTTGAGCTTCCAGTGAGTGGGAGGAAGGAAGGAAGGACACGGTTCTGACACATAACAAATAATCATTTGGGGGGAAAAAAGAAAAAAAAATAAAAAAAGCTTGCCTTTCTTTCACCTCCGTGCTTAAAACTAAATCAGCTATGAACAACAGCAACTAAGTGACTTACAGGTCTGGAGAGGAGTGCGGTACGTTGGCACTGGAGGGATGAGGCTGTTCTTCAGCAGACGCGTGCTGGAGGTAGGCTCTTCCTTAGCACGTGGAAGGAAGGAAGGTTGAGAGAGAACCTCTTCCATGTGGATCAGAGCGTAGGTCGTGTATATTCAGGAAGCTTTTATCCCTTTTGGGGTATCTCACTGTGTAGAATTCTTCAAAGTAAAAGAACAGCTTGCTTTACTTTCTTTTCCCTTATCACAAAAGTAACAAACAGCAGCACACAAATCTAGGCGCAGAGCTGAGGACCCAACCAGTGGTCCGCAAGCCCAGGGAGGGGGAATTCTGATGAGATCCACAGATGTTTCTTGCGTTGGATTTCACAGAGCTGACAAAGCGTTTTGCTAAGTGAGAGGGAAGCATCGGTTTGTGTTCTGCATGGGTCTGTAGCTAACGATTGGCTGGACCTGTTTCTTAACTGATGTTATTAATAGATGATATGAACGTGGGGGCACTTAGTCTTTATAGAGGAATTTGTAAATACATTTTATGCACCTCATGAAGTTCTACATTGTTCTATAAATTGCTGTCTCAGAGCCTGTTTTGGAAGTGTTTTTTTTTTAATTGACATAACATTGAAAAAATCTCAGAACAATGGCAGTACAAAACATTGGCTATTGCTTTATTAAATCATTTAGTATTTTGGATGCAAAAAAGACCCAAAGGTTGTCATTTAAATGAAAGTATTAAGTGTGGGAAGTGGTTTTTCGGGGGGGGTCTTCATTAAGACCCAAAGGTAAGTTTGTATCTGGGGGCATAGGAGTTGTGCAGTGAAAATGCAAAACACTTGGGAAGAGGTAATTACAGTCATTAAGCAGTTGGCTAATCTGTGCACTTCTACCGTGAAGCTTTTGTCTTTGCAGTGTCTACCTGTCTCACTGGTAATTAGTTGTTTAAGGCCTGAGCCCAGGTCTCCCATTTGAAATCGGTGGAAATACTCTCCTTGAATCGTGCTGTAAAGGTTTGATCCCGTAAAAGCCTTTGATTTATGCGGCTGCTGGTGGTTTCAGGGAGCATTCTGCTGCCAGAGAGCTTCCAAGAGAAGTCTCACGCTGTGGCAGATAGCTTGCATGTTAATTCAGTACCATGTTTTGGTTTGGTTTTTAGGTTTTTTTTTTTTTTTTTTTTTTTTTTTTTTTTAAGCGAATAGCTGAAGTGTTGTGCTTGTATAAAAGATAAGTACTGGAGTTAAAAACATTACACAGGTCACTGTCTCAAGAGCGACTAACCACTCCTGCATGACCAATTTTGCAATATATTTAAACATTATTTTCAAAAGACTAATAAATTGCAACAATATATTTGTGACTACGAGAAGCATTAGGTTGCCATCTTAGGCACTTACAGAACACTCTAGGTTTGTGAACTGTACCGTCTGGTTTACTCATCTCTGTAAGAATGGTAAGTGGGGTTGTGTTCTTCATATGAGTGTTAAGAGAAATTTTTCCTTCTTAAACGTTAGGAAAAAATGTTTTGCAAGCTTATAAAATTCTTTGAGAGTCCTTACTAGTATAGCAGCAAATGCCCAGCGCTTGTGCTGTGCAGAAAATGGTCCTATGAATTCTAAAAATGATAGGGGGTCAAAAACGGGATTCTGAAGGAAGTTAAATAGGAATTTCACTGAAGGCAGTGAAGCCCTGTTTCCCAGGGCAGAGTTTTCTGTTGAATCCTTGGAACATAGTTTCATGTAGTTGTTTTTTTTAGCTAATGTTGGTTTCAGAAATGCACATTTTGCTGCTGCAAAAGATCTCTCTTTTAATTAACTAGCCCACGTGATCTCTCACATTCTAGACATCAGAGATTTTTCCTGGAATAAGGAAATATTAAAAAGTTATTTGTAGTCGGTCAGTGTTTCCTCCCCTAATGGATTCTATGGCACTTAGCATGCACTTACCTCAGTTTTTATCTCACTGTCCATCGCCCTAGTATCTGAGTTCTTCCCATCAAAAGTAAAATCTCTTTCCCTGAAATACTGATGATGAGAATGGACAGGTTGCTTGCTTTAGACAAGTGATAAAAAGAAGTCCAAAAAGGCAAAGCTAAATGAAGAGAAGGCAGTAGCATTTAGGGGAATTATTGCTCACAAACCAAGTGGAAAAGATGGGCTTTGTATTTTAGTTCTGAAAGAGATAAAGACTTTTTTGTTTGGCATAATGCCATGGATTTTAAAGAGGGGGAGAGTCTGTTTGTCCATTTGGTGATGTAACGTAGCTGGTGGGATTTCTTCTGGTCAAATCTATTGCGGTGATCTCTTTGAGAATCACTGTTGGAGCAGTGCAGGTCTCACAGGCGTTCCTTTCTCTTGTTAAGAAGACTGTTTTCATTTACTCTTCTGTAAGAAGCCAGGCTTCTGGGCAGGGCTCCGACTGCAGCAGCGAGTGGCCGTTCTGCAGGTAACAAGTGGCGGTCACGCTGGGAGCACGTAGGCAAAGACCTTGCTCGAGGTTTTAGAGGCCTCCCTTTTCATGGCCTTTGGATCCCATTCTTTTGTACCTGAGGGTAGTGCAGACTCCTATGGAATTTATGGAGCACTTGAAGCCCACAGTTTAAAAGTGAAGTGCCAGATACCACTTTGAAGACACCTATCAATCTTTTCGCTTGCAAGCCCGGTGTTTTCAGTATCTGTGTTTTCTCCTAATAATTTGTCAGCTTGTCCTTCCAACAGGTCCTGTAAGCTAAACCTGTCCCATAATCCATCTTTTTGGTTGGAAGACCAAGGCACAGAGATACGGAGGTGCTTCTCTGAGGAGAGCGTCTGTGATAAAAGTGGCACTTGAACTCATGTTTCCTGTTACTTAGTCCATTGAGTTTAACCAAGGCTGCTGCTTTAAACCAAGCCCTCTCTGACCTTTTCAAGAGATCTCCAAAGTTTACTTACCCCTAGGGGTGTTGTGAAGCTTAATTAATGTTTGTAAAGTGCCTTGAGTTCTTTGGATGAAAGTGCTTTGGATTATTAATATTAATAATAACAGATGAGCCCCTGAAACATTCTAGTACAGTAGAGTGAATTAACATGAAGCTAGCAATCAACAACAACAAATCAAACCAGTAATGCCGTCATAGCCTTGGGCAACGCATCCAGCTGGTGTTCTGATAGATGTGACAGATGAATCCGCTGATATTCTCTTCAGTCATTTCCATTGTAAATTAAACTGTCTCCCATGTCCTCATAACAGCAGCGTTTTAGCCAAAAGTCACCTGCAGCATTAACTTGCTTTTTTCAGTTGAGGCTTTTTTTTTCTATTTTGTCATCATCTGCAGGCCATATTTAGACAGGATATAAGCTGATGCATGACTTTTTGGGGTACTTTTCGGGGATGTAGATAGGCCGTGGCGAATTAGGCACCATTCCTATAGTCGCATTAGCCCATGTACCTCAAGACAGACTTATTCCTGCTGCGATGCTTTCACCACTGTTTTGTGGCGCATATGTTTGTGGGGGGGGATTGTTCCCTCTGCAGGACTGTCAACAGGCAAACTGGACAGGTACATCAGCAAGAGAAATGAAGGCACGGAGACTGGGTGACTCAGCCAGTGCCTTTCAGTTTATCAGAAGCAGGGAGGAATTTAGAGTCCCTGGTCCGTGTCCAGCAGGCTAGGTACTAAACGATGGTATTTCAGCGGCTGTGACCTTCTTTCATGGCACAGGAGTATAAGAGCCCAAACATAACTGAGAGTGAAATGCACGCTGCCCTTTTCACATGAGTGGATATCACGCGGTAGGAAACAGCTGCCTCAAACTTGCATGATCATATTTTTCTTTGTCCTCCTCTCCTTCTATCATCAAAATGCAATGACAGAAGATAAATTTTAGTATATAAATTACAAGCTGAAAGGCTGCCATAACACCTCAGTAGATCGTAACAAAAATCTATTGCGTAGACAAAGAAATGAGGAATCCTTAGGGAAATGTTCTTCAGAAAAAGTATGGTAAGGAATGTATATTAGCTTGGGCTATGGAACAAAGAGTTGGACTAGTAAGAAAAGAGTATTAATGCTTTACGCAAGGTTTTTGGAGCAGGGTCTGCTGCTAGATTGCATGTTTCGTATTCCTGTAACAAAGAGCAGCCAATATGACTGCAATTGCTGTTTGTCATAATGGAGAGTTTCACTCCATGGAAAATGCTGAAAATTCAGGAGAAAATCTTAATTGTTGCTGGAACAAGTTAAAATTTCTAACTGGATCTGAACATCAAAATGTTCTGACATTGGATTTGTATGGATATGAAAGAAAAAGGGAACAGGGAAGGAGGAAAATTATTTAATTTTTCCAAGGAAATACCAGTATTCTCCCTGAATTTCTCAGAGACCTGTTTGCCAGGATAGCACATACAGATAGGAATCCAGAAACCTCATTTGAGAACTATTTTATTCTTTCATCTTGGCAACTTCTGCTTCCCTACATGAAAATTATTTTTGGCTTAGCGTGCCTGGTGTTCTGCAGGAGCTGACTCTGAATTGTACTGTTTAGTTAAGATAACATGTATGTACCTGAAGTGATAAAGTGAAGATCTAATAATGGGTGAAAAATTGTTTTTAACCTTCGTGCCTCCTCTCTTCCCAACATTGCCTATATTGACTTTGAATATAGAGTTAGGAACATTGCTCACTTTCTTTTAAAGAGCCGCTTATCCCATTGACAAATTTTTATGTGATTTTCCAATAGGATCATGCAAAATCAAACACTGAGTACATTCACCTGTTCATATGTTATTAAGCTCTCTTTGTGTGTGTGCATCCTGGCCATAATTCTGTGCTGATTATGCTTAATGAATTTATTATAACCTCACAGAGCAAAACCAAAACAACATGCCTTGATAGCTAATCTTTCTCCTTGGTTGAAATATCACTAATTCTAGTGAATGAGAGGTAAACGCTGCAATGGGGCTTAAACAACTGAGAAAGCCCTGTTTCTGTATATATGGGAAGTTTTTTTTATATAATTATTATTTTTTAAGTGGGCATGTTTATACCTATTCGTATTGCCCGAGGATTGTTCCTGCTCATCTTGACTGCAGCCGGCACTTCATTCTAAAGCGTGCAGAATGCAGCCCCGCTCGCCTTTCCTGGCCATCACTCAGGCTGTCTGGAAGGTGGGGTAAGGCATCCTGCAACTTGCTTAATGCCCGTCCCTGGGCTTTGAAAATTCCTTGTGTCAGCTCTTCTGTGCAGCTCTTAAGATCAGGACTTCACACCACAAAATGTAAATCCTTCCTTACAGTGCTTTCCATCATGAAATAATTTGCTTGTTGACATGCTTGGTCATTTATTTAATGAGACAGGGCAAGCCCTCTGCTGATGTCTTTCACCACAAGCTGATTGGAAATAAAGCCACTGAAGTGGTGTGGTGAGATATTAAACCTGTAATTATGGTAGTGGCCAGCTGTCCACAGAAGGCACTGCTGGCAAGCAGCGAGGATTTCTTCGTTCAATGTGACTGCCGGTCTTTTTCTGAAATCCAGCTTTGATACAATGCACTATTGTGGGTTATCTCTTTCCACAGCCTGATTTGATCTCAGCTTTACATACACAGCATGTATGATTTTTGTTTTCATATTATTTATTCCTTTTTTGCTAAATTAAGGTTTGGCAGCAAGCAGTCCCGTTTCTTGGTTGGGTTCTTGTTTTTATTGGTTCGGATTCCCACTGATACCATTAAATCTTACGATCTTGGATCTTTCTTTTCCCTCAGCTGTTCTGGTACAAACCAGTTCTATTCTTTCTGTCTTTTAATACCTAAAAATAATAAACCTAATATGGAAACTAAAAATCAGTGCTGATTAATTCTGATAATTTTAACTCTTATTACAGATTCCTTTGCTACTTAGTTGACTTTGGCATGTGTGTCTTTGAATTTTAATTTAGTCAAACATATGCCTGTTGATTAAATTGCAAATATGTGGCACCTCTTATTTGCAGATAGCTAAGTCATTTCTTGCTTAGTTTTACGACATTCATTTATGTCTGTTTTGATTAAAATGTAAAGAGTGCAGCACGGAAGAGACTAAGTGGAGTGCCCTAAGTCAGATGTCTCGTCTACAGAGGGTTGTAGGAAAAGGATGGACAAGGGGAAGGTCTCACAAATCACAATCTTGTTGCAGACACAAACACAGCCCTGCCTCTGTGTTTGAGCCGTTAGAGAACCGTCTCCCATCGCACTCCTCCCTCGCTGAGCTACCCTGTTTGTCTTCTGAACAGCTTTCTGCTCTTCCCATTATCTCACCAATGTACAACCATTTCCTCATGCCCACAGTTACACTTCAACAGAAGCAGTGAAAAGACTCCTGAGTTTTCCACTGAGTTTCTACTGATTTTGCTCAATCTTTTTCTGTTACGTTAGCTGTCCAACATGTCACCTATTTTTCTTGTTTTTTATCATGTTTGTGATTCAAGGACCTTTTTTTCAAATGTATCTTATTTCAAGTATATCAATTGTTAGCTTTTTTATTTTCTTCTACTGCTATGTATGAGTTGCTAGATTAGAGTGACTATGATTCCCTATATTTTAATATTATTCTGTCACATTATGCAAGTTGGTTCTTTTTCCTTTGAGGTCATGCCAATCTGTCCTTTCTGAATTTTTCTTTTATAAAGCAGTAAACAAATTGAACGCATGCTAGCACAAATGTTGGAAGTCACTTCGGTTATTAACCATCATATAAACAAACTACAGCAACTGCTCTACCCAAGATGCTTAATATACAGGTTTATTATCTACTGATTGTAAGACATGTTTTATATGTATTCATTAAGTTTCTGGCTGGGGAGTTAAAAAGAAAAGCTGCTTCTTGAAGCACCAGTTCAGCATTTTCTGAAGATGAAATCCAGCCATTTTTGGTATTTGAAACAGTTCTGAAGTCAGTCCCCTCTGCCCCTTAAAATGAGACTGCTTTTAAATCACCTTCTGGCAGCAATCCTAATTTCAGGTACTCAAACGATTACTGGTGTAAAAAATATATTTGTGGTTTTGAAAGGCATTATTTTAAATGATTTGGGACAACATAGATTAGCTTTTAGTAGTGTCATATTCAGGATAATCAGGATGATTACATGGACATCCAGTGTTTTCTATTTGAGTACTAATAGCCTCAAACTCAGCGAAGGATCTTCCACTGCATTACTGGTAAACTGTTGTTTTCTTCATTTCTTACTATTTGAAGAGCAGTAGAAAAAATAAAGTGGGCTGCAAGTGTCTAAAGTCAGAAATGTATCCCAGCCCTTCAATTCTGTGGCAAATAATTGGGCCCTAAAGGAATTGGCTGTTCAGTTGTTCTCCCAGCTGTAGTGTGTGTTCGTTGGCTCTGTTTCTCACGGATGCCGCACAGCAGTAGGTTTTGGCAGGAGCCCTGAGGACTTACACCTCAAAGGAGGGGGAAAAGAATGCTCTAAGTTGAGGGCTCAAGCTAATATGATCCAGAGCCCCATTCAATGTAGATATTCACAAGGGAAAAAACTCCAAACATTGTAGTGAATTACATTTTACTGTTAGGAAGGTAAAGTCACTGGCAAGTCGTTATTGTTCACACTATCCAACATCGGCGACATCTCACTCTTACTAGCTTTTAAACCTTTTAGACAAGCTGCTAGTTCACTTTACTTCTGTGGGTCTAATAATGCATCCACATAAGCAATATGCATTTGGATTTTTATAATTGTTTGTTTCCAGAAAATGCATATGCTAGTGTGTTTATACGTCTTTGATAGCAGCATCTCAGATTTAAAATGCACAACAAAGAATTTTGTCTAAAACTCGGTCCTCCAGAATTAGTGGAAATGTAAGATTTACTAAGGCTTTGCTGATTTAAATTTAGCTGGAGTACAGGGAAATCCTTCACAAGTACTTACTAATTTAGGAGTATACGTCTCATTTATAAAAGTGACATTGCTGCTTAGGGGCCAGAGGGATTCGATGGTCCGTATGGAGGTCAAAGTAGTAGTGAACAGCCGAAGAGACAACTCATTGCTTTCAGAGACAATGTACAATACTTGACCACTTTGGGCTAATTGTTTTAGGCATGGTAATGTTTGCATTCTGTTCCTTGTAGTTAAACTCTGGGGCTCACTTCCCCCATTTTGTAAGATGATACCAATCATGTTCCTCCCTGGCATAGCCAGTGTCAGTCCTGATGGAGGGGCTTGCAGATATTTATACAAATGGATTGCAGTTTCCTGGACCCTCAAGAGATTTCAGTTTTGTTATTGCTCAAATTGTGTTTGAAAATTGTAAGGTGACTCTAGACAAACACCTCTATGTGGTCAAAAGCAGAAATATCCTTGCTCCTGTGTAGTCATCCATTTTCTTCAGTTTTAGCTCAGCATGAGGATCCACTAGACAGATACAAAATGTAGGCCTGTTTTTAATGCTGAACATTATAATAAATGGTGAATGTTATTATACAGTCAGGTACTTTTACAAAGCTCTTTTCATGCGGTTCTTCCATATTTTCAAACAACAACACCCAATTAAGCACTTGAATCAGTGCTGCCCTCAGCAGAGATGTAATTAAGCAGGTGTTTAAATCCCTTGTTAAATTATTCTCTTCTTTCCTAATCTACCATTACTATTCCTGTCCAGAAAAATAATGGGAAAACAAATGAATCCTGAAGCCCTAGCTTCAGGCTTATAAGGGTCAAACTATATTAGCCGTGCAAAGTAGATCTATGGAATCCAATCGAATCTAGGTGAAGCAAAGCAGATTTAAGTAGAGGCTGCTGGATAACAGCAGTGAATGGCAAAAAATCACCTCTCTAGGAAGGAAAAAAGTTGAATGGAATAAAAATCCACTTGCAAAAGGGAAGTGGATTTTTCCCAACTACTGTGTGGCACTTTTCCCAACTAATGGCTTGACTTCTGTAATTCAGAATGTCACAAGATGCATACATGGCCTGGTCATAAAGAGAATAGGGAAGCAAAGAGGTTGCTAATTCAATTACAAATGTTATAGATCTAGCTCTTTACTATTTGTCCAAATGGAAATCTACACTAAATAACATTATCATGAATTGGCTCAGCACCTTAATGGACTAAGACTCTCACATCTAACAGATTGCCTGCTCTCTACTAGGTCTTGAAAATTGTTTCTCTTGTGGATACCCTTCACCAAGCCTCAATATATTCTTGTTAGAGAATAAACAAAATAAAGTCACGTCATCATTTTCATCATGTTCACTTAGCTAAAAGGTACATTAAACGTTCTATGTGTCCTGTCACACTTATGGCCAGGGGAGCAGATTCAGGGTCTCTCCGAGGTCTGCCCTTTCAGACAGCTTTCCAGAGATGCTTGGTGAGCCAACCAGGCAGATTGGAGCCCGAGTATTTATTTGTTGCAGATACAAAACATCTCATCTAGGACCCTTAAAGTCTTCTGGACCATTCTGGTCTTACAAGCTGGTTCTTGTAGATTTCAGTACCATGTATACTAAAGAATTGCAATGCTGGCCTTAAGAGAACGTAAGAAGTCTTAAGAGCATCATATACTGGGAAAGCTTTTTTAAAGTTAAAAGAGATGGGAGTGTGTGTAAGCAGATGTACGTGTAGATGGGCCCGACCACTACTGACTGGCTGCTGTAGCAGGTCTCTGCTGGTGCTGTGAGCAAGTAACCTGAAGCTGAGCAGACAAGGAATGTTTCACATGTTTTAAACATGCTGTTTCTCTTGTGCTGGTTGTTTTTTAATGTTAGTTCAGCTTGATTTGGTGGACCAAAATGAATGGTTTTTCAGCAAAGGGGCTCAGGTTTAAAACTTCTGTGAAAATTAAGTCCTGCATGATGTTAGTCCACCCCCAAAAAAATAAGGCTTGTCCATCATTAGTGCACCCAAATATATAGGTATGTAGTTTTAGTGCATTTGAGTATTTAAACCATTGTCAGCTAAAGAAAACGTTTTTATTTTTTAAAAAACAAACACAACAAAACACCTCTCCTAATTTCCACAAACATGCACAATGCAGGGGAATGCAGGACAGAGATTCTTGAGCTCTTGCTAACCTAGGTCGGCAAGTCTTCAAGGACCACAGGCGTGGGTGAGCAATGCCAACTCAGAGCTACAGGCAGAACAGCGCTGTTCATGCCGTGTTGTGCCCAGCTTAATAAGTAATATGGTGCACGTACACTGAACTTCACAGCGTTTCTAAGATAATTTGGATGGAACCATTTTCTCAGTGCGTTTCTCTGTTCTTGTGATGTAAGATGCCCATAGGCAAGTAAACTTATTTCAAAAATCTGTTTTTGGACTTTGATGTCTTCTGCTTTGGGAAGTGACTAGCACTAGCTCTCTGAAAGCAGCTGGGACTGTTTAGCCTCAAGAAGAGAAAGCTCGGGAATTTTATCAGCATGTTGCCTCATGGGAGGGAGTAAAAATGGTGGAGCTAGACTTTTCTGAGTGGTATCGAGTCATAGGACAAGAGGCACTGGACAAAAATTGAAATACTGGAAATTCTATTTAAACATAAGAAAAAGCATTTTATCGTGAAAGTCGCCAAACACTGGAAAAGATTTCCCAGAAAGGCTGTGGAGTCTCCATCCCTGGAGATATTTAAAACCCGCCTGGACATGGCCCTGGGCAGCCGGCTGTAGCTCATCCTGCCTTGAGCAGGGGTTTGGACTGGACAACTTCCAGTGGTCGCTTCCAAACCACGATGGTTCTGTGATTTGAGAATCTAATCCATATCGAAAGGCAATGAAGATAAGTGTCCTAGACTTTTAAATGGCTTTTGAAAATGGGACTCAGGCTCCTCAAGCAGTTACAATGCCGAGTGGAGGAGTAATGTAATACCGTGAAAAAAATTGTGTCCGAGTTCTGAGCACCTTTCAAAAGCTTACACATAACGTATAGGTCTAGTGCTTGATATGAAACACTTCAAAACTTTTTAGTATGCTTCTGTATCCCCCAAATACTTCCATCGATACGACTATTAAGTAACGCTTAAAAATAGCCGTAATTCTTTTTATTAAATTTTGAATCCTAGATGAAATAGCAAAATAACACAGTTCTGTTCAGTTCCCTGATTATTAAATACAGAGTGTGCAATACTATTGATGAAGAGTTCATTGCTTAAAAGGTTACTTTCCTAAAAATGAAAAGGAGCCAAGGAACGTTTGCTGTGCCAAGGCTCATTTCTTCTGCCTACAAGGGACAATAAGCATGCCATTTGAAAGGTCATTGGTTCTTTTGTATGCTAATAAACAATTAGTATGGCTGGGGGGGAGATGTGGCATCAACTTCTTTAGAATGTACTTCTGAGCAAATTAACCATTCATGACAAGTTAAGAATACTGAGGCTAACATCTCCTGCATGGTTTCTTAGCCATCATTTCAGGCTGTGTGGAAATATTGCTATTTAATCAGCTCTGGCTAACAATTATTTTTCTCCTCGACAAGCACCTTCTGGGACTTCAGTTCACCCCTGAGATTATTATTTTTTTATTGTTACATTTTATAGCCGATAAGGAAAAAGGATTTAGAAAAAGAAAATAACTGACTTTTCCTCCCAGGCAGTTATGATGGTGTATGCATATGAAATATATGTGCATAGAATATAAATTTGATATTATTCCAGTCATTTTATTGCAGTGGTAGTGGTGAAGTTTCACACATTCTGATAATTACCATCCTCCCCCCTTACCCCCCACTCCCTCACACACACACGCACGCACGCTGCTACCACACAGAAACTGTCCATCTGGTCAGCATTCAGGAAGGAAAATAACTGTGATTGTGATGGAAGCACCTAACTTGCTGAACGCCAGATACTGCAGTTTGAATAGTACGCACAAAAGACTTGCTCTTCCTATTTCTGAATTGCTCAGGAACATCTGCAGGCTAGCAATCAATTTTTTTTTTTTTAACTAATCATCGGAAAACACATTTTAGACTTCCTGGAATGACTTTCACCTGTCCTATTTCTTTACTTGGCTTTCATTATTAGTTCTGCCTGCCATTTTTTGGATGCCAAGGGATATTCTCTTGCTAAGTTTCCAGAACACAGTAACATTGAGACAGGATTTTTTCCAAAGAGCATAAAAGCAGCTGCTGCATGAACAGGTGCAATGAAGTTGGGTGGCTGGGAAAGCAGAGGGGTGAGCAGGTAGGCTCCAAGTATGCTCTCTGGCTCCAGTCTGGTTTCTTGTTAGAGGTGTGCTGGGGGGGGAGGTTGGAAACCCATATTAATCTGCAACTCCTCTTGCTCCCAAGAGCATCTAGTTGACATTGTCCTTCTTGCTTTGTCCCCAGGCTTTCTCCAGCATGCTGCAGAGCCCATTCTTTTCAGCTCAGAAGTTTCAAGAGGATTACCCAGCACAGCCTTTCTCCCAGCATTAGGAAACATGCAGCTCTGAACGTGGGGGAAAGTGGTATGTATGCAGTGCATTTCTTTGTCCTGGATATAGAGTTGGCTTTGTATATTCTAATCCCAAATGGAGGAACAAGCTGTGCACATAATAGAGCTGGGCAGAGTGGATCAACATCTGCTGTGATTGAGAAGTCTCAGACAAATGATGAAATGTTAGCAAACTCACCTGCTGAAATGGTAGGGCAGAAAACTTGTAAATATTCAGATGAATGTGTGCAATAGGCTTGTTATATCATAGCAAAAATAGAAAGTCAGGATGAAATGCTCAGCAGTAGCTTTGTTGAAAGTACAACAGTTGACTCGGGTCAAGGAGATGACTGTTGCCAGTGAAGCATGCTACCTCTTCTAATTACTACAACTGCACATAATGCTTGAGATGAACATTGGAAATAATGGTCATTATCTTTTGAATAGTTTCATATCTCCTCCTCTGTGGGGCTCCTTTAGTCTACAGAAATCTGTAGGTACACGAGTTAAGTAGACTGCACCTTTTGTTTGTGGGAAATCTTTGTATAGCACCAAAACAGCATCCAAAATGTCTTTAGCTGCTTCTGTTACATTGAAGCAGCCAGTTTACAATTTTATGTCGATGGTACAGGGTCTAACTTCTCTTGCTTTTTTTTGTTTACTTTTAATTAACTTTTTTATTGTTTTCTGCACACAAAGCAATCAAACTATATCAGAGGACATTAGTGAACAGAGATACATTCCTCCATAAACAGTAAACAATGGAACATTGCTTAGGCAAAGTTTGCAACACTCACACTACCATTTGTGAAAGCATTACATTGTACTTCGGGCATGATTGATGGCTTATGAGCCAACAAAATAGACAAATGACTGAGAGGAGCGTGGAAGAGTCTCTCATTAAATAGCATTGTGTAAATTAATTAAGTTGGTAAATATGATATGTAAGAAGTACAAGGAAATTGTTCTAAATGCTGAAAGAACTTTCCTAAACCCTCATAATAAAATTTGAATTTAAAATTCATTTATAAGTAGGCTTTAGAGGATCAACACAAAGGTGGACAGGCCATTGATTTTCCTTCTAGGAATGTTTTTGAGACTTGTTAAAAGTTTGCACGTGAAGACACAGCATTTTCAAACTTCTGGTAAAACTGGAGTGTATGGGAGGGCAGAGACAAATACAGAGACTTGACTGCTTTCCATCCCCAAAACAGCATGTTGATCCAGGCTCTTTGGTGGCAGTGAAAGACCGAACTTCAAGTCCTTGTTCAGCTTGATTCAGATGGCTTAGCTTCTGTGCTCAATCTAGCTCATACATGCTTATTAGGTATATTAATAAATTGTTATTTATAGGTTTGAAGACTAGAAGAGATCATTCAATCATTTTGTTTGACCTCTTTACAAAGTAGGTCATAGAATTGCCATATTAATATCAATTGATTGCTGTAATTAAGGGATCGAATCAGTGAAGACATTGCTTAGAGCTGTAGGTTATACTCACATCTAATAACTTTTCTAGATGGACTGCTACTGATGCTGCCACTATGCTAATGTGATCTGTTTATCATTGATAAGTTAGTACTAAAGCCTCTTTTTCATGAGTAATAATTCTTAAAGTGAATTTAGAGATGGTCAAAGGTGGCCTTTAATTTTGAATACTGTATGTGCAGCTTTGATGGTCAAGGCCTTATTTTATATGTATTATCCCCAAATGCAACTGAAATCAGCAAGTCTTCATTACCTGCACAGTCTCCAAAGACTAGGCACAAGATACTTAGTGCTGCAAAACCACTCAAGAATGAACTGAAAATCTAGAAATAGATCTGGAAAAGAAAGGGAATTTTCATCCTGAGATTTTGAATTTTAATTTCTCCCCAAAACAAAATGGCCAAGGAATACTTTAGAATTTTTTATGACAAAAATATTTTGCTGTATGTCAATTTGTCATTTTCTATGTTCTAGAATATGATCTCGATACATACTAGTAGGATGAAAGTTTTGAATTAGCCGTAAACAACTTGATTCATTGAACTGTTTTTTTTTGATTGAAAAGTTAGGTTAAAAATTGTTTCCTTCTGCTCTGGCTAGAGGTAGCATGTGAAAATGAACCTACATTGTTCTTATATATTTCTCTAGCATTTTTGATACTGGCAAGGGTCAAGTGAGCATGTGAATGCGGTGCTGGACAACGTGTCTCAACCTTGACATCAGAGGGAGCAGTTTCAGTATTGAGAGGTCAGTTCCAGCTCAGTGCTTGCTTTGATTCTGTGTTTCTTTGCTGAGAATGACAAGAGTTGCCTAAATTGGTGAGATACTCTGGTGGCTTTTATTATATATCAGTATGTCAACTGGGAAATTGCCCGAGACTATGGTATCTGATACAGGGATACCCAAGAGCTCTTTTCTTCTTAACATCCGTCCTGACCCAGATTTGAACCAATGAGCTAGTATTCAAAATGCTTTGTAGTAATGACCAACATCCACATTATCCAGAAATTATAATCGAAAGACAACTACTCTGGGTGCTTACTCACAAGTATTTTTTGATGGGGTTTTGCCTCCTGATCATGTGTTTGTAGAATGTAGTTGAAAACCAAATGCTGTGGAAAATTTACAGTACCCCCCTGAGCTTCATTGAGCAGGGAGCACTTTTCAATTCCAGAGTGAGCTGCAAAGCTTAAACTGGGCAAAGAATTCATTATTTTAATGACAATAATTTACACTTGCATGGGAGCTTTCATCCAAGAAAATATCATGTTAGAATTTTCCTTTCATGGTCTCTCTAAGACGGGGTAATTTCACCTTGATAAGTATTTGTATTACGTTTACCTTTGCCGTTTTAGAAGGAAAAAAGGAAGATGATTATAGTTTGTATAGTTGAGTGTTTATTATAACAATATTTTGCACTTATATCATATTTTTCTTCTTAAAATCTGAATGTCGTTTTGAAACACTTGTTTGAATACCTGTCGATACCCCTATTATGTAAAATTAGTCCACTGCTGTATGTGTAGGGAAACCGAGGTAATAACCTCCTGGGTGTATTGTTTCTTTCTCTCCCGCTCATCCCTCCTTGAACTAAATGGAAGCAGTAAGTGGTCTGCATCTCTGGAAATCGCGTCCCATTAACAAGATCAAAGCCAGTGGTCTATCTCGGTGGTGTCCTCAGAAATAAAATCTTTTCTCTTGAAAGGGACTTCTCATCTGCTTAAAATGAAGCATCTGCTCAACTGATTTGCGGAACATAGGTGGTATGCTGAATGCTTTGGAGGGCAAGTCTGTGTCAAAACTAGGGGTGCGTAGAGGTGTGCAGCTCTTATTGTTAGGGCTTGATCCAACACACCTGAAAATTAGCAGAGATTTTCTCCGAGATTTCAGTCAAGCTCTTAATATCTTCCGCTATATGCAGTGCACAATATCTTTCTTCTCTTCCCATACATGGTAAATAGAGCCAATTTTGCTTCTTTTGATGTGTAATAAATTCTGCATACAAAAGCTCTGTTTTCTTTCAGCTATTGTCGTTTTTGGAGGCTCTGCATAAATATACAAAAGCTTACTTCTAATTTTATCCTTTTTCTTATGCAATTCTCTATGCACTATTTACTTGTTTAAGAAATGAAATTGCATTTTTTTTTTCCCAAAAAGCTGTAGGGAACTTTCATTTAAGCATGTGCAAGCAGCAGAAGGCAGACCAATAACACAAAGTCAAAGCCATTTCATAGAAAGTGTTTCATAAATGCTAATTGAGCTAAATGAGCTTAGAAAGCATTTTACAGAGAAAGTATCCAAAATACAGGACGGATTGCAGGATATATTCCCTTTATAATGTATTACTGCAGTGTTATGCTGCTGGATTTATATATCAGTTTTAACTACTAGTCTTGATTATGTCATAAAGATTTCATAGATTATTCTTGTGTTATTTTTTTCTCTGCCAGTAATCCATTTTATTAATATTAACCAGTGGTTGAGAGTGACAAATTTTGATCAAACTTAAACTTTTAATGTATTCCAATTAGTGGATGGATATTATATTATTATGTCTCAGTCATTCTCACAAGTGTTTCACTGCTTTAAAAAAACACTTTGGCTCTGTAAAACTTAGAAAACACTCTAAAGTCATCACTAAAGACAAAACTGTGAAAACAGTCATTTCAGTCACATACCACTTGGCAAGGAAAGAAATAGTGTATTTTTATTATTTATTTCACATCCACATTGTGTAAATACATTTAAAACTCAAAAATTACAATATTGGACTACCTACAGGAATTCATTCAGCACAGTAGTATGTCATGGCTAGGGCTAATGGATTTGTTGTTACAGATAAACATATTTGTTATTATACATAAAAACAGGGAGTAGTTTTTGTTCATATTTTCACATGTATAACGGAGGTGGTAGAGATTAAACATAATACTTCTTTATTAAAGGTGGTTAGCATTCAGCAGTCTGTAGCCACCTGTCCAGGGCATCAGCATCCAGTAGACATCTGTGGATTGTCTAATGCAGTGGGATTCTGTGCCTTGACCAGAACTACAAATATTTCACAGATTTTCCAAAGGTATTCCAAAATGCTTATCACCCAGGAAATCCCCCTTTTGTACCTTTGGTCAGATTTTCAGAACGGTGTTTGGCCCTCTTTGGAAGAACCATTTTTCCATCTGAATATTTAAACCACTGTTGTAGGAAGATGGCTGGTTGTCACCTCAGAATTCTTCTGCCAGCTAAATTGGGAGGAGAGCCTGAACAGTTCAAGGATTGTATTGTATATCTTTGTCAGCAAGCAGCATCTGTCAGAGAAGCCAGTCTGTCGAATTCCAGCAAATATCTCCAGTAATGTTAATCCAGAGACCAAGGTTCAAGAGGGACTTACAAATATGCGGACCTACCATTGACTAAAGCTCTTCATTACTTGCAAGATAAGTTTATTTCTCCATGTCCCCACTTCTTTCCTTGCTTTCTTTCCACCGGTGCCCTTATTAATGAACTGTGAAAGCTGACATTTCCAATAAGGAACAATTAAATCTGAAACTAAATTAAATGAAGTCATTCATTTACAAAATAATAGCTAACTAGCATGAGGATGGTGAAAAATGATTGCAAGTCATGGGGAAAAAAAAGAGTAAATTAAGTCTGACTACATTAATGTTCTTTAAATACTTCTGCTGCTCAGAAAATTAAATGGAAAACATCTTATTAGCTATCTTACATATAAGGTAATAACGTGTATTAGCATGACAAGTACTGCAGGATAGAAGTTCTTCATAGAAGTCACTGTAAGTAAGGTATTTAAATTCTTAACTTTTGGCACCCTTATGCATTACAAAGGTACCACAAGAGGTTTGGAGCAAGGAACTTGCTTTGAACCTGCTCTTGCATGGAACCTTATAATACTAGTGAAAAGCAGTAATGATGGCCCTTAGAGCCATCAGAATGTTTCAGAGGAAGGCCCTGTGGCTTTTCAATCCAGGTAACAGTGCAATAGGCATAGTCCTTGGATGTTTGAGCTGAATGTAGTTAACCACAGTGCATTTTCTTCCCTATGGAAGGAATTTGCTGGATCCTCCTCCATCTCCATAGTGTGAAAAGTGCTTGCAGAATAAGGACAGTAGGAAGAACTCATCCTAGGAGAGCTGATTCAGCAAATACTGTCAACATTCCTCCAGTCACTCTGCATTTTCAGCTTTTTTTCCTGTTATACTGCATAAGGATAGAATTCACTTGAAACGTCAGTAGTTCAAGGCTTAAGAATGTCTGCCTCGTTTTCAGAGTTCTGATGGCTTTACATGGATGTAGAATTCTGTTCTTATATGAGAAACTTCAGCCAAAGTGCTACATTTTTGAGAGCTAGTAATCCACAGCTGATACTGGGTTATTTCACATAAAATCCATCCACTCACACTTGTTGCTCTTGCAGTTGGATTTTTCAGGCTGTCCATCCAACATATGCCCAACGTGCTGATCCCTTTAAAACCAAACCCAAACAAGATACGCAAATGCTTGTAGGAACATAATGGAAAAGAACACACATTGCTTGATTTTAAGGGAATGCTGATTTACTGTGTCCAATGCTAGCTTAAGGTTTGCCATGCTACTTCCCAAATTTTTATTTAAAAATACTTTTTAAATTTATCTGTGAATCTCTTGAAGGCTCAAGTTAATTTTGCAATCAGTTATTCTTCTGGGGATTTGTAGAATTCACAGCTCTGCCATAAGAATTTGAATTCTACTTGAATTAATCTAAAAAACACTAACCTTCTTGCATACATTCTCCAAAACACATGTGGGCTTTTTTTATTATTATTTTTGCCAAGGCTGAGGAATATTTGAAAAGGAGATTTGGACCCAGGTTGAAAAAAGCATTGATTTCCTCGGTTATACTTAAGGCCCTTTCCTTTTGTAAAAACAAATAACCTGAATAAACATGTCAGGGAAGATTAAAACCTCATTAAAAAGTGTAAACAGAGTGCAAAGAAAAAAAAAAGGAAAAGAAAAAGCTTGGCTGAATTGAATAATGGTAATAATAAAATCACTAAACAATATTGCTAGTTAAAAGTCCTGTTAAAATGAATGTACCGTTGAGATGGGAAGCAGAACTGCTGTTATCTAACGCTCAGGATGGAGATTTCTTTTCAATAATTTGATAACATTTTAATGAATAAATTAATAACATTATGCAGGAAATGGAGTCCATAGATAAAGTCAATTCCTTGCCAGTTCCCAAATCTAATCAGAGAAGTTCTGTTCAGGGATGGTCAGCAATGATGCATGTGTTCAGCAATATTTTTCCCTGCCCACCTAGAAGGAGAGACAACTGCTGAGGCTACCCATATGGCGCTGCATGCATAAGAGGTTTACTCCACAATATTAATGCAAATTACAGCTTTAAGGCTGGCAATTATGCATTTTTATTTTACTGAGGTGAGCAGGATTGTTGCACATATGCCTTAAAAATGTTAGAGAAAACTCCATGTTTTTTTAAGTGACATACTTTTAAAGATGAATTCACAGAAAAGGAGAAATATTACTTGTTACAGAAGAAGCACTTAGATTTTGAGAACAGGATGGAGTTGTGTTAATGTATTGCCAGTGCATAAGATCTATTCTCAAGATTCTATATTTAAATAGGTAAGAGGTATGTGTGTGGCTAAGAGCGGGGAAAAGGAGTAGAGGGAAGAAGTTCATGAAGGACAGGACAAAACAAGTGCAGAGAAGTAAGATTTCCATAGCAAGTGGCAGGATCAGGAGAATTATATTTTTGAATTTAAGGTAAAATTTAATACAAAAGGAAGACTGGAATCTGACTTAGAGCAAGTACCTTGTGATTATCACCTTTGTTTCACTTTGACAGAAGGCTGCAACAGTAAATACTATAATTGTCTTCCTGGCCTTTCAGTTGAGATCAAGCACAGGAATTTTAATAATAAGACCTTTATTCAAGGCTCCAGAGATACCTGAGCTAGTGATGAATGAACTTGGATGTCTTCACAGCAGAGTTCTGTGTACGCGAGGGTGCTAGCTTGAGTGCCAGAGTATAGCTGTTAATAGTTCACTTGAGCTAATTAGCCCTGGTTTTCACTTGTAGCTTATGAAGCATTGTGTGATGTAGACAGTCTCTTGATGCCACGACATCATTTGCAACACAGTGCCCGGACAGCACTCATCATTTCAACAGCCCACCTGACATCTGGAGAAAACCCCTCTGTATCCTTTCATAATAACAGGATGTAATCCTGATCCTCTCCAAAATATTTGACAGCTGCTCTTTGTTCAGTATCGTCCGTGTGCTGTCAGATTGCTCCCTATGTTTCCCCTTCACCAGGTCTCCCTAGTAAGACTTTGCAAACCAAACCCAGGCAGTCTGTCGGCAGTGTTAGTGACGCAGCAGTACAGAAAAGCCTAGTCTTGAGCTGGGACGACTGCAGCAAGGAATCTGCTTGGGTGCAGGAACAAACTGTCATTGTGGATGGAGTCTCAGTGACTGCAGCTCCTGTGCTGACAAATTTTATGTGGTTTACTCTACATCGATATTTCTCCTTGTGCAATTTGCTTCTCAGGCTGTAATGCTAAATACAGAGCGTTACTTCAGCTAATGTTGAAATTTATTTAAAATTTTTGCCCTGATTCAGGATGTTGAGTTTGTGTTTACTTTCAGTGCTTGAGAAAGATACCCAGAACCTGTCTGTTTAAAAACAAAACACCTCACAAGGGTGTGGGTACCTGTACATTTCATACAAAGCCCGGGGTGGTTTTCTACAGAATTTGCCCAGGATTACAAAGATAATGTGCTTGAAGAGAAATCAAACCCAGGTTTAGGCATTCCTCTTCCAGAGCTTCAACTACTCGATTATGCTTCCCAAACATTAGAAATGTTGCCTACAGTTCTCCTGACAAAGCAGCCCACTTCAAAATGCTGTCATATAACGTTGATGTATCACACTTCATTAGGAATATCTTATTCTAGAACATAGAACATAGTTTGTTTTTTGCTTCTTCAAATGTGTTCAGTGTGGAAGGATGTCCAGTGTCTCTCTTTCCAAGCTGGGAGAACTGTACTTGCCTGATCATATACATTGTTAAGTATGGACGAGTTCCCTGCCTAAGGCTGATGGTTCTATTTATAAATACATGATAATTTCCAGTCCCCAGTTAAGTATATTAACGTAAATGCTGTTGTTATACTTGTGCCCTGTAGACACCACTCGTTCTCAAGGGAGCGTGAGAGAAAGGTGGGTAATTTGTTCTTCATTTCTTTTTTTGGTGTTTTTGTTTTGTTTTAGTGTCATTTTCTCTAATGACAGCAATAGATTCATCTTGATCTGCTTAGCAACATTCTTTTCCTGCTAATAAATCCGTATATTTAAGTTTATTCCAGATTATATAGATGCAAGCTGCTCAGATCTCATGAGCGAGATGTCTCACACGATCCTGCACACGGCTCAGCCTGTATTTGAACGATTTTCGGCCTCCTGTAGCTTACACTTGCTAACACGATTACCCTGTGGTAAATGCGTGTGAGGAGGAGCAGAACCGTGCCCGCGCTGGGGAAGGCGACGCCTGTCCCCTCTGTCCCCTTCCCGCCGCCGCGGGACGTTCCCGCCTGGTAACGCCGCACCAAAACGCGGCTGAGCGAGCGCCAAAACCACGTAGAGCCTGGCGCCTTTTTTTTTTTTTCCCCACTTTTACGACGCGGGTTTCCGCGCCCCGCGGCACCCGGGCCGGTACCACAGCGGCGCAGGCGCAGCGGGCGCGTGCGATTCAAATTCAAACGGCGTGGCGGCTCCCAACGGCTCTAACGGCCGCCCCGCCCGCTGAGGGGAAAGGGCGGGCTGGGGCGTGCGCGGGGCCTTGCTGGAGGAGACTGAACATTCTGATCAGCGTGCCCATTTTTTTTATGACTCACCATTAACTTAAATGCCTTTCACATTAGCGACGTCATAGTCATGTGATTGTGAGAAAGTTTATTTTTATTTTGCAATGTGTCTTCAGTCCTTGTGGCTGCCAAGGAAAGCTCAAACGCTTGGTCGGAGTTGTTTCCTGGACCAGGAGGCAGCGCACTACCTAATGCTTCACGTTAGACATGGAGTAAAAACTGGCACGAAGCTCATGGTAAAGTTCAGGATATAATGCCAGTGGGTAAATGAGAGGGGTAGGGGGTACTGTCAGCACAACTTGTTTTTGGAGGAAATAATTTCTTGTCTTCTTATCGCTATATATAAAGCAGAAGCGTAACACTGGATGGGAAGAATTATCCCCTGTACTGAAAAATAAATAAAGGAAAATACTTAGAAACGAAAAGCTGTTCTGATCTTTCATAAGGAGATACCAGGACTAATTAGGAAAGAAAGGACTGGACCAATTAGAGATGGTTGCACAAACAGGAATTCAGGTTACTTAAGTTATGGCAATGTTCTAGTTTATACTCGGATTTTTATTATCATCATAAATGCCTACAAAAAGTAGCAATGCATTACTGATACAATTTTTATTTTAATTTTCAGCTCATGTTTGCCGTCCGGAGGGGAAAGATAGTTTTGATCCAGAGAGGACGTAAAGATGATGCTACATTGGTAAGGTAAGGCTCCCTTTACACAGAAGAAAACAAATGAGTTAGTCTGTGCCTTCCAGAGTCTAAATCCTGAAATTAGATGGAATTTCTTACTGCTTATTGAAAATAGATGTGCTCTGCAGCACTCAATGAGAAAAGCTTCATTTGGCCTTAACGTAGAATGAGCTTTCTTAATTATGTAGAATTGAGGTACCATATTTTGTAGTTGTGTTTATTTTGTGCACACTTGCAATCATTTTTACATGTTGATGCTATTTTGAGAATTTTGTGAACATGTTCTTAGCAAGGGAAGTGCTAAGTGATGTCTGAAGGATGGACCTGCTGCTAATCGTAGTGAAGTGTATCCGAAGTAGTTCAGACTTGAGAATGGCCAGCTAGATAGACTTTGCATTTTCATGGATGTTGCCAGATTTATCTTTCAGGCTTTATGGTCTGGGTTGATAAGAACAGCAAGTCTTCAGTGCTATTTCTTGTTTCAACTTAAGAAAGCTGTATTTGATCATTGTGAGGCTGGAAGTCATGGGTAAAATTGAGATGGTGCTGAGTGGACCATATAATGACTACAGATGATTCTGTTTGTCTTTTTCTTAGAACTAAAAGGAATACAAAGTGCAGAACAGTGCATTTACCTATTTTACACAGTTGTGTTGTACAAGAAAAAAAAAAAAAAGATTAGAAATCTTCCCGAAAGATTCTTTGTTATTGTTCTTTTTAATGTTGGAAATTGGCTTACTTGTCAATTGCTCTTTTTTTAATCAAGCGCTGAAGAGTTGTGCTAGAAAGAGCAGTTTACCTACTGTTGAAGCTGCATTCTGTCTAGTAGTCTGTGATAGGGAGTCCTTGTGGGCTGAAAAATGGAGTATGCAGGTATGTTGAAAATTGTTTTTTGGAGTTTGCATCTAGTAGTCTGGCTTGTACAAGTTGGTTGTGGTCAGTGAAAGCCTAATTACTGGATTAGAAAACATGTTGACAGTGGTGCAGAAATGGTTGTGATGCACCATCCAAATGAAAATGATTATCATGTTTGCCTTGCTACTTAAGTCATTTATTCCCTAATGAGCTGTGATGGAACCTCCTTTTCTCACAGATATATAAATTTACCCGAGGATTTCAGGTATTAGTATTAGCAACATTAATAATGTTGTTAATTAAGCTTCCTGGGACTCATGAACTAGAGACTGGAAATATGGTGTGGAAGGATGGAAAAATACTGCAAAATATGCCATACAAGGAATGTTGTTGGCTATTTGAATCCATTTGTAAACTTAAGTGCTTGTCAACTTTTCAATTGGTTTAGGCAGAAAAAAATGTAGTTTTGCAATGCATACTTAAAACTCTGGTTAGTTTTGAACTGTCTCTGGCTTTTTAGGCTGGAAGTAATGGAGGGGGTCAGGAATAGATATGAAATGCCAAAGAATCCACAATTAGAGACAGATTTTAATGAGCAGCTAGTACTTAGTGTTGTTGGGACTACTGTGGGTAGACACGGTGATGTGAAAATCTAGTTGCATGGGCCTTAGTTTTCATCCTGTTAGCACTGATTTTGAAATACTGGTAGAGGAGGACAAAACCCTTGCTTAGGTACCTCTAAGGGAGTTTGAAAGCTTAGGTTTGATGCATGTATTTATTTCTGTATATTAACATTAGGATCTGTTGCAAGCACTCGTACATAAAATATTCAGCATTCTCTATTAAATATTTCAGAATAACTATAAACTTTTATCAGTCACTTTAATTGACAGACTCCTTCAGTTCTTTTTGTTTTGAATAATTAAATCTTTCCATCTTTATTTAAAAAAAAAAAAACTCTCAGAAGCTGTGAATGTTTTTACTGTGTTCCATCCCTTGGCAGTTGCTTCTCCTCAGAGTTTCTCTGTCTTAAGGCCTCAAGGAAAAATTCCTCTGACTACTTTCCTGAAGTTTTAAGGTCTTGCAAAAATTTATATCCCCCACTGGTCCTTCTCCTATCGATCTTTCACACTTCAATCCAGTGAGACAAGAGTGCTGTAACTTTCATATTAGGCTGTAGCCTTTGCACAGTCCCTTCTGGTCTGTGAGAACAATAACTAGCAGGAACGTTTGAAGTCATGAGGATCCCATGTGCTTTGCAGGGGGTTGGCAAAGAATTGGACCCATCTGTTTGGTGTAATGATTTGGGTTTTAGAAAATATAAATAAAACTCTGTGCCTGTGGAGGATTCCTGTTGATTTCACTGAAAAGCCAAGATCTAATCAAGGAACGAATGCCTTGGTCTGTGGTTTATTGGCCAAGATGCAAACAAGCAAGTTTTAGATCCAGTGTTGTAGTTGCCTTATACCTTGTAAGTTCCTCATATCAGATACATTCTGTTTTGGTTTAGTGATATTTTCTCCGGTATAGCTGTTGAATAATGTAGATGAGTTTCTGGTCCTTTCAGAATAAAACTCTTATGCTAGGAGATAATAAGTAACCATGTATTAAATTTATAACTTTAAGATGTTCACCAAGGTAGTAAACTCAGCTCAGCATTTTCCTTCTACTTCCAGATGTTTAAGAGGAAATGGTATATTACTGTCTTACTACTTGTTAAAGGCTTATGCTCCTTATCAGGGTCCTTGAGCTTGGAGAAGCTGGGAGATTTGGTTGAGGCTGACTCAACCTGTGTTGCCTTTTTGCTGCGCTTGTCCTCAAAATGGAAATTTTAAAAGAAGGCCTTGCTTTGAGGTAGGAAGTAACTCTCAATTATCCTATCAGAAGTGCACCTCTGTAAATAATTACCAGATACAGAATACTACCAACCAATGCTTATTTCACTAAGTATCATGCATTTAAAGAATGCTTAACAGGAATGTGGGCTGTAATGAGGAAAAATGCAGTAGCAATGGGAGCCATGGTAGCGCTGGTGAGAAGGAGTGTCAGAGAAGAATCTAGGACTTTGGCAACAGCAGCAATATTCTGGAGAAAGACGTCAGCCTCTTGCCCAGTGGCACCCCAGACTGAGAGTAAGGAAGGAGCATCCTTTCTGGAGCTATTGCTAACATGGAAGTAATGCTGAACACAATGCTGAAAATTCAAATTTGCTGTGGCTTTGGCAGCAATCACCAAGCTGTTAGTGACACACTGGCATACAGTTAGCATCGATTACATCATTCTAGCTAGTCTAAGCATGTAAATTTATGTAAACATACTTTCCTTCATCTACGTAGTGACCTGTGAGTCTTGTTTTCTCTCTCTCTCTCTTTTTCTATTTTTTTTAAATAAAAAGCAACTTGTGGACAATTTATAAAGGTTAAGATTTAATAGTATTTGTGGTGACTTATCTTGTTTGGATCTACCTCCGACTGAAGCATGGTAAGCCTTGGGCTGGCCGAGAGGTGCAGTTTTGTATGATCAGTTACGTGGATGACAGAGCTTTTTTTCTTTTTCTTTTTCTTTTCCATACATATGTGAAGGAAGTCCCAGGTCCAGGGTTTTAATGCTTATTCTCTAATCCACTCTTGTCTTATATAATGTAGGGGGAAGAAAGCTTCTGTTGCTATAATACAGAGTGACCTTGATTTTGGTGTAAATAAATAACAGCAGCATAGTATTTAGCTCAATGACTCAGTTTTTCAGCAAATAAAGTCTCAATTCTGTGCCTGGTAGCTATGAGAGATTCTGGCTGCAAAAACATCCACTTGCACCTTACTCTCAACAGGTCATGGCACTAAACCAGCCTTTCAAAAGTAATTAGGGATCCTTTCATTTTAGTGTGTGTGATAACTTGGAACTGTTTGACTCTTCCATTTGTCCCTGCCTGCTTATGCTACAGTGGGCAGCTAAACATTTTTTCATGTGTTTTGTAAACACAAATAACCTTTGTGTGTAGTATTTAGCCTTTTTCTGTATGAAATTACATCAAATATTCATTTATGGGGACTTGTTCCTTTTTTTTTTTGTTTGGAGAAACAAATTCTTCAGGGTGTTCCTGTATGGAAGAATCCGCCTTGGTGAGACCTTGCCCTCTGTGCCTGCTGCTGTTTTTCTGGACTTAAAACAACAGAAAGAAAATCCTATATTATTAGCAGTAAACAGGATCCTGGGATATAACAGGGAATGAAGGAAAGCTATTTAAAAAAATACGAATGCAAATATACAAATTCAATGCATGTCACCTGTGTATCAAATACTATGTTACTGAGTCTGTTCACTTGCCATCCAGTATTAGAAATACCCAGCGAGGTGGATAGGTACTGTATATTGACATACTTCTATGGCAAGAACAATAAAATGACTTTTCAGTTATTCTTGTTTCATTATGCAAGCAATATTTTCCAGCTTTTTTCTTCTAGATGTATTGGGTATCTCTGACCCTCACGATATATTCTGTGGAATATTCAAGAAGAAGCTTCACTTGAGCAGTGTTTCTTGAAGACTTGGATTCCCTCTTCCCCCTTCCTTCCTTGTCTAGTTCTGATGTTGACTTTATTCTTGTGCCTAAGTGTCTGCAGGCCTGGAGAAAAATCTTGACCCTGTTCAAGATGGTGAGACTTTTGTCATCGGCTAAAAAAAGCTAGGATTTAATGTATAATGATTATTAGAGCACCAGTCTCAATTCCTGTTGAGAAAAATGCTTCTTATCCCTGCTGGTTCCAATGTCACTGACCTTCCTTCATGCCTTCAAAATCCCATCATCCACAAAAATAAGTACATAAATACATTAGTTGAGGGAAGTTGGGAAATAAACACATCCTCTAGTGGATCTCAGAGTGTTTGTCTTTCCTTATCAGCCCCGTAATGATAGTGCAGCGATGGCAGCTTAATGATACCAGCCCCAATGACGCCATTCAGTGCCAAAGAGGTGAAGATTGCACATTTTATTTTGGAAAATAATTATGCAGCTAATTACAGCACTTGACTTTCGTCCTTCCCTTCCCTGTGTTCTTGGGGAGGCTGGTTTGCTCAGCTTGCAAAAGACTGCGTCAGTTATTCTAAAGGTCAAAAGACTCTTGTATTATGATTTGTAATTACTGGTAATAGCGAATAAAATAAATACAGCATCATTTTGGATCGTTTAACTCATTGCTTAACTTCTTTATTACTAATTCTATTCTATTGTGTGACTATGAGTACACACTTGAAAGAGGAAAAATAAACTAGAAATTGAGGTCTGAACTCTTCTGAAATTCTTCTGAGAGATTTTGAATTCAAATTCCAAATGTGATCAGACCTAATAATACAGAAAAATCTGTTTTAGGAGTATTTTTAAAAAGTATGCAACTGTCTGCTAAGGACACGAGTGTATTTCAGGAGAAAGCAACTGCAATGCTATTTCAAAAGTACCATAGCTGAAGGATCTTAGTAGATTTTGACCCTGTATGGCTTCGAGATCTCAGCTGGATTGCTATGAGTATGCTTATATTTACGTATGCAATCCCTAATATGAGTTTTGTACAGCTTTCTTCTTTCCCTCCTCCCAGAACCGTGGATGGCAGCTGTGGAGATGGACCTCCCTCCCTCCCCCCTTACACCATTATTCTTGGAGAATGCTGGATACCAAATACAGTTTCCATCCCTTATCCTTTGGTCAACTGTTCAGTCCCAGGTTGTGTAATTGTTCTGGCTTCAGACTGCAGCATGTTCCCTCACACTTTAGATCAGCTGTAAGTCTTGATTCAGTCTGATTCATTTCAATTTGCATAATCTCTTCAGCCCTCTATATTTCATTTAGACACCAAAGATTTAGTTTAGTTACAGTAGTGTGTCATTTATCATTTACTTGTCTTCTTTTAGAGTTTGATTTAATCCCCTTGGTTTACTTTAAGAGACTGATTTCTTATCTGCACAGTGCTCTATTCCACTGTGATTTTCAAGCCTTTGTATATTCTATCTGGATCTTCCTTATTGTGATGTTTATTTTATACCTAGAGATAAACCACCTTCATCTATGATTTAAAAAAAAAAAAAAAAGTAATAAATTTAACAAGCGTTGGCTGGGCCAGAAACCTGTAAAGGAACACTTGTGTACAGAGGATGTTTTTTCCAGTGCTTTTTCTGACAATTGCCATGCTAATGTTTCTTTGTAGGTAGTCAGGTAGTCAGTATGAACTTGTTGATTGGAATCCAGGATTTATGTCAGACCCTGTTACTAAGTACGTGGCTGGAGGGATGTCAGTTCACTCTTGTCTCTTCTCATGCTTTGTCTGATTTTTTTTAGTCTTTTTTTGGAAATCTTTGTTTTTAGTGTAGCACACAGCAGTACATTTGATTATAACATGTAACAAACCTATACCCAGCTATGCAATACTGGCAAAACCCTTGAACAAGAGGTGACTTTTAACATTTGCCCAAGATAAGTAAATTCTGAGTAAATTCTCTGGATCTGATTTTTATTATTATTTTTATTCCTACCTGGCAAATAAAACTAATTCATACAATTCTTGTTATAATGGGCATTTATGTGTACAATACTGATTTGTAGAAGTTTTGTACTAATGAGGTTTCTTTGTACTTTTTTTCTGTAAAAAAAAAAAAATCTAGTACAGGAAGAGCAATATTAGACAAACATTCTGACTTAAAATAAAAATCTAAATTTTGTTCTGTATCTTGTATCCACAACTTAAGAACGTGATTGTTCAGATGACATCAAAATGTAAGGTCCATCTCTGTAAGTAGTCCCACGTTTGACAGTGTCTAATGCTTGATCCTAAGGAAAAAAATTAGAGACTAGGACAGTTACAGAATAGCGATTGATCCCTTCCCTGAAACTTCTCCCTACCTTCTTTGAAATAGCAGTTCAGAAACTTCAGCAGGAGAAGGTGGCATGTCAACAGTTGTGTTTTTGTTACCACGCAGTTGATGCTGTGAATGAATCTGTCCTTTAGGAATTTGTCCAATCTCTTTTTAAATCCCGTGCTATCTTCTATTTATTTTTAAATTGCTGTTTGGTTTATTTCTCTGCATAGCTCAAATATTTGCAAGGCTGCATTAAAAATCATGGAAATAATTTGTTTTATGGTTTCAGAGCCTTCTGTGGTCTTCAGGGGTTCATGTTTCAAGTTCTTTTTTGCAGTTATAAGGACTGGAAGTGTACTGTTTTCTACCTCCTATTCAAAGAACTCTGGAGCTTGGGCTTTAATATATTAAAGTCACATGGTGATGGAATCACAAGAGATTTGGTAACACCAGAGAAGGGGTGGGGGTGCCTTTATAGGACTCCTATATAATTCTGTTGTAAATCACAGCAACAAACATACCTACCATATTCTTAAACAGCTAGTAGAATGCTTCTCCTACTTGTGACAGATCAGTCTCATGCTTTTGCTGTCTTTTACATATCCATGGTAAATATTTGTATTGTGAACAGTAATTTATTAGAGGAAAAGAAGCCTGGCTTGCTTGGCATGGGGATTTGAGTGTACCTTATTTAAGTCTTGCAAAAACTAAAAGGTTTCTGCAGTAAGGGAGGAAATAGGCCGTTTTCCGTGCCTATAAGACATTAGAAGTATTGGGGCTAAACTGCCCCAGGGGAGGTTTGTTGCAGAGGTCGGAAGCAGCTCTGTAGCTGCAAGACTAGCTAAATACCAGGCTGGCTGGAGCATACTGTAATTGTACACAAGCATGATGCACATGCTTTTTTTTTTTTTTTTTCTTTAAATAAAGATTTTAAGTAGAAAACAATCTGTAGCCTATAAAGGGGATCTCTTTAAGATCAGTAGTCAAGGAGACAAGTTTATAACATTCTGTTGCTAATAATTTAGCATTTCCTAATGTATGTAAGGCCTGGATGCTTTCCATTCTGAACTGCCGAAGCATCTTGTTCTTGGAGAATGTCATAGGCTGGTGAGCGTTTAGAGGTGTGAACATTTCAAAAGCAGGCTCCTGCTTTGTCACTGTCGGAGTATACAAGTCCCCTGTAAGAGGCTGATGCTATACTTACAGTTTCTTCAGGATAATTGGTATAGCATGTTCAGTCTGTCAGATACAAGCCTGCTTTGTTTGACAGTGTTTTTCAGTTTCTGCTGTCAACAAATCAGTTGTATTCCTTGATTTGGATGGCTTGAGCAATTTTGTAACCAAAGAATACTGCTGTCTCAGGTGTCACTTGATACTGTTTTTTTTTTTTTTCCAAGCTACCTCATGTCATTGGGTTGGGATATGGTGGAAAGCTGCTGGTAACAATCCATCCATTTCATACTGTTAATGTGTAACTAGAGAATGGCACTTGCCTGGGCATTGCTGAGTGTAACTAGCTGGGTGAAAGCCTTCTGTTCAGGCGCTGACGCATGGGTGTTGTATTCTTGACTCCTGTATTTGACTTATTCACGTATTAAGAGTCCCTGCGTTGGCAAGGTGCTGCTTGTAGGGACAAAACTGGTGATGCACAGTGAAGCCACAGGCAAGACTCCTATCCTGCAGGGTTGGCACGCTGCTAGTATTGCTGTGTTTGCTCTGAGGGCCTCTGTTACTGCATGTGATGACAGCTCTTCATAATCCTGACCGGAGTAACTAGCTAAATGCTCGTCAAACTGTGATAAAGCTAAAATCCTCCCCTTTGCAGAGGAAGGGTACAAAGCCCATTTGCTTCCAAATACTACTTGGTTTTTCAGAATCTAGTTCTATTATGACCAGAGTGGCATGTAGCTGTTGTGCTGGTTCTTTGCTGAGGATGAGCTTCAGAACAGCAAATGTGTGTCGGAACACTTTGAAATGCAAGCCTTTTTCATGATTGTTTTAGGCAACCACGTTGGGAGTTTTTTTGAAGTCTTTTTAGTTTATCTAATTCCAGCAGGAGGAAGCTGAATACTGGGTAGTGTTGAAAAGATCAGGTCTTTCTTCCCAGTGAACTTATGTTAAAGCTTCTCACTTAAGAAAATAAATGAGGTGTCATAACCTGAACCCATACAGAATGTGGCCAGAATGTTAATGATCTTGCCTTGTTTTTCAGTTGTGTTGTATGAGCTCAAAGTACTTATTAGCTCTGCTTCCTCTGCCTCTGCGATAAAAATGAAATGTAACACTGCAAAGCCTCACTCCCAGTGGTAACCTTCTTAACTGGCCTACCTGCTCTACCTACAACTGAGTCATAGATGTGGATAAAGTGGTTAAACTTATCCATTTTGTGTTTGTCACTGAGAAGTGTCTAAGGTCACAACCGCCTAGGAAAGGATGTATTTCTTTGAGCTGTGCCTGCAGAAATTAGCCTCGGAAATCATTTGTAACACATGACCACATTTTCAGTTGTTCTGACGAAAGGCAAAACTGTTCTGTGTGCTTCTTCACAGCAATCAGAAACATTTATTCGTTACAAATAAAGAAAAAAGTTTAAATGGTAGAAATGTAGGTGATTCCTGAAACTCCTGCAAATAAAATAAATTAAAAAAAAGTTTTACTCAAAAGCTCCCCATTTTGTGGGTGAAAACTGCTATTAATCGCTTCATCCAGGTTCTTTGGCATGTCAGAGTTTGGGTCTAACTTTTTTTAATTATTTTTTTAATTTACCATCATCTGGTGAAAGTCTGCACTAGCATTCTATCTAGACTGTTTAATATGCACCAGAATTATTGTATTTGATATATATCAATTTTAAATCTGTTTCAACACAACCTTGAATGCCTTTCTGGCTGTATATCACTTCATCAGTCTAGCTTAACTAGAGCTGCTTTTTCATTTTTTATTACCCCCATAAAATCTAGGAATGGAACACTTCGATTTTTCTAGCAGTAATTTTTATTACTTTTAGCCTTTTTTTAAAGTACTTGTCAGTGAGATACAGTACTTTGTACAGAGTATATTTTTCAGCTATGCATTATATTTTTATTTCAATTTATTTTAGACAGAATGTATAGCATACATCTAAATAATACCTACGGTAGTTCAAACGAGTGTATTATGAATGTAATTAGAAGGGATATAAACTCAGTTCATCCACCAGGATTGGTGTATTTCAGTTGCCTGCCTCTACTCAGAGTCACTTCCAAGTAAGGCTTAAAATGATAACTCATGTTGTAGTTTTAATGTTGCACATAAAATCATATTGCAACACAGGAGAGGGAAAATGAATTTATTGCAATTTTTATGTTTTTATTTTAATTTTTAAGTTTTTCTAGATTTTTCCCTGGAGTGTGGTATTGCACTACTTTTTATTTTTTCCTCCAAGAACATAGAAATTGCCATATTAGATCAGACTAGAGATCTGTCTAGCCAGACAGTCTGTCCTAACACAAATGCGTGCCAGGCTTGTCAAAGACGCACATAAAGGCCTACAACAGGCCTCTGTAGCAACAACTGTCACGGAAAAATCTCCCTGATGGAAAAATCTCTTCTAATCCACATTAATTCAACTTTGCTCTGAGCCCCAAAATACTCGATTCCATATCCTTTTGTTTAAAAAGTATGCTTTTATTTGTTGGCCCCTTCTGTGCCGTGTCTGACCGTAGTAGCTTCAAGAGCATAGTCTGTCTTTTGTTCTGCCACTCTTCTGGACATCCCGTGGGCAAATTATTTCATCTTGCGGAGCCTTGGTTGTGTCTTCTATAAAATTAGGACAATGATACAGTTTATCGTTTTGTAAAAGATTTTGAGACACATAGATGAAAAATGCCATCGAAGTGCTAGTGCTGTTGGATTTTATATTAAATTAATATTAAAATATATTTTATACTAAAATATAATTACATTGCTAGCACAATTCAGGTGTTACATACATTGGTGTATTTGTGTGTTTCTGTGAAGTTCTTTTGTCTTAGTCTGATGATGTCATGATACATTCCAAAAGGAGCAGGTGTACAGTCTGAGGAAAACTTTCTTTCATTGTCAGAAGTTATTTGTTAGCAGGGGGGAGGACAAAGGAAAGGAACAAAAGATTGTAGAATCATAGAATATCCCGAGTTGGAAGGGACCCACAAGGGTCATTGAATTCAGCTCCTGGCCCAGTTGAAATTCTGGCTATAACCAGCTTCTAAATGTATCATTTCAACACATTGGAGATTTCCCTCTTCAGTTTGTTGAAATGATAGAGAAGTAAGTGTTCACTTCAGAATGTCCAATTTGCTTTTGTGCCATTTCCATGAATAAAGCTAAGCAAGAACCTACATAACATGAGGTTCATGTTTCTGTGAGAACACCGTGACCAGGTGTGTCTAAACAGCTTTCCTCAACCATATAGAAAGTGCCCTCTAGTTATTCTCATTCTGCTTAATGAATATGAATAATACATTTTTAAATAATACCCACAATAATACAATGTGAGGGGAGTACAGGAACGCTTCTCTAATTAGTTTTTGAATGACATTGGAAAAGGGTTCTGGGTTAAATCATCTTTCCTTGCTCTGGGTTGAATTAGCATAGATTTAATGCCAGTGATAATTTCATGCAACTGTGAGATCAGTAGTTTAATGCATCTGGCAGTCAGACAGAGATTTTCGTTCACTGACAGCACCGAATAAACCCCCTGTAATCCTTTTCCTTTAGCTCTCATGCCCATCCAGACTTCAGCTTAATAAAAGACCAAAGAAATCAGGAGTCTGTGGAGCACCTGTGACTCGAGCACAGGCAGAATGAGATGCTATCTTAGCATATTTGTGGTTCAGAATCGTTACAAAGACTAATAGCTGGATTGCAGGGCTAAATTTACATTTCTACCTCCTGTGTAGTGCGGAAGGCTTCCCTCATAGCAGTGTGTGTGTTGCCTGCTGTTGCAACACATAGCTGTTGCCTGCTGCAACACAACTGAAAGTGAAACAAGATAATCTGGACTGGTTGTGATTTTAGCATTTTACTTTTTAAGTATAGGTACACCACGACATTATAGCTGGATGACAAAAAAAAAAAAAACAAAAAAAAAAACGGGGGGGGTGTTGAAGGGATGGCATTTGCAGTGTAAGTCCACAGGTTTTACTGATTATGTAAAACCCAAGAACTGTGCAGTAGTATAATTTTGAGACTTGTTTACTGGCAGAATATGTTAGCTGTTTATATACCTATAAAACTAGGTAGACATCTGTTGAGTGCCATGGAGTCTGTATGTATCACATTATCTGTATCAGTCGATTTGTCTGAAAGTCCAGGTGAGGTATTACTGCTGCTTCAGGTCATGATCCAATTCAGTAACACCAGAATAGAACCCACTATCTCTTCTATCTACAGTCAGGTCTAAGTTTGACTTTGAACATAATGAATATTTCACTAGATCCTAAATAAAGGGGTGACACAAAAGGACTCACAATCTTCTGGAGTTCAGAACGCTGTGTATGTGCCACAACCTTTGTTTAATAGCTGTCCAGCTGCTGTGAAGACATTTAAAGCATAGTAAGCATGTAACTAAATCCAGGAGATCAGAGTACCAAAATCCTAATCTATAGGTAGTGGAGGCTCAGCTTGTTGACAATATGCCATGGAGAAAAAGTTAAAGCTCGGCGGACTGATTGTAGTACTTTTAATCTGAGTGAAAAGTGAGCAGAGTAAATCAAGGTCTCCAAAACTCAGAGAAAAGTTGTGAATATGTTTGGGAAGAGGGAAGAGAGGCTCTCTTCTTGGAAAGAGAGGCTTCAGAGTTGCACAATAAAGCTCAAACTCCCCAAATTCTAAATAAAATAGTGAATTTTAATGAAGTATTCAAGAATAAAGGCTGCTCAGGAGATGCATTGAAGCTATTGTTAGCTGCCAGCTCAGCAGACACACAGAAGACATGCTTTGATTATCACATCAGACTTCAGATGTTTCTCATTGCTTGTTTAGCCTTATTCGTAAGGATCAAAAGAGCCTGTTCACACAAGGGTTTGTTTATTTACAAGGATTATACTTGTTAACTGACAGTTTAAAAGGAATTAAATAGGCCTCCAACACTGATATTCTAGTGTGAAAGTGAGTATTAAATGCTGACCTTGGATTCGGTTAAAGGCCTTCTTGTGCCAGAGTTGATAGTCATTGTGCTATTAGAGGGATGATTGAAATAAGATTTCCAGTGAAAATGAATATGGATGTTTTAAGTGATGATGGTAGACCACTGTGATCCCTGGGAGATTTGTTACAGGTGCTCACAGCAGCAAGATGAAAGCTCTTGTACACAAGGGGGTTGCATGAATCTCTTCTGGACTTTGTATTCAGCGCCCCAAAACGTTGACAGAAGCTCATCCATTCACCTGAAAAAAAGTGGAATGAGGGACAACCTTATCAGGAAGGGTCTTTAAAATAGTCACGATAGAAAAATATCTCCTATGTAAACAAGAAAGAGTATAATAAGGCAAATGATTGAGGATAGAGCATAACATAAAACACCATACTGAGCAGGACAAACTTGTGGAAGAGCATTGGACCCAGGGCTTGCTAAGGGGAATAAAGACAGTTACTGTTAGCTGAGCATCTCTGAAAACGTGCTCTTGACAAGAGCAGAACAGATCATTTAAAAACAGCTAAAATGGAAAATGGCTTGTTTAACATTAGAGTTTAGAAAAACACGATGGCTACTCTTATTCTGGTCAGTATTTAAGGTTTGTTTTTGCTAGACCAATTTTACAGGGCACAATTTTTTGTTTAAATTGAAGTACCTCAGAATATGTTAGTATTATTTTCCAATGGAAAAGTTACAGAAATTCAAAATCTATCTTATTTCAAATACAATATGGTGCACCGTACCATATCTTAATAGAATAGGATTTGTCAGTATAAGCAAACCAAAATGTTTCCACAAGATTTTTTGATGTGAATTGAAATACTTCATTTTTTTATCCAGCACTTCTTTTTTCCAGTTTCAACATTTTGTCCTGAATAGGATGAAGATACATTTTGACATGACTGCAAATGAAAATTGTGTTTGACCATTACTTCTGACTAGGTTGGTGTAGTACCTTCTTACTGCAATACAGCTGTGTGAAAGAAAAGATCACATTGGAAACGTCTTCTATGATGAAACAATATGTGAAGGAGAGCTCCTTAGGGAAGCAGATGACATTAGTGGGAGATGTAAAATGCTGCATTAATATGCTGGATTTTTTTGGTGGGGGGGTGGCGATGTTCATGTTTGGGGTATAAGGGACATAAAAAAACAACCACCTTAAAGCAAATTCTTGAACGTGTATGGTTTTAGCCTACAAAAAAAAGGAGAGGAGAGGAAATGCTAGTTTAAGATTAATAGGAATTTTTCAGACTTTAAAAACAAGTAAGATGTTTTAAAAGGAATAGTGTGCTTACAGTAGAAGATGATACAAAGAAATCTATAAAAATTGTGTAAGGAGTATTGTGGTGCATTATTGTTGTCATCTCCTACTTACATGACTACTGCTTATTTGTACAGCTTTAGATGCCTTGAAGTTCCAGTCAGGACAGCAAATGCTGTTGTGCTTGGCATTTTACCTACATGGAATATAATGTAAGGACAGTGTCTGCTGGGAATTGAGATCTGTATTTTTCACATGCAAACAGTGAAATGATCAGACAGTAGCTGGAGGACCTTGAGGTGGCCCAAATCTAGTAGTAATTGATTCTCCACTTGCCTGTTCTGGGTTTTACAGATGTAACTCTGTTTATAGAGGTGACTTTTTCTGAATACAATGACAGAATTGGATCAACTCTTCCCTACTTGTTCTTGTTTTATTCAATACTTTGTCCTTAACCATTCAAGTTCTCACTGTATGTTTTTGCAGATTAGCAAGATAAATTCAGTAAAGGCTGAGTGGCAGCTCTGGGCTTGATATACATTTAATACAGGCCCTGAAGGTTTATGGAATTTTAGGAAGATTAAATCTCTTGATTCCATCTGGCTGTCTTTGTAATATCTGCCAGATCAAGTGTGGAAACCTAGCTGCCTTCTAATTCATATGTGGTTCTCTAGTCCCAGTGAGGAGTTATATGGGAAGGCATGTGCACTGATTGAAAATGTAGAGAGTTACCACTGAAATATTGTAGAAATTAAACCCAGTGATACTTGTCAACTGTAACATTCTCATTATGTCTTCCACAAGAGAAAAATGTGTTTTTTTTTTTTTTTTTCCAATTCGTAGCTCCAGATGCTGTGTAAACCTTGGTAAGTCTTCTGTTGTTTCTCCATGTTTTCAGCCTTTCTGGATGGAGAAGAAAAGAGAACGTGTAGCCTGCAGTAACTTAAAAATACAGAAATATTCTAAAAGCCTTTGAAAAGTAATTCTTTTTTTTTTTTTTTTTTTTTTGCCCATTGCTGCAACAGCCAACTGGGATTAATGAGCAAAGAATGCTTTGGAATAGTTCTAGGGTGGGCTGTGATATTGAATCCTGCTTTTAAAGAGCTATTAAGATGTTTAAAAAATGATAGTGGATTCTCTTCCCACTGGTATACTTTGAACTTTGTCTCCTGTCTGTCAATGTTGTACATATTGTCTATCAAATTAAGGTATTAGGCAAGGCCATTTTCTCTGGGAAGGACTTTTCCTGGCATATACTGAAGGAAAAACCTTTAATATTCTTCATCCTTCAAAAACAATGTATACCTGAAGGTAGGAAGAAAAAAAAAAAGTATGTGTATACACATGCTTTTCTAGAGACCTTTAAGGGGAAGGGTTCTAAGAAATAACATGCAATTCTGATGGTACAACACTGTCTAATTATTTTTAAGTTGACAAGACTGACCTTTCTCCGTTTAAAAATGGCACTTTCTCAATACCTAAAATAAGCTGCAAATGAAAACTGCACTCTGACTTATTCTTGAGCAAAAAACCCTAATCCTCTTAATTGTTCCATCGTATTTCCTTGCATCTGGTAAAACAGTCACGGAAAATTGCCACCATTTCAGGGGACTGTAATTTGTATAGTTATCACACAAGTATAAGACTGTTAAATTCCTTTCTTCTCCTGCTCCAGTATGATACTTCAGAATCATTTTGTTTGTTTTCCTCTCTCAGCCTAGAAGGTAGTCCCACACCAGGTGAGATGTGCAGGGGCAACAGAGGAAATGTATTCCAGTTGTCAGGGAGGCAGCGCAGGACCTGGCAACCTGGGCTTAATTTTTAGCCGTCGCACAGTTCCTGGATGATCCTGTGCACGTTTTCCTCTACAGAGCTGTTAATAATATTAGATTATCCTGTAGTTTAATATATGAGAAATAATATACAAGATGCCTAATGTTCTATTGCTGTTCTCAAATCTGATAGCAGATCTAGTGGTATTTGATGAATTAAATGCTAGTGCATTCTTCTGTCAAAAGTCTGAATCCTCAAAGGTCATGGGAAGCGATAAGCCCCCAAATATGCTTCCTTTGTCCTTTACCCAGATACGTGGATGATACATTGCTCAAAGGAGCATCCGTGCAACTTTTCAGTGGAGGAATTTCTAACAGGATATGATCTGACTGGCAAGAAAGATTAAATTGATATCACTCAAGTTCCACGTGAGTTTGAAAAGACAGCGTCATGTCGGAATTGCTTAAAATTGGTTGACGTTCGGCATTTACTGACCGATAAAGAATGTAGTTCAGGTGACTAAGCAATGAGGTTGTTGGACAAATGATGAGGGTTTAAGTTTCATTAAACAGATGAAAAAATACGTATTCAGTCACTTCTGATGAAAAAAATAAGGTAACTCTAGGGGAAAAAAAATTAAAAACATGGGAACAACTCATAGGGAATGAACTGAAATGCTTTTGCTTGTTAATTTTCCTTAGAAACTGTTGGACCACTTTGTACTTTGGGCAGTAAAAATTCCTGAACCTTTGAAAGGTTTTTTTCCTGTTTTTAATTGTTCCTTTTCTTCTGATTTCTTTCTTTTTTTTTTTTCTGATATTCTGCTATATTCTTCCTCTGTCTGTCAACACAAGTTTTTATTCTAGATTTTTTCATAAGGCTTTTTTTAGCTTTGTATTGTGGAAGAATCTGTGATTTTAAGCGGTATTTCTGCTCTTGAGAGTTGCATAGGGAACTTGGGAAATTGTAACAATAGGCTTGTTGAACTCAATAAGATGATGGAATCCAAAGTATATTTTCTTAATTTTTTAAATGGTAATTTCCCAGTAATTACATGACACCTTAGTGCTGATTCATGAATACTGAACTTCTAAAAATGTGTTTCGTAATTTTTATTTTTCTCCTGAATTTTTCCCACTGAGGCCTTTTGCAGGCTGTTACTTGAAATCTTTACATTCTTATCTAAATTTCAGAGCAAAATCTTACATTACTTTAACCTCAAAGTGTTAGGCGAGGTGGTTGATCTGGCTTCATAAACAGTAGCAGTTTCTAAACTAAACCACTGACTTCAAGCTTTTTAGACACTGCTGGAAATTGAAACACTGGAATATAGCAGACAGCTGTTCTTAAGGGATCTTAATGGGAACATGAAGATTCACGATCTCAAGAAAGCTGATTCTGACTAGTGTGTTAATGCATTTTCTTTTACTGTGATCCCTGAAAGGTATGAATCTGTTTCGTTCCTGGTTTTTATATTTAGAACCTCGGATCAAGCTACCAGTGTGTGCAGTTTAATCTAGAGAGAGATTTAAGATTCAGTGCCTTGTAACCAAAAAGCCAATTTCTACAACACAGGATTCTGATTTGTCCAAATGGGATATTAATCTACCAGTAGTAGGGAAGAGAGGAGGAAGCTATTCTACTAAAATATTTATTTTCAATACTGTCTGAAGAATATATGCTAGCATGTGCAACAACTGCATTCCTGCAGTAATTAGGATTCTTATTAATTCTAATGGTAACAGACTCCCCAAGTGTACATATTAACGAGATTTTTACTATACCTAGTTGAATGGGCAAATGCCTAGCTTCTTTCTGAATGGAGAATGTCCGTCCCGTCCCCCCTCACCCCCCCAAAGCTCCTTGGCCTGTCACTGCACTGTTTCTTGTTGAAACATTTTGTTCATTAGTCACCTTTAATCTGTGTTTTGAAAGTAGTAAGTTATTCTATTGACTATATGGTATTAGTGCTGGAACCTTCATAAATAAATTCCAACTGAAGTTTCTCCTTCCTTATCTCTTGCATAAGCTGAAGTGCTAATTTCAGTAAATCCTTATCTTAGATGGTGTAAGTATTCTTGGAGAACTGTATACGAGTGCAGATGTTCCTCACCTCTCTAAATTAATACGTTAACATCATAACACTCACCTTGGGTTATCCCTTCTGTTTTCCTAATGTGTTATTGCCAAAATAATATCAGCCTGTGCATTCATGTATAGCTTGATTTATTTATTTATTTATTTTTTTCCACATAGGAAAGCTTTTATTGCAAAGGGACATGCTTTATTTCTTCAGGGTTATTGCTAGTTTAATGGCAATTTTTTAAAGATAATTTTTATAGATGTTTCCTCAAGTCATTCCATTCTGAGTGTAATTGGTAGTGATGTCCCTGTTCAGAGCTTTTCAAATACTCAAATAGCCATTGCAAGGTATTGGGAATATTGAGAGAGATTTCACTGGTATTAGAATTCCCACTTATTTAAATTGGGACTATTGGTCTGATCTAGCACCAGGATTCTTGGCTTTAATGGTAAAACAAAACTGCAAACACGTAAATTAGGCTGAAAAGGGCAAGTTAACAGAAATACAAAAATTCTTTTGGGATTAAAAGTAGAGCTGTTTCCTACATGCTGCATCTTGTTGGTTAGGACATGCAGCTTCTTCCACATTATGATCTTGGCTTCTGCGTGGGTTCTTGTCTGATACCACGACCTGGAACATATATACAAATAAGCCTTTCATCTGGCAGCTGGAAACTCTGACCTTTAAGGAACAAGTTAGGAAGTGTAAAGACATTTGAAATCTGTGGAAGCTAGTCTCTCAACTGAGAAGCACAGCTGGATTTAGGGACTGATACAAAGCCCATTAGAATCAGTAGAGTTTTCCTGTTGACTGCAGACGTACTTCCGTTAGGCCCACGGTTAATTAAGCTGGCTTGCACACAGCTGGGCATCTCCAGGCACCTTGCAAGTTATTCTAAACTTTGGGTTGTCAGCACGCAGATGGATGTGATAGTTTGAATAACACAGTGAGTCTGTTGGCTCTGTAACAGTACAATTACGGTAAGTTGTCTGGCTAGCTTACCTGCTAGGACAAGGATGGTTGTCGTAAGTGGGATATTTATATGGAGTACTTTGGGGAAAATGTTGAGAAGCAAGATTTTCTGTGTCTGTTTTTGTTGTGTTTCTGTTTTTTTTCTTCCTCCTATTACAGGAACTCCTGGAGCATTTGTACTTTAACTGCATTTAAAATAAATGCTTAATATTATGCGCATGAACCATGGCAGTCTCCCTCTGTCATGGATGTACTTTCTGAAGCCTTTAGATTTCAGTTCCAGATAACATTGTTAATAATCTGATGAAAGATCTAGGTCTTTGGCTGTTCTCGAGGGAGAGAACTTCATCTGATAGGAGCAGTGACTCTCCTGTCTCTGCAGGCAAGAGCTGTAGGTCAACATCTTTCATTTGCAGAGCAAATTTTAATCTGTGAAAATACCGTCATGGGAATAAAACAAGATAAATCTTCAGGATTGCATGCTAACTAAACCAGTTATTGTCATTTCTAGTCTGAACTGTCAAGGACTTTAATGTCTCTATTGAAGAGAGGTGAACCACCTTTATTGTTAAGTTTATCTGGTAAATGTGCAAAATTTCATAGGACAGAATTCCAACTCCAAAAGCTACCTTTCATGACACTAGAAAAAGGGAAAGAGCACATCATCTCCCAAGTACCATAACTTCTTTTTTTGACATCAAGTAGCTGTGACTGTGTAATACTCCCTGACATCAATAAAACATTTTAATCTAGATTACAAATAATAAATTACTTGTATCGATTCTAAAAGATAAAGGAGTTGCATCGTTAGATTGCAGGAGTTGGGAGTAAGTTGTTGTCTTGCATTTGGGACACTCCCAAGGAAGACAGAGCAAACACTTTCCGCGTTAAGTCTAGTCTGCGCTGAGCTGTTCTTTGTGGTCATTGTCGTTGCTGGTGTTCATTTTCAGGTCTCTTTATTTTTGCTGCTTTCTGAAAAGTACAGTTGAGTTCAGTGAAACTGTGCATATGCCCAAATGTAATAAACCCCTCTCTCTTAGCCCATGGATCTTGAGCCTTCTGTTGTGATGTTCTAGCTCTTTGTGCAGCCATGTAATATAGCAGATGAGGGGTCTAATCTGAGTTAAAAATAACTCAGAACATCATCATGGCTAAACATTACATGTAATGTTTATTCTTGTTCTTAACAGTTTAGTGTGTAAATGCAGAATGAAGTCGAAGGAAGGAGGAGGCGGCAATCTCAATCACACAGAAGGGGAGTTTTTTGTCCAAATCCTTCAGAAAATGTCTGTGGAGTTTGAGTATGATGTAACCATGTCTTACAGCTAACTCATAGGCCATTTGGGGATTTTTTTTTAATTGATTCTCCTGTCAAGGTGGCTCTTCGGACAGTCTCCACTGTTGTCTCGATTGCAGTCATCCAACATAGCTTTGTTAAGCAATGCCTCCCCCTTTTTGATAATCTCGTGCGAACTTCAGCGACAGCAATACTTTCCCGTGGTGTCTCAGGTGATTTTTGTTGTTGTTGTTTTGTTATCAAGTAGTTCTGAGGATGTAGTTGCAACATTACGGGGTTAGAAGTGGCAGAATCAAGTCTGTGTTATTCAGACTGCTCTTCAGTGCTGCCCCACACTTTCTACATCTTTTTTTATGACATGGGGAGTGTTACTGAGTTTTGTCAATGTTCAGTGTGCTGCTCGTTCTCTTCTCAGGTTTGTGTTTGCACGTTATAACCTCTGTTTATCAAAATGTTCCTTTTAGCTGTAATGGGGGATGTTATTTAAGATGATAATACCGTTGTATGTCAGAAACCTGAATTTATGTTGAATTTGATGAAGAGCTGTGACTTCTGTTTGTCTGCCAGACTATTTTTCATGTGCTGATTTCATATTCTCACTTTCACCTTACTGGCCTACCATCCTCATTTGTCTTTTTTGTCAATTTATTGCTATTTTTCTGGTGCCTGGGTTAAGCTCTTTTGCTTGGAAACTGACTTTTGTGTATGTGTCATAATAGTTTCATAAGCAGGCAAAGTTAATCTTCGATTGTATGGTTTTTAGGTGGCCATGGTGATACAGATAACGATGAAACATTTATTGTGTAAAATGTGAAACACAGTCCCCTAAGTTTGTATGTTAGATTGTTCTGCAAGTTGTTGTGCCTTACCTCTGATAATGAAAGATAAGTTAAACTCAATCCTAATTATAATTACTCTTCTAAAGCAACATGGATCCATTCCTGATCAGCTGTACTAGCTCTGGCTCAAAACATTCAGAATGAACTTCCCTGGGACTTTGTCATTCTCGTCCAGTATTGAACTAAGCAGAGATCTTATTTTCTAAGTCTTGGTATTATACAAAGGGTTTATAATTTCTGCAGAGCTGCTTCTGTATGAAAATCTCATTATGTATTTCAAAAAGAATGCAAGCAGTATGATTTTCAGGAAGTGTAATTACATTTGGAGCTGAAAGGTAGCTGTCTTAGAACATTTGACCTTTATAATAGGCTGGGCAGAACATGTAATGGATACTTAGGCTTTAATGGTCTTGGAGGGCTGAGGAAAGGTGATCTTTAAATAGGGATCCTATTTAGTGATTGCACAAGGACGACTTTAGCATAGGCAAATTTATAATCGGGAATCAGTGTCTTCCCCCCGTCCCCACAACTGTATAAAGGTTTGCAATAAAAAAGGGCTACTGAAATCTACAGTGTGACAGATGCTGGGTTTTGCCAGAGTGGCTATGTGGGGAAGTCCAGGCCCGTGAGAACAAGCAGTTGAGGTTTTAACCAAAAACTCCATTGAAATCAAAGGGCGTCTGACTGTGTGTGGGGGTGGGTGTGGGTGTGTGGAATCAGGCCTCACAATATTAATCTTTGTTACTTTGTCCCTGCCTGTACAGACTTTTATAGTTTGAAGAAAGCTATGCTTAATGATCATTTGTTGTTTCAATATTTTCGGAGCAGGTTTCTATATTTTAGTTGTCCATGTTAAGCACATAGTTATGATTATGTTCATTGCAAGAGAACTGCATTACAAGTTATAATGCACTCTGGAGGAGAAAAATAGCTAATGTTTTGGGATCTTTTATATCCAGAATCCTGGATTGTCTTTTATTCCATCTAGGGAGCTTTTCTTCTTGGAATTATTTCATGTGTTAGGCATTTCTTACTTTTGAGAACATATGAATGTACATGGGTGTGCAAATACTACTACTGCAATTACCAAACATATACAGATGCATTAGGTGAATGAATTCACCTGTGATTACCAGACTTGGCAAGTAAATATCTCACAGAACATCTCAGCTACTTGTGCAGGTAGGAATTGGAGTCTGGAAAGAGGGTGGTGCAGTGACGTGAAGGCAGTAACCTGGTCCTTTCTGATGCAGCCTTGTCATAACTCAGGTGATTTCCAGCAAGTTGCTTCGCGCCTGTAAGTGGTACTTTTAATGACTAATGTTTGTCACTGTGAGGCTAATCTTCCTGGGCTCATTTACTAGGCAGTGGGGACGCTGTTCAATGCGTTGAGCACTTTGATTGTAAAAGGAAACTGAGGAGATGAGCTTAACAGGGCTAATGCTAGCCTTTGTGAATATCCACTTGTGTCAGTGTGGTTTTCATGTGCAGAAGAGCGATTGTAGGACTACTCTACTTCTTGTGGCTCTAATAAGGGTTGTAACATCTCTGTAGTATGAAACTGAAGGCCAAGAGAGTATCAGAGGTGTTGCATGCAAAAGCTGTACACTCTGTACACTGACTGTGTAAGTACTTGTAAACTAAATGGGTTGGTGTTCATTTTTGTTACCTTCACTGCTAAAGCAGGAAACAGTGTCAATATTACTTATTTAAATCTCTATGGAAGATTAGCAGCCAGCAACAATTGGATGCTTGAGCTTTACTATTACCAGCAAACAGCCTGCATACGGGAAGTACAAGCACTTGGAAATGTGTTTTAACTGAAGGTTTTAACATCGAGAAAGAAAAAAAGCAACATACACAAACTCATGTCTTCTGTTACCCTCAGGACCTTCTCTGGACCTTCTCTAGCTTAGCTACATTTGGAGTTTTTCTGTGAATACAGCTAATGACCTGTGCCTATTTGTGTAGCCTGTGCGACCCCTTGTTGCAGCTCTGCCTTAAGTAGATAAGGAGTGTAATTGAGTTTTCTGCCTGGTGAAATCCTGAGATGGTCCCATCTGTTAATAGTGCATAATACTCGGAATTGCCATTTGTTGAAGCCCTAGAGTTCTTACTTGTCAGAACTGTAAGCGTAGCAGCTGAATTGGGCGCAATCACGCACAGTGCAAGATTGCAGCAAACCGCTCGTTTGGATGCTGGCCAGCATTGCGGGGTCAGTCTGCACATGATTTCCCTGCGCTGCGCGAGGTGAGGGTGGGGAAATAGCTCCCCTCCTGGGGACTGTGTTTTCTAAATCGTGAAGAAGTCATGTGTGTGTGCTTTAATTTGTGGCCTTGCTTAAATTATCTGGAGTCCTTCAAAACGGGGAAAAAAAAAATCAATTTGACTTTGGCAGCTGTCTCTACAATGCCTGCCAATCACCATAGTATCTTGGCTATTTTTAAGTCTCCTGAAATCAGTCTGCATTAAGGCAATAGCTGTGCTTGGATTTAAGCCCAGGACTCTATCAATATAAAATGATTTGTTGCAAGTTTAAAGATGCTTCATCCCTATTCTCTCTCTTTTCATTTACATTTTAAGCTTTCATCAAAATGTGGATCAACATTACTAATAGATCCTTTTTTTCCCTCTGTTCTACTTCATGCTTTCGACAAAGAATACCTAAGACTATGTTCTTAACCTCTGTCAAATGTAAGGCCTTGTTCCATCTGCTGCAAGTCATGCCAGCCTTGTGCCATTTGAATACACTTTCCAGTACAGTTCTGAGGGACGTGAAACAAGTGTGTAGGAGTGCGATCAGCAAAAAGGAGATGATCCTTCACGCCATAGGTAATGGAAATAATCACTAAATGAAAGGTTTTGTTCTCTCAGATTTAAGACCCAGGTTTACAAAGTGCTAAGTGTGTCGGACCCTTCTTGGTCCTGCTGACACACTAGCTATAGATGTATTCAGGATGCTTGCTTGCTCCCTGCAGCTGGGATTCTTTCTGTGTTTGTGTTCTCCATAATCTGGTAGGAGTCATGCTCACAAGGGGAATAGTTTTTTTCAATAATCAAGTTTCTGATGGCAAATCTTGCCATTTACTTGTGTTATTTCAAACCTGCGTGCAATCATTGTGTCCATCCACACAGGCTTTATTTTTCAGTGAGATTTCCCCAAGGGGAAACATGTACCCAATATCACTGTCCATGCTGTGGAGAATTACAGTCAGTTAAGTACTCTAAATCACTTCCTTGTGATTGAGTATAATAGTGTTGTTAGTCAAGCTTGTTTTAGTTTAAGAAAAAATAAAAGTTCATTGCTTCAGCTTCTCTTTAGTAGAAGCATAATTTCCCTGCATGTTTCTCCCCAGATTTCCAGGGATTTCGGTGGCACAGACCATCATACAGAAGAAAGAAAGCATTTGTGTTCTGTGACATAAAGCCAATGATTCTGCCAATCTCAGTGGTGTAATCTTTATATGCTGTTAGAAAGCATTAGCTCTCTTTTCTCACAGCTCTCAAAGCAATGTTGTTGTCAGAACTGTTAACAGAAGGGTATTCAATTAAATATGGACCATCCCTTTACAAACAAATCAGAAGTATTTTCCTAGTTTCATGAGTAAATATTATGATGTATTTGTAAATGGCAGCAATGTCCCATATGAATGTGGGTGATTGAAAAGAAACCTTTGTCCTTAATAGCCTTCCTACCTCTGAATTTTAACAGCCAGCTCCCTCTGCCCGAATTGCCCCCCTGCTTCTCCTCCTGTTTTTGTCCAGCTTACCTAGGAGCAGCTCTGTGTGAAGAGGTTATCCAGGGTGTGCAAACTGTGTGTTTCTTGCATACTTTTTGCCAGCAGCAGAACTTAGAAGTGTTTTTAAAAACTAGTTGCTGTTAGCATCCCTGTTTTATAAATGGTCAGCTGCACAGAAGTGAAGTAACTTCCCCGAGGCCAGCGGCAGGTAGGAGTAAGGCCCAGCTGCACTCATGTCCAGTCCGGAGCTGCGTGACCACCAGCGGAGGTGGTGTTGCTTTCCTTGAGAAGAGCTGCCATCTCACCCTGGGCCACTTGGTGCAGACTGCTGTTACCCTCCTTGCTTAGGCCTTACTATGTCTCCCGATGTGAGGACAAATTCTGCTCTGAGCAACCTGTGGCAATCCTCGTGGAGTTTCTTCATCGTGCCAAACAGGCTGCAGAGCCTGTCCCGGCCTGCCAGGGTCTGGGCGGCAGCTGGGAGTGTTCGTCCATGGGCAGGTGTTTGAGGGTGCAAAAGCTGCAGGACTGTGATGGTGAAGTAAGTTTAGCTTGGCACAAACCATATTCATGTTGTCTGTACCGGAGCGTAGAGCAAACTATCCCATCACCTGAGTCCAGATTTCATCTTGGAAGAAAGTGAAGGGAGTGAACTAGAGCAGAGAACTGGTTGCCTGAGTCCTGGAGTGAAATACAGAGCGAACAAATAGCACAGTGTATTCGAGTTCTTTGAGAAGGAACCTTCTCTAATTAAAGCCTGTATTCTGTTTTTTTTTTTCTTGAAATTCTTCAAGACACGATCATCAAATACCTAATAAACAAAATAAAAACTAAACTTTAAAACAAATCTGTTAATTTGTGACAAAAAGATTGGACAATATTTTTCTTGAAGCTGCAGCTTTGCTGGAAATATTTCTTAAAAACAGCATCACCTTGTTCTAGCTGAGTTTGATTTCTTATAAGTATATGTAATTTAAAGAACTGTTTGTTCTCTGTGGGTGGAGGAGAGGATTTTTAACTGTTTAAAAAAAAAAAGGTGTTCTTGAGTGGCCTGTCTCAATATATGTGCTAGATATTATATAAGTAAAAATTATATTTTTTGTTTTGTTTTGCCTTCAAGGCATGCTGCAGTAGCATTAACATCTCTGGGAGGAAAAAGATAGTTAATTCTTATTCATTATTTAATTCTTCAAAGTTTCAAAAGTTCACGAGATGCCTTATTTGTATAATTCCACTACTTTTGGGGTGAAAGCCTCTTCCAGGCTGTATCAGTATTTTCACTTGTGGCTTAGTGTTTTGAGCTCTTTAGTTTATCAGTACTATAAGGAAAATCTTCCTGGAGACTTTCCATCAAACCCATTTGTTGATGAAGGAGGGAACATCTTTTCTAATGCTTTAAAACAGACACCATAAATTTTGAAGTGAACTTCCAGTGCCCCTATTAATAGATAAGTAATTTTTCTTAGCTCCACCCTGACCTGAGTAGCTATGATGGGACAAGTTGCGAAGGTGAATGCTGTGAATGGGGAGATTGACATGATTTAAAGGAAGCGTTTTTGCTTTGCTCCTTGATATTTTGTGTGTGTGTGTGTGACAGAGATGTTAGAACCTTATGGTTTGGGTACAGCTGAGTAATTAACTGGCTAGCTAGAACAGGAGGTTGCTGGTTCTTCGTCAGTTCTGGAACTCGAGTTACAGCAGTTCTGGATTGCCCTTCTGTGTTTGTTTTGTGAAGCGCCCACAGCTGGTACTTGAGTGCAGGCTGAATCTGGTACTTCATAATGCCTTTTTGAGCTCTGTAGGTGCTGAAGATGATGTGCTAGGTGCCTCTGCTGCCCTGTAAATTCTTCCTTTGGATCCACAGTACTGCAGTGTTTCTTCAAGCCTAAAAAGCAGTTCTCCCAAAAGGCTGAGGCTTGCTCCAAAACATTTCATTGGGATTCAGTACATTATATGTAGAACAATGTACTGTGCTCTTGTAAGAGGCACTGCAATAGAGGTTGCCTGCTATATTCTGTACTGGCTGGAATATAGGATCTTCATACAGGGCCATAATGCCTGCTGCTGTCATCCTATGTAGTTCTGCAAAGCTAGTTGGGAAATGTTGACTTCCATCGGCAGCGGTGCTGTTTGGCAGAATGCTTAATGCTGAAATACCTATTGTGGAGTGTTGGGAAGGGCAGGAAAAAAGACTGTGTTTTTCAAAGTTTCCTGAAAGTGGCTGCTTGGAAAACAGCATTCCTGTTCCATTCTTATTGGACTTCTAAAAATACCCTTGAATTAATAAGATGCAAAGCAAAGGGGGAGGAAAAACAGGTACCCACCAATTGTTGTCATAAAAATAACCATGAGAGTCAGTGTGATCATAAAAGTGTCCGGTTATGATGGTTGTGCTGCAGAACTAATAAAAAAGATATAAACAGAATGTAACCTTGAAATGAAATAAATACATTCAAACATCAGGCCATAGCATAAGAAGAAATAGTGACTTGGGCTTTGTTCCAGACAGTTAAATGTTGGGTTCTAATTGCTAGGAGTGTATGTAAGAGCCAAATCTCCAAATCCAGCTGTTCCTCTAACTCTGCGATGTTCCTGCTGACAACCAGCGGGTGTACTTTCATTTATCATTAACTTATTTACCAACAATATAGATTCTTATATGTTTTGGGCTATCTTTTATGTCAGAAGAGCTCGGTTGCAAGCAGAAAGACTGGGTTCAAGGACTTTCCTTTGTGTCACTGCCATCTCTTGCTAATACTCAGTATTAGAAGATAACTGTTTCTAAAATTGGCACATGGTGCTGTCAACTTTTGCATGTTACTGGAGCAGCCCCCACTTGTCACAGGGTGCCGTTAGCTGCAAGACTTTGAGTTTGCAAGTATAAAAACGCCAGTCTCTGGAGAAAGAAGTGCTGCTGCTGCTGTTTGTTTGCCACCCTAAATCTAGTTTTAGCACTTGCCTGATACTGAAGTAAATGTTAAAAGAAAAACAACGACAACAACAAAAACTTTTTTGTCAATATGAAGCTTAATAGATAGAGTGGTTACTATAACAATACATGAAAACTCTGGTCTTGATATTTAAGACTGGTTTTGTTCTAGGACTGGTTTAATTTCAGTGAGCAGTCAAGGCAAATTGAGTCTTAAGAGGTTTCACCCACTCCTTAACTGAGTTATTTCTTTAATAAGCATTATTGTGTTCAGCTTTTCCTTTCTTAAATATGGGTACTGAAGGCAAGTTTATTGATTTTATCAGTAAGAATTAAGTTTAGATTGAAATTCTCTTTAGGACTTTTCTGTAACTTTGGAGTTTTATCCATAATCAAACCATTTTTATGGGAGTTATTGGTTTCTTAAGATGGATTAGTTATTCCTCTGATTATGGTAAGCAGATGCTTTATGTTAACATCTCAATACCATAGCGTCACCTGGTTAGAAAATGAAAGTTGCATTCACCTTTGGTAAATAGTTTAATGATCACCTCAGCACTCTGGTAATTTTCTATAATTACAGAATCTATCTGTTTTGTGTGAAGTTCTGTTTGCAGGTTGGCAGTACAGAGCTCTGCTGCCATACGAATGGCAAACAGTCTAAAAAATCAGTGGTGAATGCAGACAGCTATAGGTCTTGCTGTAGGTTAGACATGGGGGAGAAATTTTGGGAAGATAGGGTATAGGATAGGTGATCCCTAACAATGGCTTACAGGGAAATGGTGTATCAGGACAATATTTGGATGTCTTGATTCTGAAGGTTTGATCAGTCAGTGAAATGTGTTTGTTTCAGATGCAGAAGGAGGCAGATGCTTCCCATATTGTGCCATAAATTTTGAGTGAATTAGCCAAACTGAGATTTAATTAATTCTTATGGAAAGCATCATGAGATCTTTTTAAATAGCATCGTTACTTTGGTCAGGGAGAAATCTTGGCTTTTCTGCGTCACTTGAAAGATTTCCCAAATTGAAGAACAGCTGCACAAACGCTGCTCAATGTCTGTTTGGTAAAAATCTTTGGTTCCCAGTGCTTTTCAGTACAGCCGGAGATCTTGGATTCTGCCTTTTCCACCGACTTACCCCAAGTCATTGTTTGCCATCAGCCAAGCTTCAGGCTAACATAAATAAGGTCTGTCGACGTAGAAGTTGTGTAAGAATTACAGCATAGCTGAATTCTCATAGGCGGCATGTCTGATTGTAAATCAGAAATCTCATTAACACACCTGATTATCATGCACTAGAATTATGTCAATTATGGTGTGTTTGAAGTGTGTTTTTAAAGCATGAAATAAACTACCCCTCCTCAGCCCCCCAGTTCAGAGTTTTTTCCAAACATAGGAAATGAACGCAAATGGAAGAATGAGGGTTAAAAAGAAAGAACGACTTTTTTTTTTCCAAGTACTGTTGGAGCATAAGTGTACTTAGGTGGGTTTCTGGACTGCAGACTGTTATATTTTTATTATTCAACTGAATCTGAGATAGGGAAGTGAAAGTAAATTATCTGGGAAAGATGAGTTAAGAAAAGTTGGCTTGGGACAGTGAGAATGAAAATAGAAAGCATTAGGGAATTTTTTTATATTGATTTTGGGATCATTTGAATTTCAGATGTATAATGAGATAGAAGGTGTGAATGGGAAGGACAGAAAAAAAGGGATCTAGAAGATAAGAGTGTTGAATTGCAGAGCAATAACTTCTTAAGGACAATTGAATCCTAATGTCTAGCATTGTGTTTTGTTTGAAAGCTGAGTTCCCCAAAGCCAGGGATTGTGGGTTTGTGTCCCATCTGGGCTGGGTGTTTTTTGGTTGGAATTAGATGATCTTTAAGGTCCCTTCCAACCCAAACCATTCTATGATTCTCTTTCTAGCCTAAGAGCAAATCGTACAGAAATTACAGTTCCTGTAACCTGTTTCTACTCCTATTAAGTGTTACCAGTGTTAAGGTGGAAGATGATGAATTCCTCAGGACGGGGAGAAACTTAGATTAAATAAAATACAGAGGAGCAAGATTAAATAAAACAACTTTCCAGATTTATGAAGTGTAAGATTATTCTGTTTTTGGAGATGTCTTTAATTACATAAGTCATGATGACTACAGGGCACATATGAAAGCCTTGAACCAACTCTCTTCTGAACACTTTATAGCTAATTTTACTAGTTGTGTCAATGTGTATTTTGCTGACCATTCTGCTTGAACTTTATTTTCTTGATGCATTCACATGTTACTGCTGAAGCTGTGGTTTTTTTCAGATAAGATTATACCTTTTACCGTTAACAACGTGTTACTTTACCAACAGTCAGTAACAGTATATATTTAAATATATGTATATTTTACTCAGAGGTATTGCATATGCCAATTGACATATGTTACGTTCTGTCAATCCTGTATTTTGATAGTGTAGAAGGATTACTGTGGAAAAGAAGTTTTGACATATTGCCAGTTAAGCTGAAAAATCATCTGGCTGCTTGTGTATTTTAGAGCTGCAGTTGTATAACTAAAAAGATGAGAAGTTATGTGCCACTCTGGTCAAGGTGCACCTGGGGGGATTAGGAAGAGACTGCTGCATGTACGGCTCTGAAATCTTTCTGTAGCTTTACTGAAGTTAGCTTTGGGTTAAACATATTTTGCTTATTTTCCCAGTACTTTTTGTCTTACTATGTTGCAACAGTATCATTACTTCCTACATTAAAGGCTATTCTTTGCAAATGCTATGATTTTATGTGATTTCACAGTGCTTTCTAGACAGAGCACTACTTTTGATATGGGCTCTAGTGTAATATAAATATTTAATAGCGATGTTAAAAGAACAGTGCAAAGGTGAGCAAAAGGGTAGATGCTCTGGAAAATTGAAGTGGAAAGGTCAGTGAGAAGATGAAAGGAATGGTACTATTAGTTTAAATTTTTTCAACTTTTAAAAGTCTAATGTAGTCTTTATTGCCTGCTATGGTCACATCAGCCACAATGCTATGGTTTTTCTAATTAAACTGCATGCTGCAAGTGGCAGCTCAGGTTTTGATGAACTTCCAGCTCAGCTTTTTCTTTCTCAGTATTTTATATGAAGTAAACCTAGCGTGTATTGATAAAGTTGCTCCTCTTTTTATGTTTACTGCGCTAATAGCAGACTTTTTTTCTCTTTGAAGTTAACAACTTGCAGATCCCATTGCTGTTTACCAGCTCTGATGAGTACCAGCAGTGATACCTGCCAGTCAGCTGTACCAGTCGTCTGTAGGGTGCTGGTCACTGAGACAGAAGGTTTTTTAAGAAAAGTAAAGCCATGTCTGTATACCATAAGTTTCTAAGGCACTTCTGTACAAATGACTGGAAATTGTAAAGCATCAGCTTTTTAAGCCTTGGAAGAAGTCAGTCTGTCAAATCTTTGAATTTTCATTGTCTTCTGAGGCTTGTTTTTGTTCACCTGATGAAAGCTGCAGTAGCTGGAGTTAATTTTTCTGGTAAATAAGCTATCTCCTAAAATACAGTTTTAGAGGAGAGAAAATGTCCATAAACTTCAGGCATGCTCACTAAAGCATGCAGGGAAAATGAAGCAAACTATATTGGCTTTTGATAATACGAATATACAAGCATTGCTTTGTAAAACAGGAGGAGTAAAATAAAGAGGGAGTGTTCTAAGAAAAAAAAGAAAGATAAAGTAGGAAAACCAGCACTTCCCTCCCCTATATTTCCCATTCTGAATTTTTATTCCAAACATGAGAATTTGGAAAATACCTTTTTTTTTTTTTTTCTTTTTGGATATTACCTTATTTTTTGAAGTTTGTTCTTTACCGTTTCTGCTTCTTTCGGTGTCTATTTCTCATGTCAGTTTACATTGGCACTGTAAATGCTTTAGGGTATGGTCTGTTTCTCTGTTGCATACACTGCATAGCATAGTTAGGTTTGCAGTTCCTAGTCAGACCTTCTCAACATATGAAGTTTTTTAAAAAAAAAAAAAAAAAAAAAGTCTATTCAACTACCAAGTCCAAGATAGTCAAAACAAAATGACACAATTATACATTCAGTTAAGAGCTGGAAAAGTTTCTGTGTTACTACTCAAGGTACTCTTAAAAATGTACACACTTATTAGTTTTTTAGACTTTGAATATCAAATCTTATGTATGAGAAAGCAACTAAGGCTCAACTAGCTGTTGATAGCGCTCAGTAATGGGGTGATCTTACAGTAGGAATCTGTACATTGGTGTAGCAATCAGGTTTCTTCTTTTGTGCAAGACCCCTGGCAATTAGAATTGTTTTCAAGGTGTCCCTTTGGTAAAAGGTGGCATTGAGAAAAAATGTTACCAGTGTTGTGCTCTTTCGCGATGCCAACCTGATACGAAGGAGATACAGGTGGCTTTCTGTGGTAGTCCAGGCTTTATGGTAGCACGTTACAAGTTCTCAGAAGGCGGACATCAGAGTCGGTACTGAACTTGCAATTTCCTACTGAAGTCCTGAGGCTACTGGGGAGCTGAATGCGATCCCCTCTATTTGATATGAGGCTAATATTCTTCTGTTCTTTCCGTGTTACAAGGAGGTATGATAATAGATCCTCCAGCCATTCGCTGCATATTCACAGTACTTTCCATTAGCATTGGTGAGAGTCTGAGAATTCACTGAAGGAAGAACATTAGAGTGGAACAAGTTAAAAATTACAGGTCTTGATTTTACCTGTCTAAAAGACATCATTTAATTCACATCCAATTACATGTCATTTCCCAAGCATGAGTCTGTATTTGTACCAGAAACGAGCTGAAAGCTGAAAGTATATGTATATGTGGAATTTTGATTTTAGTCCATTTCTGAGGGATATTGGTAGTTAAACAATGGTAAAGATTCTCTCTAGTAGCTAATTGCAGTCCACTTAAACAGCTGCCTCACAATACAGCAAGGCCACTGCTATTTTCTGTTCTCATTCTGCCACTCTGTAACTGTCATCCTCATTAGTATTTAAATCAGTTCATAAGTATTTTGGCTTAAACAAGCTTTTTATTTCTGATCAATGTAATGCCATGATTTTATGTCTTTTAGAGTCTTTAGCTTAAAGTAGACGAGCTTATGATAAATACTGCAGATGTGTTAGAAGTTGATTAAATTAGTAGTAGAAATGGACAGTAGGCAAACAGGAGGAAAAATGCACAGATGAGCAAGTTCGGGGTTTTTCAGCCGTGTTCTCCATCTTTGTTAATGGATTCAGTCTGCTGTCAAAAAGGCAGAAACATGAAAAGATTTTTTTTAAATAGGATTAGCAGAGGGGGAAAAAAGTGATTTTTTCCCTCTACCGTAAGAAGTGAGTGCTCAGTGAGCAATTTCCCGTGTCTTCAAATATAATGTTTTTCATGTTGATTAGAAAAAAAAACGTGGGAGAAAAATTCAACTCAAAACTCCTCCCTGTAACTCTCCCTACCCCCCAACAACAACGAAAGCCTTTAAGACCATTTCTTAACAAGATTACTTAAAAACTCAGGTGGCTTATTTTAGCTATCACTGAGATGAAATTATGATTTAGAAATGCATAAATTACTTTGCTTTAAATACTTAAACTTTGCTCCAAATGGCTTTTTGAAGTTCAAAATGAATTTGGTTGCCCATCTGTTATCAAATCCCCACGTTTCTTGAGAGTATTGAGAACAGCAAATACAAATACCTCTTTATAGCCGACCTCCACTCAAAAATTAGGAGGCTTTTTTTTGCAAAACATCTGATCTGTAGCTGGATTTCTATTATCCTGTGCAGGAATGGACAAAGACCTTGGCGGAGGTCAACAGAGCAGAATAATATAGCATAAAAATGAATTTGAACTTAGAAGCTCCACTGGGAGGAATGTGTCAGATAGAGGAAGAGGAAATTATTGTCAGAAGAGATTTTACAATAAGCAAGTGCCCAGCAATTGAATATCATGGTTTTGTGTTTCACTACCCTATTGGCCTTAAATAATAAAGTGAGGATGTTGGAAAAGACGACAGATGTTACATCATGATCTCAATTGTTTATATCTGAGATACATTGGGACAAATTCTATTCTGTTGTATCAATACAAATCTAGAACACCTCTATAAATACAGCAGAGTCAATCAATCTGTTCCATTCTGATGGGAGCGCAGAATTGGAACCACGTTTGTCCTTGTTCTGTCTGTGCTGTAAACAGTTTACCTGAAAAGGTCTTTTCCTTGAAGAAAATTGTTCTGTCTTCTGATTATTGCTACAGTGATGCAGACTCCACAAGCAAGGCCATGTGCACGCATACTCATTACCCTAAAATATTTGCTGTTAGTGTCAGCTTCGTACCCACCATATTTTTCAGAAGAGAGACAGGCTGTAGTAATTGAGATGAAGTGAAATAACTCGATCATCCAGCTCATGAGCCTCTATTGAGCAGAGACTGATGATCACTAAACTGGCAGTGTTGATTCTCTGCGGTGGACAAATAAAGGTGAGAGTCTGAGCTTTGCAGAGAGCACTGGAGTTGCTTAATTTGGAACTTAAGCCAGTCTTAAATCTAATTTCAGTTGAATCAGTCGAATTTATAATACATAAGGATCTGTTCCTGTCCTGGTTTACAAAAGCTTTGGAAATATACAAGTGGAAGATTATTCGGCCTTGAATAGAGGACATTTGGGGGGACATCTGGAAGAGGTATGTGAAATCGTAGTAGAGAATGACTATATGAAATCACAGCAGGGACTCTTCACAGTCCCTTGTGACCTACACATTGTCAAAGGAAACTGCTAAGTGGCAGGCTCAAAACAAATAGTGTGTCCATGAGATGCTGTGGGTGCCAAAATGAAGGAAAGGCAAGACATTTTTGGAAGAAAAACCCGTTAGATGCTCTTAAACACAAAAATACAGTACCTGTTGAGAAAGTCCCTGAGATGCAAAATCACTGTAGAATGTATGGGTACATATATAGTATTCTGACTTGCTTATAAATACAGAAATATAAACTGTATTATAGTCTTCTGTAGGTGATTGCTAGTGAGAACTAGTGGAGCTGTGGTATCAAGGTGGATGTGACTTTGTTTTATCCACTACAGCACTTTTATTGAAGACTGGGCTGATTAATACTTGTTGTAAGCTGTCCTCCTTTCCTGTTTTTGCCGTGGCATACCCCAAACACTTTGGATTCAGTGTGCTACAGTGACTTTCCTTGACTACAGCTTCCAAAGACTAGAGGTTTTGTCTTCGAGAAATCTCAAAATCCCTTGAATTTCCACAGAAATTCTGTATCTGTAAGGAGACTAATATGAGTTATTAACGTGTGTATATATAATAGATGTAAATATATATATATATATATATATAAAAATTATATACAAATGCAATATATAGAAAATATTCTATATGTAAAATATTCTCTGTTTAGCATAATTCTTGGTTTTGTAGGCTGGATAAAAGTGAATTAGTGTGTGCTGGAAAAGGCTTTTTTTTTGTGCAATTTTTAATAGCTCCCTTCTCTAGTTCATGCCAAATATAGGAGCAAGTTTGTATCATCTTCGGTGTCCAGTGAACAGTTCAAGTACCTGAATGGGTGAGAAGTTTAAAAAGCAAGAGAAACACTTATATCCAGATGCAAATAGCTTATGAAACCATCAAAAGCAAAATCTAACTAGTTCTAAGGTAGCTTCGTAAATGAATTTATGAATTTAATAAGCTGGTGAGGTGGTTGCTTAGAGCCTCCTAAGAGACCTGTCCCTTCAAATATCGGGTGCAAAGAGAGAGCAGGAGAGAAAAAAGATGAGGCGGGTCTGATCATGTTTTACTGGTCCCTGTGAAACCCTTTCCCGTCTTGAAGCATCCCAGTCACCCCAGTGGGAGGAGCTGCAGAGTTAGATATTTATTAAAGGGAATAAAGATGTCAGAATCTCTTTGGAAACTATTTACATATATCTTCCCTTAATGAAAATGAATTACTTGTATTTTGTGTAGATGTGCATAAAACACTTCATACATCAAACTCCACACTGAACAGCCTTGTAAAGTAAGAAAACATAGAAGTTATTACCCAAACAATAGGTTATGTATTACTGACTCTGTAACAGTAATAGAAGCCCATCAATCATTGGACAGGCTTGGCTCTAAGACTTTTTCTTTTTTTTTTTTTTGGTGTATGCTAAGCAAAGCAGACCCAGGAAAGCGGCTCTAAGTCAAACAGTTGCTTAGCTAAATCTTTACCTTTGTCAGCAGTAGTAGGTCATCAGTGGATTTATTCCTGTGCGATTCTGCTTATCATTATTTTATGATTCATGTATACCAAAGGTTCGTACACGTGATCTGCTTCCATCTCCAGTCAGGTGGTTGTTCAAGAGTGCATGCTGTGGTCATAATTTGAGTTTTATTAACAGTGAAACTCTGCAATAGACAGCTGATGACTGGACTGTTACAACCCAGTGTGGTTTTAGAAGTGTCAAGGGATTTTTATAGTGGAAAAATAGTAATTGTTCAGATTCAAGAGAAATTGGAGGTGCATCCTGTATTTATGGCAGGGTTTCTTGCACTCATACATGTGTTTGTACATGCATTTATATTTACAAGAGTTGTATGCAGGAAGAGGAACTTTGATCAAATCCCAAGAAGTCTAAAGGCACTGTCGGTGTTGTACATCGTAAGCATCATAGGCAGACCTGAAAATACATCTTGTGTTTGGAGGAAAGTTCCAAGATAGTGCCTACATTTGGTGATGGGGTCTGAAATACTCATCTTGGTCACCTGGCAGGGAAAATACCATGAAAATGTGCTGTAGCTAATTGTTTGCTCTGCCACAATTCGGGTTTTCTTTCCCACATATCCCTTTGTTTTTTAGACCCAGGAATTTCAACGAAATATCCACCCAGCGGCTCCTGGGTTTGGCTGAAATAATGTTGAAGGACAAGATAGTATATCGTTGTGCTTGCAGTTGATCAATACTAATGATGTGCCTGGAGTCATTGAGTGAAATGGAATTTCAGCAAAAGAATTAGTTTGGAACCAATTCTGAATGTGCTCCCCTGACCCCAGCCAGCGGGAATCCCAAGGTCAGGCTGCAGTGCTCAGCACCGCGGGTCACTCAGTGGTGAGTGCTGTCAGTGCAGCTTTAGGAAGATGAGTCTGTTTCTAAATAGGGAGTTTTGGAAGTCTCTTGAGTATACGGGCACTATACCAATAACACTCAATTCTCTAGAGAAGGCATTTTTTTCCCTTTTGAAAATTGATTATAGACAGTTAAAAACAATCAGTTTATAAAACGAAATCATAAAAGACCGTTCTTTCATAGTCTCTGTTACGGTGGAAGAGCAACAGGGAAAAGCTTACAGCCTGAGATGTTTGCTCAGCCTTTAATGGTGGTTGATGGCTTTTGCTTCAATATCTGCTTATAATAAAACTGCAAGAGGAGAAATAGATTCTTAAATATAGATTGCTGTGGAATTTTTGTAAGAAACAAGCACGCCGCAAGTGACTAAGAGTGCAGAAAATCCATGCTAGACATAGGACCAAAGATGCAACAAAATCAATGCAGTGTTCCTGCATTGGGGGGGGCAGGAGAGACAGGAATAAAAATAGCTTTAGCTACTCTTTGTACAAAACTTGCTACCAAACTGCAAAATACTAAATTTTGATATTTTTGTTTGGTTTTGTGGTTTTGTTCTAGTAAAGCTGAATGCAGAATATTGCTCATTAGTTGCCTGTTATTGATTTGGAGTGCCTATATAAACATTTTATAGCACAGCATGTGAGCATTACCCAAAAAAGATCACCAGAGAGACTGAATTGTAACTGTGAAGAAAGTAGCAGTGGATTAGACTTAAGTAAGGCATGGAAGGGGGAAAGATGGCAATTCTTGCCATCTTATGGAAGTTTTAGATGAAATAAAAGTAGTAGAAAAACTGGTAAGTGCATTCAGTAATAGAGGAGGGAAACTAATACAAATTTATCAGTGAATCCAAGCTTTATTCAAAAATCAAATAATTTAATAAGGAGGTATTTGTACAAGTTGTTTACACATGGATTGATCTACATTAGACAGAAAATAATTTTGGCCTAATTCTGAAACATGTTGCTATTGAATAAGTTTGTTATCCGTTGGAATAACTCAGCTGGTTGATATGAGACTCTTCACACATAAGCAGTGCTTATGAGATTGTTACACTTAATTAGTTTATAAATCTGTCTCCAGTAGCTGCATATGAAAATTTAATATGCCAGCTTCAGAACAACATGGTGCTTTTTTACTTTGCTTTGAGACAGAAAGGTTTAGTCTACTAGAATAAACCAAAGATGGAAGCAATAAAGATTAAAAACCTTTAAAAATAGTACAGATGTTCTGGAGTTACTTTGACAGCCATAACAAGAAAGTGGTGATACTATTGATGACAGCCAGGTTTTGAATACCCACCTCGATGAACTTTTCAGTAAGCTGTGCTGAAAACTATTCTCCCCACTATGACTCCAAATATTGGCTATTGGATAAAAATTGCAATTACATGTGCTGTTGTTTTCACCCCCCCAAGCTGCAAAATTATTCATCTCTGTTTCTAATAGTGAAGCCTTTTTTAGTTGAAGGCTTTTCTATTTTCGAGCTGTGTTTGCAAGCTTGCTCCCCAGTTTGCTGCAGGTAGTTGGCTGTATACGTTTTTGTGCGAGAGTTACAGATCTTTTCACAAGAAGTGCTTCGGTTGTAAGGACTGCCTACGGACAGGCTTGCTCCTCAGTCGGGGTTTTCTTTTTTTTCCTCTGATTGAACTGAACACGTAAGTAAAATAATTGTTGCTATTCCTGAGAAGGAAAGCTCACCCAGTGTCTGGGAGGCCATCACAAGAATATAAATAGAATAATATCCTGTTCATGCAGCTCTGAGTAATACATGCTCCACATCTCATAGGTGATAACAGCTTAAATATTAATTCGTCTGAGAGCATTATGTGTTAGAAAAGGTACACAGAGTTAATTAAGCCTTAGAGGCATGCAGGATTGATCCTTAGTTGCTATAAATTGTCTTAGCTTCATTGACTTCAAAGGGATCATCCTTATTTACACCATGGGAGGATTAAGCCTTTCTATTTTAAGATGGTTTAGATTTGAATATCTTAATATGTACAAATTCTTTATTAAAAGAATGATATTAATCATTTAGTCTATAATAGGGTGTGTTTCAAAGAGTAGAGATTAAGCAGTTTCAAAGTGATAGAACAGCAAGCCATTATGAATCACAAAGATTTGTGATGCTTTAAGTTTTTTTTCTGTGTTTTGGGCTGCATCCCTTCTCCATACAAACCGGATGAATACATAGCATGGTCCATGTGAGAATAAAGTTGACACCTTTAATTACTGTTGAGAAACAATTGCTTGCTTTCTTCAGTAAAAACGTTGGGGGATTTCAGTTTCTTCCCCATGCTGAATGAATTATTTTTTTTCTGAAGTTCTGCAGTAAAAAAGAGAAACACCTCTTTCAGGCAAGCTAGCACTATCACAAGACAGATCAGTGCTTTGCTCAGCAGGTTCCTAGAATATCTAAGCCCTTTGAATCGGGCCAAGCTGGAACTTGAAGCCTGAAATTAGGCAAATAATGTATAAAATAACTTGTGGAGCACAGTTTTGAGCCTTTTTTTCTTTATATAGCCCAGGCAAGTGGTCTGGAAAGTACATTATTGTTGTTACAAAGATTGTTTCTCGCGTTTTGACCAGAAGCTGTCAGGTGTAATGCTGTCATGATGGCTGTTCCCTGAAATGGATGCATTCCTGTGAAAAGCTGCAGCTCCAACAAATCAATATTTTTAGACAAAAAAAATCGCACTGGGAAAGTTGCGGTCAGCTCTGCTTCTGAATCTTAGTTGCTAACACTTTGTTGTGAGGTACTCGATTGTAGGATTGTGTGTCTGCCCAGCAAAGTGCAGCAAAATGAATAGAGAGACTGTAAATGAACGTTGGGGGTATTTCTGATGCCTTCAGATAGATATATATATTTTTTTTCCTGATGTTGCAAGCTTACTGCGTCCCATTCTGCTCTAACTCTATCACCTTTCCTTGAGCTTTGACTTCGACTAGCATTTGTAAACGTTATCCAGGCTGGTGAATTTGGTTCTTTCGTGTTATCTGTAAGTGTATGAATGCATGTGCATGCATGCTACATGTAAGTGTATATACCTCTAACTATGCATGTAAGAGCCTGGTTTACATTTTTCTTATATCAACCTAGGATACACTTTTTTTGTGATGGTACTTTGTGTGAAACTAGTTTCTTATGTCCAAACAATTCCTTTTTGTTTAAAGAAAATGTTTTTTTTTATGAGCAGGATATACTAAGGGATTCAGACTATTGATTCCTTTCAAATAGCCTGAGACGCTAGCAGCTCTATCCTTTTTGTTCATTTTTTATGGGTAATGAAAAACAGTTTAATATCATTATGCTCATCAGATAAGGCTTAAAAACCTCACTAAGGTTCAAAAGAAAGTCCTAAATAGATTGCGAGGCTTAGCTGTATGGATGACTCTGTCTCAGGAGAGCTGTGTATGTTCCAGACTTCTAAATCCTGATATCCCTTCCACCCCCCAGATGTTTATTTAATACTATCAGAATACTTCTGGGCCATGTTTTACTATGTCAAGGGAGAATTTGATTGGAGGAAGCAGGTTAGTTATTTTATGGTGTTTTTGACTCCTGTAGATACTGGCCCTGCAACCTACTAAATAATGTAGCAATAATTTAGTTCCTCTTGTTTGTCTCTTCTGCTTCCAGTGCATTCGTTATATTGTGCAATAAGCAGAAATAGGTTTTTAAGCCGAAGAGCAGCTGGCCGTCTCCTAGAAGATGGTGGAGAATTCATTGTTTGAGCAGAGATCTGAACTAGAGTAGTGATGGACTGGGGAGGAAACCACATTCTCCATGCACATCCTTGTTACTCATCTGTATATGCATGAAATGCTGTGGTTTTTTCAGCACACGACTCATTCCATCTGCATTATAAATCTTTGTCGTTGCTGATTTTCAATCCACCTGGTCTTGGTGAAGAGTTAAATCAATAAAAAATTTACTTTTTCTGACTCTGCTTTGTAAACTTTTTACTCAAAGGATGTCAGCAGGTAGTCTTCTTGGATATAACCCCTACCCCCCAAACCTTGGAAAAGATGCAAAAACCTGAATACTGTATCCTATATTGTTAAATGAGATGATTTTTTAGAGCTCTGATCTGGGTGGATGCGAATCTGTGGTGGTTTCCTGTGACACGCGAGGCTAAATACAACAGTAAGGATGCGAAGCTGCAGATTCTTTTATAAGAAAACATCTTAAGTGGCCAGTGCCTCTGGGGGTGCCTCTCTGGGGAGACAAAAGAGAATTTCACTGTAGTTTTACTTTGTGATCTTTCAGCTTGTTTTCAATAATGGATTTCAATCTGGATTTTTTAAGGCTGCTCCCCACCCCAATCTACTGATTTGGGCCTACTCTGTCTCTGATTTCAAATAGGGAATTTTGCCCTGAAGCAAGATGTTTCCATTGCAATGAATTGTCCTCTCCTGTGAGAGTGCTCCTTCTTCAAAAGCGGCTGGTCAGCTCTGCTGGGAGGTGGTGGTGCACAGGGGAGGGCTGCAAGGGGAACACAGAGAGGGCAGCTGGCTCCTGCTATTCCCCTGCTAGGGAGAAAGGTTGTCTGGTAGCTAGGGCAATATGCTGCAACTATAGAAAAGTAGGGAGAGGGACAGTTTTCATTTCCATCTCTGGGGAGGAGCAGGTTTTGGAAGGCAGCTGTGTAGCGTGAATAGCAAGTGAAGTGTGTAGGGTGCTAGCATCAGATGGGCTGGCAGTGAAAGTCAGAAAAAAGACCACAACCTTGTGAACAGCATAATATCTGTAAATTCACTTTCACAGTCATAAAGAAGCAGTGTATCCTTGTCCCTGTTCCCCACAGATGTTTTCTATGTTCTTTACTGCATGTATTTTCCATCTACAAATTATAAGTTGAGCTTACTTTGCATTTTCTTCAGTACAAATCTGCATGAGTTTGTTTCAGAAAATGCAGGATTACATGTGGAAGAGTCATTACGGAAGAAAAGACTTCCTTACGCTTATTAGTTGCAAAGATGGGCTGGCAGTTAGGTGTTTGAATACTACTTTTTCTTCTACTTCAACCAGTAGTGGTCATCCATTGGTAATAATTAGCCTTTTCACCTGTACTGCAAATGGAACGATTACTGGCAGTAATTAGATGAAAAGTGTTCTAAGTGCACAGGCTGATCTCACAGGCTGACTTTTGGATACCATGCAGCAATTTGTATGTTAGTAGAATGAATGAGACAAAAAGCCTGTGCTTGGACAAGCCCTTCAGAAAATACAAGCTAAATTTCTTTGTTTTATATGGAGTTACTGTCAAAGAGTCAAGCGCTAATTTTGAACTTGGGCTTCAGGTGAAAGGAGGCTGGTTCTCCTTCTTGCTTGCAGGATTTTTGGGTGCCCCCGGGCGCAGTATGGGACATACTAAGAGCACACACACGTGTCTTCTGCATAGCAATGCTTAGCAGCAGCACAAGGTGAGTTCAGGTGAGGCAGGGAGCACTGATCATCCAGTTTATTCCACCTGGCGGATTGAGGAGCTAGACTGAGGACTCTTGACCTCTAAGACTGAAGCATAAAATAATATTTGTGGCATAAAATCGTGTTTGTGTCTATGACTCATGAATCTGTCCTATGCTCATAATTTTAAGCAAGCATTCGGTTACCGTTCTGTATGTTCACAGATAATAAAATCAGAAGGGATCATTTTGATCCTGTGGTTTACAAAACTGTAGTGAATCAGCAATGGGATTCTCTCAATGAAACATGCAAAAAATCTGTTCAGATGGGTTTGAGAGGCCTGCGAGCTGTGCCTCAGATTGATAATCATGATGAATGCTCGACTTGACTTAATCACTAGTGGCAAGTAGTCTTTAAGTGAAGTGAGTTTTCTTTGGAGGTTAATGTTTTCGATGGATATAGGTCTTTAAAAGCAATGCAAAGTTGACGCAAATTATCTGAAGAAGTATTAAATAGAAAAAAAATCCAGAACAGCTATTATTGTCATGAAATGTCATGAATCATCCAGCAGTACTAATTAAAACAAAGAGAGTTTTAATACTGCAGATAAATCTGAGAAACAAGGAGCTTTTTAATGATAAAGTGAGAAGCAGTTTTTCTATTTTTGACAGTGCTGTGTAGTTTAAGATATATCAACTTCTGTAGAGGAGTATGGTAGGAATCAAGGTAGGAAATATCTAGAAGGGAAAAAAATCCCCCAAACGAGATTAGAAATGTGATATGTTTGCAATTCGAAAACGTGTGGGAGATGCACTCGCTTTGTGCAACAGTAAAGAATATGCAGCGTTAATAGTAAAATATTTTTGTATGCTAGTGGCAAAAGTCCTGCCCAAAGGACTCAGATTTAAAGAACATAGTAAAAGTAGTCTGAATTATGAACAGCTTAAGAACCCTGGAGTTTGTGGTGTTTTTTTTTTTTGCGTGTCTGGCTCTTAAATGCCTAAAATCTTGAAGCTGTCCAGGTCGAGTGTTTGGTTGAGCAGCATCAGGCAGTTCAGATCAGACCCAAATCTGTAGCTGTTCTTGCTTGTTGTTTGACACAATGGTCTAGTGGCCACCTGCAGCTCAGGAGGCTCCTAAACCACTGATTAGTTGGAATCAGTAGACGATAGCAGAAAAAGTACATTTTTTTTTGTGTGCCATGTTCTCATATTCTACTAATTACTTGGTTTTTGCTTGCTGTTGGAGATGGGAAGCAGCTAGACTGAGCTGTTCTCTTACCAGGTTTAATAATTCTTGTTTTCAGTAGTTGTCAAAAAGTTACATCAGAGTTAGCTGGGCAAAAAATTACTGAAAGGTCAGTCCTTTGAAATTGCTATTTACAAAAAATACATCTTCACAGCTTGGTAAAGGATACATATAACCTTTGTAAATTATTACTTTGCTGTACCTGTATCTTCAATATTTCATTCAGATTAACTTTGAGTCAGATTCTGTGATATTGCTTTCCATGTTTATTGTAATGTTTCCATAATAACTCCAGCAGTAAAGCAACTTTTGTAGCTTTCTTGGGGCAGGGGGTGGCTTGTGAGAAGCAGTGTGACCTCAGGCAAGTCAGTTTGTGCCTTGCTGCTTTCCCCAAACTGAAGTTTTGTTTCAGATTTTCTTGTTCAGTCAGCACGGCTTGGAGCCAGAGCTCCTTTTGATCTGTAGGTGCATGCACTCCTTAACGCAGAGGCCCTAATCTCAGTCACAGTTCATCATGCAGGACCTGCTAAACCGAAATCCTTTACGTCCAGGTTAGTGCAGGTCTGCAGCTTCTGCAGTGTTGAGTGGTGGTCCTCCATCAGAACCAGATTTTTTGATGCATCTGACATTTTTATCATCCTTTTCTTGAAAGAGAAGGGCTGAAGCTGTGAACTGTTGTGGGGAAAGGTATGTTGCCACTGAAGGACTTCAGACAATCTTTTCGGAGCTCATCCAGAGGATGGGGAAGTACTGCAGGCATCTCTGCACAAGCTGAGATGGAGCTCCAGCTCAGGAGGGATTGAGGAGGCTGGGTTACTGCTACCCCTCGGTCAGTGCTGGTTCGGGGACATGGGTGTTCACAACATTTTGGCCATGGTTGGAAGGACATTTGGGCACAAGCAGCAGAGCTGTCAAAAGAGATGCGTTACACACTCCTGTTTGAACTATTTTCATGAGCTTCCTATGGGGTGTGGTTGGTTGGTTGGTTTGTTTTTGACTTGCAGTAAGAGCCTAAAGATCTTTTCCCTAAGAAGATATTTTTCTTTTTGAGCATGAATG